>CM060396.1:181470814-182070814 GCA_030545235.1 Helianthus tuberosus | reverse complement strand
TTCGGTTGCCAAATCCCGCCATTTACGCGCGTTTCTCCTCATCTCACCACCGTCATCTCCGGCCATCACCTTCTGCAAACACCTATCAATCTCCTTCCCGTCCACCACCCCGTCCCCCTGCCTCGTCACCCTCACCCCTGTTTTCCATACATCTTCAACCATCTTCGCGTTCGTTGGCTGATCCGCCCATTGTGGAAACACCACCGTCGGAACACCGGCCACTAACGCCTCTATCGTGGAATTCCACCCACCATGCGTCACGAAACACCCAATTGATCGGTGGTTCAACACGGCAACTTGAGAACACCACTCAACGATCATCCCCTGTGTTTGCAGTTGCGCGGTTTTGCTTACTCTTAGTGCTTGCTCACTATCGCGTATCACCCATAGAAATGGCCGGCTGCTAGTTACCAACCCGATTGCTATCTCCTCCACTTGTTCCATCGATAAAATTGCCTGCGATCCAAATGCAACGTACACGACTGATGCTTCCAATTTTGTGTCCAACCATTGTATGCATTCGTCGTTTTCTTTTCCATCCGATCGGATCAAGGGTCCAATCGGAAGGAACTCAAGTTGCTCGCTTGCTGTGATGGATTCGATTTCTAGCTCGTTAAAACTTGTTACAAGCACTCGTGGGGCTGTTTTAAGTGCATCAACATGATCTTCCAAAACTTGCATCAAAAACTCGTGTTCCTTCGGTCTAGACGGCGAGTAAAACGAAGGTAGATCAGCCGTGGTTAGTGATGGCAGTCCGGGTAACTCGATCGGAAAAGATGCATTATTCATGTTATCGGCTATCAAGTTTTCGTAGCCGTTGAAGTAGTAATAATGAATATTCAAAACAGTGGCTGGTTGGCACCAAAGGAGACTGGACTTGAGTTTGTGGGCTTGGGCCACTTTTGCGGCCCAAGGTATGCCACTTGTGTATACCAAGTGGTCAAACGGTTGACCTGCAGCCACCGCGGAGGTGATGGTTTCTCCGACGGAACGTGCACCGTTTGTAGCAAAGTCGGAGATGAACTGCTGCAGGGTGGTGGTTGGTTGTATGCCATTGTCATGGCCATCAGAGAATGGTGCAAAGGTTAGGCCATGAGGGGTGGTTTCTTTATCTTTGATGTTTTTTAGGACAAAAAAGCTTGTGGAAATGGTGACATCCACACCCATTTTACGCAGGCGGTCCGCGAATGTGAGGGACGGGTTGATATGGCCGGCGCCCGCGTAGGAAACGATCAGGATTTTCCGGCTGACTGGCATGGTGGCGAGTGGCGATGGTGGTGATAATGCAGACTAAGGTATAGTATTACATTATGAGCCTAGATATATATAAGGACCCATGGCATTATAGCCTAGTGGTATCTTGGTGGTGAGATAAGGTTTATGACCATTAGGTCATGAGTTCGATTCTAACAAGGGGGTTTTTCCCAGATTTATTGGGTTTCCTCCTGAATTGGTGTATGGGCATTATTGCCTAGTGGAGATAGATATGATCGGGTGGTTTCGCTGGTGACATGATGATACTCCAGTAGTCCGTCAGTGATCCAAATTTGCCGTTCAAAAAAAAAAAAAAAAAAAAAAGATATATACAAGGGGCTATTTTAAACTTATTATCATTAATGTATGAGTTGGCAATTTGTAATTTGCATTACACAATATATGTTATAACATTACATTTCATAACATAACACATTATCACATAATATCACATGTCACATTACATTACATGATATAACATAACATTACATGACATACCAATGTGGTTCAGACCCTTCCAGCACCACAATCTTCCAAGAGGTCTAACAAACATTATTGCTGAAGAGGCAGAGTTTCTTTTACAAATTTCGGGTTTAGAGGATTGAGACGAGGATCGATGGAGGTGGTCCTAGGAGACGTGATGACTCTCAGTCGGTTTGTGCAATCACGTCGAACTTTTTAGTAATGTCATGATTTTTTATCGAGTCTAGTAAGCAGTCGGCCGAAATTTGTAAAAGAAATTAGCCATGAATTCCTTCAAATTCATTTAGCTAAAGAAATTCAAAATCCTCCCTATATGTGAAGGAATTAAAGTAAATTCATTGGAATCTTCGACGTTTCAACCTGTACCGTTTCGACCCATACTGGTTTCGATCCGAAACGTTCCGACCCGTACCGTTTCGACGCGAACAGTTTCGACCCGTAACGTTTCGACGCCAACGGTTTCGACCCGTACCATTTCGCCCGTACCGTTTCGACGCGTGCCGTTTCGACCCGAACCGTTTAGTCGAACCGTTTCGACGCCAGCCGTTTCGACGCGTACCGTTTCGACGCCAACCGTTTCGACCCGTACCGTTTCGATCCGAACCGTTTCGACGCGAACCGTTTCGATCCGAACCGTTTCGACGCGAACCGTTTCGACCCGAACCGGTGGTTGTGGGTGGTGGGGTGATGGATTCCAATTCATTTGACAACCAAACACAACAAAAATGGAATTGAGATTCCAACTCCAACAATTTCCAATTCCAATCGGAATGTTTAAATTTCAATTCCTTCAAATTCTAATTCCTATACAAATTCCAATTACAAATTCCAAATCATTCCGCGAACCAAACGCCCCCTTAGAATAAGAGAAGATTAATGTATTATTTAAGGGTGAATTACACTTTTCGTCTTTTATGTTTGTACCGAATTGCAATTAATGCCCTTTAACTTTAATAATTACAATCACATTTCTTTTTTCATAAAAAAAACAAGATTACACCCTTAGGTTCTTTAGCACTAACTACTAACCAGATTATAAATTTCAGTAAGTCTAGGCATGTGACTTGCCATGAGAGTAGATCGGTAATTTTACTCATTTGTTTAAAAAAATTTATATATATAAACACACAATAAAGAACCATTGGCTGTTCTACACAAATTATCAAATTATACGAAGCAAGATTTACCAAATTACTATCTATATATACTTAAAAATTTAGTTATATCAACTTTTTTACAACCTTCATTATGAGCCTCTTAAATACATTTGTGTCTTTCAAGTTGTCTCCTTTATAATGATTATCAGTTACCAATTAACAAATATTAACTCAAGTCATTGATTGTGTGATTAATACATGTCGGTTACGAAATGGAGTGTGTGACCTGTGAAGTTCTTCGAATTAGATTGGAAAATTGAAAAGGTTTTCCATTTTGTCTTAATGGTGCATATTACATGCGGATGATATTCAATTGATTATAATTTTTAAATCAAATTAAAAGAATTAAACTTTTTATAAATCATGTGGTGCCCAAAGCCATATAAATGAACCATCACATTCATAATTAATAGTGTACAAGTGGTAGGTATTTCTTAATAAATTGTTCTCTTTTATAAAGTCTAATATTATATAAAAACCTATTCAAGAAACTCTAACTACAAGCTAGGATACCAAAAGTCGCTTTAAAATTAATTAAATTGCATTGTTTTATTGTGCCTCTTTGAATATCCCTGTCATTTAATATCATTCATTAGGATATGATTAATTTGTAGAAGTTGAACGGTCTTTGGTTATGCTATAAGATTGCCGGCTTTGTTATGTTTGTAAGTTCATAGTTCCCTTTCCTCCTCTATTGCCATGGCCAGCCCCCTTAGTTTGCAAACGTCCGACGGTGGTACAAGCAGTCATATGTTCCTTAGTGAACTCCGTGAAGGGAGCACCAGACCTATCATGATAATGGTTTGTAGAAAATGGGACGTGACAAGTGTTAACGGCAGGTACATGAGCACCGACTATTTGTTGTGATATCATAGTTTCTGTAACTTTTAATGGTGTTATTGTTCTAAAAAGCTATATGAATTCAAATTTAAATGTCCATCTAGCTTCATTGCTTTTTTGTTATGCACTATGGTAAGGAAGAACTTTAATATACAAAGTAGGCGGAATGACTAAAATGCACTTCTTAGCCATTAAGTAACCGAATTCAAAGTGAAATAATGAAGTAAAGTAGAATTGTAATAATGGTTTCATATATACTCCTAAAAAAAATTAATAATATCATGTTTACCCACTAGAAAATTTAAGCAGTCATATGTTCCTTAGGGAACTCCGTGAAGGGAGCACCGGACTTATCATGATAATAGTTTGTAGAAAATGGGACGTGACAAGTGTTAACGGCAGGTACATGAGCACCGACTATATTGTCACTGACATGAAGGTAGTTTTTTACCCTCTGCTATCCCACATTCTTACGCTTTTCTACTTTTGATTCTGAAACAAAAATCTACGCCTTTATTTGCGCAGAGAGGTGTGATGCATTGCACTGCAAGGAATAACATTGCCCACTATTTCTTTGACAAACTCAAAGAGGGCGGTGTATATTTGGTCAACGGTTTCGCCGTGCAACCTACAAATCAGTATCGGGTTCTTAAAGACAGCCCCTTTGTGATCGTAAGGTATATATCGGCTTACACTTTATTCGTGCCCTATTTAATAAACCATTTTAATTAAAGATGTGCTATTTACCTTTCTACTCGATCTGAAATGTTATTTACATACCTGTATATGTTTACTCTATTTTAAAATTAGGATGCTACAACAGTCGGAAACTTGAGTTCGTAAATATAAAAATGCATTGTTCTACATTAAAAAAATAGGAATAAAAAAACTTGGTAACGCATCACTTCGAATGTGTAAAGACATATAAGGGGAGAAGTTGGCTTTTGAAAAAAATAAACTTTGTGTCGTTATAAATGGAAAGGTAACAAGAAAACTTTCAACTATAATTGATTGATTTCCATAAACAATGTAATTGTGCATATTTATTTTTGGATAACCGTCTACATAAATGTTTCGTGCTTTTCTTTCCCAGGCCTGCTTATGCAGATTCGGATTCAGAAGAAACAGTTGACAGTGACCCACATGAAAGGTATACCGTCTGCACTTAGTGTTAGTAATGAAAACCCGTACTACTTTTCGATGCATATATAAACATAGTATACCATTTTTAATAGTTTTCTTTTCGTTATTTCACTGCAGTCAGTTGGCTGGTGATGGGATTGGGGATGACGGTGGCATGCGTTAGCAAAAGTTTGGTCTATGTGTTATCCAATAAGATAGGAAGGCGTGCGAGAGTTTATGTGTTTTTCCTTTTTCTGTTTCATGTTTTTTTTTCTTGGAAGACATCTTTTTTCACTTCTTTTTGGCCGGCGAGTTTTGCCAAGGAAACAACTTATGGTCCATGGTTTAATAAAGTTTAAGCACGCCCCTTTGTAGGCGTATTGTCTTACATGTTATGCACCGGCCGTGTCAGACGTCTTACCACGAACAAACAATAGCTATTATGCATGCCGTGCATCGCACGGGCTTTCTCCCTAGTATAATACAAAAACCAACTTGGGTTATGTCCCTCTCTTTAAACATCGCGTCTATCCCTTTCCCACCGTTTAAGATTAACCCACTTTTCCATCTTTACGTTATCACTATCCCACCGTTTAAAGATTAACCCACTTCCATCGTTTACTTCATTTGACAAAACACAACCACCAACAAAACTACATCAGATTGATATCAAATCTTTCACCACTCAGTACATTTAATTCCACCGCTCGAATCCTATGGTCTGCCGTTTCAATTTACATTATATATTTTCAGAAGACAGTTGCGTCCGTTGATGTGTATGTGGGGATGGTAGACCTTACAATTTAGACGCACCGATTTTCCTGTAACCGACGCGAACCATGTGAAGACTTGTAGGCATATGAATGAATTAGTATATAGATACGTTGGAGAATGCAAGGGCTGAAGAAATTAAAGATGTTAAAAAATGTAGAGTTTTCTTATTATCTATAATAAGATACAAGAAATTCCTCATTATTTGACTGTTTCTAACTTAAATCAAGAAGAACACAATTGATCTTCGAAATCGAAACCATCGCCTACACCGAAACCCTGATTTCGGACGAAGGTTAGACGACGATTTCAGACTTTGGATCGTTCGATTTTGCTTCATTCGCTTTCACTGCAGGCCATGATTGGATGATTTCGGTGTAGACGACGAATTCGATTTTGGTTCGTTCGATGTGAAAGACATTCGACACCTCGATTTATTCAGGTTTAATATGTTCGTTTTAGTTTTGGTTATATATTGCTTATCATTCAAATTTGGTTTGCTAATGATGAAAAAATTGTCCCAATTCTCAGTTACATCTGCATAGGGAAAATAATGTTTAAACTAATGATGAAAAAAGAATTGAATGTGATTGTTTTATTGGAATAGATCATATAACCTATTTTGTTTAATTTGAACATAGACCAATTGGTTTGTGTTTACCAATATTCAAACAATTTGGTGGAATCAAAGTCTGAAATTTATTACAGTATCCCACTAAAATTTTATAAATAAATGGTTATAAAATGGTGGGTGTGTATCCGAGTTAAAATTTTAAGTGGTAATTAAATGATAAGAGGAATGTCAACGTACTTTTTTATGGCATAGATATGAGTGATTTAATAGGAAGAAGGTGTCACCTTATATTGTGAAATGATATACAAAGGGGGAGAGTTTGGGAAATATTTATATGAGAATCGGGATGATCAAAATAAATTTCGGGATGCCCTATTTATAGGAACTTATGCATCCCTTTTTAAGCGTCTTCACGTCTCTCAATTTACACATGTACACGTTGGTTCTTTATTCAGGTTGTTTGGAGTTTATTTTTAAACTATACATTGCGATGTGGCACGACGATACTCGACATCCCGCTACGACGCGCGGGTTGACGTCAACTCGTTATCAAACATTAATTAATGCATTAAATTTCAAGATTGTTTATATTCTTTTTCCCTTTTTTACTCCCCTTTGAATGGGTATGGTACTTTTGACATGTCTTGTCTTTTGAACATATCTGACCTTTGTAAAAGATTGTAATTGTACTGTATTTTTGCTAATTGTAAAGGGCAATATTGTACTTTCCCGTCAAACTTTAAACATAAAAGGAAAAGAAAGAAAGAAAGAAAGAAAGGTAGCGTAAACCTTTCTTTACCCTAATTCTCTCTCGCCATTGATTTCCCCCAATTCAGTATCAAAACGAACCCTAATTCAATCAAATGGTTTCCGATAAGATTGATCCCGTCGTCAATAAACTAAAAAGCGTCGCACAGAACTTCACCAATGGCATCCTTGACAAATTCGGGCTCTCCAAGCGTCGTCGTCATCCGGTATACTTTTACACTTTACTTGTTGCACAAGTCTTCTGCTTATTAATTGATGGATTATGAAAATGTAACCTCACTACTGTAGTCAGCTCACAGTTTACTGAAATTCATTAGGTTACTCGTGTGAGAGGAGAGATAGAGGCGCTGGGGATGTTGTTGATGGTTGATGGGATTCATGAAGGTAATCATGAAGCGATTAGTCGAATAGGGGTTCATACTGGTGTGAATTCTCGGTTTAGTTTTGAGACTACAGTTCGGGAAAAGGATTTGGTTACCGCGGAGTTTGTGGTGAAAGGGCAAGTGGATGGGCCGCTTTCATTAGCGAAGGTGGTTTATTCGGCAAATGTTAATGATTGGTGTGATTTGATTGCTGTTCCGTTGGGTGCTAAATGCAGTGATGTTGGTCTTACTAGTTGTTTATGTACTGGACCTCCGTTGTTAAAGCAGCATATTGGGAGTGGTATCGGATTGACCGTGAAAACGTCAAACTGTATCTCTTCGTTAGCTCAGTTTGTGACTCAGCTGGAATCCTCGCATTTGTTAAGCACTTTCGCGCAAGTTACGTATCAACTTTCATGGGGTACAAAGGTCTCGTTTTTGGGTCTAAACAAAACACCAAAGTTTTCAAGTCAAAATGCATCTCTTGGTCCAATTGCTCTACCAGTTGGTTTGTTTAGACGTCATAAAGAACCGATGGAGGCAAGTGATGGAACAGTTTGGTCTACAGCTCTGGTTCTTGAGTCGGATCTTGATTCGAGCACCAAAGTAGGAGGGTGGGTTGAGATGAATAGTTTGGATTCTAGATATTTGCAATGGGGCGTGTCGGTATCTGATCTACCTGAAGATGGTATTGGATGGGGGTTGAAGATTGGTGGTGGTTCAAATGTTTGGAATCATTATCAAGTTGAAGCATTTTCTAGAGTAAAGTTCGGGGAAAAGTTTGTGTTACAACCATCACTTATGTATGTGAAAGATGGTTCTACACAATTTCATGCATTAGTTATGAAGTCTAGTTGGTCGTTTTGATTGCATCGCAGCCCCTTTATGTTCAATCTTATATTGAAACATTTTTCTCTAAAAACCGGGACTAGAACCACAATGGATTTGGATGCATGATGTACGCGTTAATATACGTTGGTTGTTTACATGCGTAAAACTTGTTTTTGCACTTGGTACATGACAAACAATATAATATAGAGATCTACAAAAATATTGAAAACAAACCAAAATTCATATCAAATTGAGCTACAAGAACAATCTTTTACAAAGGTCAGATATGTTCAAAAGTCAAAGACATGTCAAAAGTACCATACCCATTCAAAAAGACATGTAGCCCGAGAGCTCGCAACCCTTTGTGATGTCGATGTCTCCATGATCATCTCCACTGATGATCAAGAAACCCCCCCACAAATCTTCCCTCCAGATTCAGGTCAACTCAACCGTTTGATCGATCTGTACAAACATTGTACAAACCCAGTTAACCAATATGTTTTATTGGATTTCTTCATGGATAGGAAGACCAAGATGGAAGAAGAACTCGTTAAGGTGAAAAAGAAGAATGTGGAGGCCAAGTATCCTTCTTGGTTTGATTTCTTGGATAGTTTACCCGAAGCGCGATTGAGGGAGTTCGCGCTACGGTTGGAAAATAAAATATTTGAAGATGTGCTCGAGGCTCCTGTGGTCGGTGTAGATGGCGCACTTGGTACCATACAGGTAATGCCGCCACAACTTAAGTGCAAAAACAACAGCTCCCAGCTCTAAGTCGTGCGTAGTGTAGTTCTTTTCATGAACTTTGAGTTGGCGTGAGGCGTAGGCTATAACTTTATCTCGTTGCATCAATACACAACCAAGACCTTGAATTGATGCGTCGCAGTAAACCACAAAGTCGTCTGTGCCTTCCGGCAAGGAAAGGATAGGTGCGCTGCAAAGTCTATCCTTTAAGTGCTGAAATGCCAACTCCTGTGCGTTTCCCCAGCGATAAACAACGCCCTTCTGCGTTAGTGAGGTGAGAGGCTGTGCAATCTTAGAAAAATCCTTTATGAATCTCCGGTAGTATCCCGCCAAACCCAAGAATTGGCGAATTTCCTTTGGTGTACGAGGTGCAGGCCAGTTCTTAATCGAGTCTATCTTGGATGGATCAACGTGAATCCCATCCTTGTTTACCACGTGGCCTAGGAAATGGACTTCTCGAAGCCAGAAGTCGCATTTCGAGAACTTTGCATAAAGCTGTTCTGTTCGAAGGAGTTCCAGAATAAGTCGCAGATGTTGCTCGTGTTCCTCCTGACTCTTGGAATAGATCAGGATGTCGTCGATGAAGACTATAACGAACTTGTCCAGGTAAGGCTTGCACACTCGGTTCATCAAGTCCATGAAAACCGCAGGCGCATTTGTCATCCCAAAAGGCATGACCAAAAACTCATAGTGCCCGTATCGAGTTCTGAAAGCTGTTTTGGAGACGTCCTCTTCCCGGACTCTCAGTTGGTGATAACCCGATCTCAAATCGATCTTCGAGTAGTAGCTCGACCCTTGCAACTGGTCGAACAAGTCGTCGATACGCGGTAGAGGATAACGATTCTTCACCGTCACCTTGTTGAGTTCCCGGTAGTCGATGCACATTCTGAAAGTACCGTCCTTCTTCTTTACAAATAATACTGGAGCTCCCCAGGGCGATGAGCTTGGACGAATAAAACCCTTATCCAGGAGCTCTTGTAGTTGCGTGGAGAGTTCCTTCAACTCTGATGGGGCTAAACGATAAGGTGCACGGGCTATGGGCGCAGCTCCAGGAGCTAGTTCGATCTGAAACTCGACTTGACGATGAGGCGGAAGACCAGGTAATTCCTCAGGAAATACCTCGGGATAATCGCGTACAACTGGAAAATCTTCAATCTTTTTCTCTTTTTCTGAGGTGTCAGTAACGAGAGCCAAAATGGCAGTGTGGCCCTTTCGCAAGCACTTTTGGGCCTTAAGGAGAGAAATGACGTTCTCAACAGCACTCCTCTTGTCGCCATGAATCATGAGAGGTTCACCGTCGGGACCTGGAATACGGACAACCTTCTCGTTGCAAAGAATCTCTGCTCGGTGTTGGGATAACCAATCCATCCCAATGACGACGTCGAAACTACCCAAGACGATAGGAATGAGGTCGATAGAGAAGGTCTGGTCAGCGAGAATAAGTTTACAACCCTTGACTACGTGTGTGGCTTCTAAACTCTTACCATTTGCTAGCTCTACGGTGTGCTTGTTGTTCAAAGGGGTTGGAATACGCTTAAGCATTCGACTAACTTCTAGTGACACGTAGCTAGTATCGGCACCCGAATCAAATAAAACTGAAACGTAAAAGTCGTCGAGAAGGAACTTACCCGCCACAACATTGGGGTCATTCCTTGCTTCACCTTGGCCGATCACAAACACCCGCCCCCTGGCGCCATTGTTGTTGTTGTTCCCATTGTTACCATTCCCTTGATTGTTGTTATTGTTGTTGTTGTTGTTGTTCTGGTTCCTGTTCAGTTGAGGACAGTCTCTCTTGAAGTGGCCCTCAGCTCCACACTGAAAGCACCCTTTGTTATCACCTTGCTGCTGCTGCTGGCGCTGGTTCTGTTGAGCTTGCTGACGATTCTGATTGGCGGGGTATAAGCTCCTGCAATCCTTTGCAGCGTGACCAGGCTTGTTGCACCGATGACAGTTGCCCCTGGTGCATGGTCCGCTGTGGTGCAGGCTGCAGCGATTGCATTTGGGGTGGTTCCCTTTGTACCCACCATGACTTTGACCACCAGACGATTGCTGATTAGGGCTCTTGTAGTCATCAGTCTTCCTCTGCTGAGACTGGGACTGAACGGAAGTCGAACCCTTACTTGAAGTTCCATCCCATTTCCGTTTGTTGTCACTAGAGGTACCAAAAGTAGTTGTAGCACCTATGCGTTTTGGTAACTTGTTCTGCTCCACCGCCTGATCCGTGAGACGGTGAGCCAACTGGACAGTTTGCTGGTAGGTGGCGAGGTTCGCTGAAGTCACATGACTTTGGATTTCTGGCACTAAGCCCTGAAGAAATAGTTCGATGCGTTTGATGGGGGGATCCACCATAGTAGGGCACAGAATTGCCAGTTCGTTCGACCTTTTCACATAAGCTTCAATTTCCGACCCCGTCATCTTGAGGTTGAAGAACTCCACTTCCAGTTTGTGAATCTCATCACGACTGCAGTATTCTTCCTTGATCATTTCCTTAAAATTCTCCCATGGGGTGGCGTTGGCAGCAACCAACCCTAGCATCTGAACCTGAGCGTTCCACCATGTGAGGGCTAAACCCTCGAGAGTACCGGTAGCATACTTCACCCTGCGCGCCTCAGGGCATTCGCACATTTCGAAGACATATTCTAGTTTCTCAAACCAGTGTAGGAGACCTACTGCTCCTTCAGTGCCGCTAAAAGTAGTTGGCCGGCAGTCCATGAAAGTCTTAAAAGTGCACACGGGTGGCTGAACGTGTTGACCTAGTGTGGGCGAAAGAAAAGACAGACTTTAACACAAAAGTTGGTTCACGAGAGTAGGATTCTAAAGATCCTAGAATGAGCTCGGACTGCAGGATATACCTCCTGCGTGTGCAGCTGCAAGTGCTGCGGCAACTCGTTCGTTGATCAGAGCCGTCAACTGGGCTTGTGTCAGGTTAACGCGTCCAGACATGATCTTCATATCAAGAAGAACGTGAGTGAGAGGGGTTCGCGAAAGTACGACGTCAGAAGTGAGTAAGTGCACACGTGTTCAAGCAACAATAGTTATACTAACCAAGCATACCATGAGCAATGTACTATGTATCTACAAGTAGGTAATATATACGCAGATCATATCACCTAGAATGTCGAGCCTTGCATGTGGAGTGAAGCATCGTTGTGGACCGTTGAGCACTGTACAGGTTATAGTCTGGTTTTAACAAAAACGTTTTCCCCCTTTATTAAAACCAAGTTCTCTATAACCAATGGCTCTGATACCAATCTGTCACACCCCCAAAATCCACCCGCGGAGTACTACCGCTTGGAGGCGTGACTGACCAGGATCCAGCCACCAATCATATTGAACAAGCATATAAGTAGTTATAAAAATCCAACCAATACAATTGGTGTTCAAACAAAACATAGTTAAGTTGCAAGCGGAAGCATAAGTCTTAAATCAAAACATAAGTTCAATTGTTTCAAAGTTTAACATGGCACACAATCGTCCATGTCCCACAACGATCCTCCTCCATGCAAGCTCCAGCTAAGAACCTAGGGACCTGCAAAGCATGTAGTAACGAGTCAACAACAAGTTGAGTGAGTTCACGGTTGGGTGTTCGTTTTAAGTTGTTTCGAAAACAGTTTCCTTTATCTGGCATCCTGCCGTGGGGGTTACCCCATAGTTAAAAACGTGACTTGTTTATTCCCGGTTACTCTGGCAATCCTGCCGTGGGGGCTACCCCGTGTTAGTTATCTGGCATTTCGGCCGTGGGGGCTACCCCATGTATACACTAGACTCGTTACCATATCGACTGCTGACTGTAGTCATGTTTATGTGCCCTGAAACTGTCAATGTCTATCATCATTGACGTGCCAGTAGTCCATTAGTTCACGCCCGTCCTCTGCGGCACGGTGTGAGGTTTGTCAAACCTAAATAGCGCTATCTAACTAATGACCCGCTCGCCATTGGCCTCGGCGATTAAGTCGATACAAAGATGAGGGACTTCGTGATAGAGTTTTGGTCTAGTACGAGTTATCTGTCCGTGAGGACGAGGAATTACATTCCTGAACCTTTGCTGTCCTACCCAAGGAGGACGAGGAACCCAGTTCCTTAACCCCAATTCCCGACCCCTGGGAATCCCATGCTTTGTAGAGGGTGTGAACTCACCTTGGTTTGCTCGGTAGATACACAGAAAAGTCAAACAAGCAACGTTGTGGCTACTCACGTCCTATCATAGTTGTATCATACCAATCAGGTTCGTATTCAAACAGTGCACGTATGTTTCTAGCATAATGCATTCAAGTATCGTTCATGGCATACACGTTTTATCATAGCAGATCAACAAGGTTCATGTTCAAGTAACATACAAGGTCTGGGCATCAGGCCCAAGAGTCCGGCCCAATCAATTAAGTCCGAAATGAGGTGCAAGCCCAAACAGCGCGTATCTGGGTATAGTCTCGAGTCGCAACTAGGCGCTTGCGACTCGCAACCTGAGTCGCAATCATGGTTTCGGTTCGTGTTGTTTTGGTTACGAGTCGCAACTGGACTCGCAACCGGGGTTTCGAGTCATACGGTTTATGTGCTGATCTCGTGTGGTTTCGAGTCGCAATCAGGTGTTTGCGACTCGCAACCGATGTCGCAACCAGGAGATCTCGACCCGTCATGTGGTGGTTTCGAGTCGCAACTGGAGGTTGCGGTTGGACAACTGCTGATTCGGTACAGTGTACTATCCAATGGGAATTTGGTTTCATGAAATGGTTTGTACTATCCACTTAAACATGTTTGTTTGTCTAGTAATTTACCAAATTGGATCAAACACAACAGATTTCAAATATTCAAAACATGTTCATATGATATTCAACAAGTTCTTCATACATTCATCATGTTCATCAATATCCAAGTAGTTCATCATATCATAACTTGACACAACAACCAAAATATTCAAACAACTAATCCGATTTCCACATATGTGCAGCCATTTAACAAGCATTTGATTTGTAACCTAAGAGCATGCAATCCGATTTCATAACATCAACAACTAATGATTAAACCACATTTAAATCACAAGATCTCCTTAACTCATCATACAATATATTAAAATCAAGACATGTTTAACCGATTATCATCAACATACACATCCGAGAATATGATAAAGCCATAATCATACATTTTCCACTTATTAATACATGAAGACAAGCATTCAATCATCATTTGTACAATTATTCTAGCTACACCCTATCATTCACAACATTTAACAACAACATAAAACACTAACCGGTTGTGGGATGGTGCCGAGTTGGTAAGGAAGATGAGTATTCGAGTGATGATGATGAGCTTAACCGGGTCTCCTTGTGGTCACCGGTTTGATCCGAGAAGAAGGAGGAGACAATGTTGTGGTTTAGGGTTTTAGTGAGAGGATGAAGAGTGTGTGTGTTATCCAAAGAAAATGGCAATATGGGTAATCACCAAGGTTTTATACTTGTTTCACCTTGTGCACCCTAATGGGCTTTCGAAATAAGCTAAGTGTGTGTGTGTGTGTGTGTGTGGCCCAACCGGCCCATATGTTATCGTTCACTCGGTTCATATACATACCCGCATACATACACATAAGCATACACATAACATAACACGTAATCATATAAGTTCACATATATTCATTAAATCATCAAATCAGTTAGTCACTAAACGTTCAAGCACACAACGAAAGGTTCTAAATTTCGAGTTGTCACATATTTGATGTGAAAAACAGAAATGAATGTGTCAAGAATCTTGATCGGTACCCTTGTTATCCGGATTACAACAGCTTTGGTTTTGATCCCGTTGGAGTTGAGAGTAACCAGATCATGCAGTTGTCGAATTGTAATTCGATAAACCCGGTTATGATGCCATCGGTGTATCCTAATTCGCTGCTGAATATGATGTTGAATGAAGATGATGGTGTCATTTATGATGGCGAAATTTCGAGTCTTGAACCGCCGTCAATGGAGCATTGTTTTCCCCCTGAGTTATGGAAGCATTTCTTGATGTCCGGTTTGCCTTCACATGTGAATGATACAACATCAAATGGTACTGGAGTCTTTGATTACCTTAAGTAGTACATTAACACTTATGGCTAGTTGGTTTGTTTGTGGTTATGTTTTCGCTTAAACATAGTTAGTGACATTCTTTAACTTGAATTTTATTTCACTTTTAAGTCTACAATTGTTATTGGTTTCATTTACATTGATCCATGATGAAAGTTATATATGTCAATCTTTTTGAAAACACACATCAAACACCCCATAAACATCAAAACGCTACGCCAATAAAGATCAAACTCATTGTTAAACATCAAAAGACTATGCGAATAAACTAAACGATAGATCAAACTCGTTGTTAAATAAACTTAACACACGAGTTACACACGTTTGATTTTAATTTAGATGACGTATAATAATTCAAGAACCAATTGATCTAAAAATCCCAACTCAAAATCAACATTTGCACTCTCTTTCAACACTTGATTTGATTTTAATGCTTCGGTCACACGTTTCTTCTTCTTTGATTCGTCATCTTCTGCTAACTTCCTCTTCGAATCTATTCTCGCCTCGCCTTTACCTACAAGCGTTCACACTCCACATTAATCATCAAACATTTATTCTATTAAAAATCCCAAAAAATAAACAAAAATTGATGACTGCATACATACCTTTACATCCCGCCTCGAAACCAAGAATGAAGAATTTCCCTTTCTTGATCTCAAGAACCATTGAAGTTTTACCATTCGGGTGACCTCGGGTATCTTCTTGATGATGAACCAAAGGGATCCGTTGTGGGATCGAATCCAATCCCATTAGCTTCGCAACAACACTGGGGTTAGTTTTAACATACAACGGCTCAGTCATATCCTTGTTAATGTGATGGTTTGTGGAATAATGACTTTGGAAGCATGGAAGGCAGTTTCGGGCGGGTTTGAATTCGGATAATTGGGCTACTGAGGATGTAGATTGGTAGAATTTCATGATGGGTTTGATAAGATTTTGAAGATGGAATTGTGTTAAGAAGTTGGTTGTCACTAATGATTTCAAATTGAAATAAATATAAGATTAAAAGGAACAAAAGTAAAGGGAAGGTGGATAAAGCGTATGTGGCGGGATATGCATTTGAATGTATGTATTTAAATAGATATATAAATGCACACACAAAAACATTATTATGTATATCATACTCCTTAATTTATATATCATTTAGTATAATGAATTTTTAAAGAGAATATATCGTAGTAATTTATTATAACAGTGATGTGTTAAATAATGCACTAACATCATAAAAAAGGTCAATATAAATATGTTACCGCTTAAAAAGTTTTTTATTTAATATAATGCATTCTGTATTTGAAAAAAAATATATATATATTGACACTAATAACTTTTAAAATTTTATATGAAGCAACTAAAAATCAAATAATACATTACATAATCCATGTCAGCAAAAAGAATCTTCATACCTTTAAACTAGTGTGAATGTCCGCGCGTTGCAGCGGGTACCCGAGTGTTGCCAAGAATTCTAAAGAGATTCAGACAAAAAATCTTGAACGTAATCAGTGGTGTAACAACAATCTATAAAAACAACTTAAAAACAAGATTAAAGTCATACAAGCAAAGTTTTCGAAGTTCAGTTTTAGACTAAAAGTGATTATTATAGAAGTTGAGCTGATGATCATCAAATACAAATTATGTACATTACATATATACAACCGGACAAGACAAGTGAAGCATTCACACATGATTAAAACCTCTTAAATTAGTACATAACTACATCTAACATGTTCCACAAAACAGTAAATTTCAACATTAGTCCCTGAGGTTATACAAAAGTTAAAAATTAAGACCAAAAGTTTCAATTGCATATATCAAATGAAAACCTCATCTATAAGTTACTGTCCAAACCTTTTCTTTTCAATGTATCTGGCATCATTGAAAATCAGAGCGGGTGAAAGAGTGCATTTCCAGCAGAAGCTTCATTTGCAGCACGATTACTTCCAAAATTCTTGCGGTTTGAGGACACGCACACGCTCACACGTATGCAGTCCTTGGTAGTCCAAGCCTCTTGCGGAAGTCCTCGTCCATAGGGGGAAGTCGATAGCGTAATTTGATTGTTGGTTCCCTATCAAGCACCTCCTTTGGCTTGGTTATCAATGGCTTTCTTTGTCGAGGATCATCATGCGTATTTTCCACATGTATTATTTTCACTTTCAGGTTTATCAGCTACCATATGTAATAGCATGAATATTTTGAATAGATCAGGGAGACTAGTTTTTTTACAACTAGTACTGATAAGTGATAATGTATAGTTAAAATTATAACTAAAAAAGTTATAAAAATAAATTAGTTAACCTGTATTTTATTTATTTATTTATTTATGAGTAAATTACAAGTTTGTCCTTTATATTAACACCCTTTTGCTGGCCGTGTCCTTTAGCGCAAAAGTTGACGAGTTTTATACTTAACGTTTCAAAATCCTGCAGATTATGTCCTTTAGTTCTAACCCAGTTAGATTTTTTATTAAAATTGGTTCCCAAGGGTAATTTAGTCTTTTTAAGCATTTATTTAATATATTTCAATAAAAAAACAAATTAAAAAAATAATTATAACTATATAACAAAAACCCATATCTGCTCTCTCACCTCCCCCCCCCCCCCCCTCTCCTCTCTCTAAGCCTTCACCTACCACCACCATGTGCCGCCGCCACCACCACCACCCCTCACTGGCTCACCCCACCAAAACCATTATCCTCTCTTTATCCCTCCCTACCCCCACCCTACCACCAGCCACCAAAACCATTTTTTCAAGGACAATCTTGTGTTTTTGTTAATTAAAGTGTGAATATGATTGTGAATGGTGAGAGATTAAAAGAATGATGGATAGTGGTTTCTTGATTGGAAGCGGAGGGAAGATGAGATAGTGGGGTTAGGCCATGTGTAGTGGTCAAGCCTCACAAGGCCCCATAAGTGCGGTTATGTGACAAGTGGCAAAATGTGTAAGAGAGGGAGATTATATAACTTGAGTGTGTAGTGGAAAGGGGGTTATATAACCCCTTCAATTATAATATATATATGTATGTATATATATATGTGTGTAAGAGAGCTACCATTGTGTCAGGCGCTATACATATCACGGGGTGAATTATAAAGCCCACATAGCGCTGGTCGTAATGGTGTTTCAAGGCGCCATGTTGATTTATGTGTGGGAAGGGCGCCATGTGGCTTTATGTGTGGGAAGGGAGCCATATCCAGCCCCACAACGAAAAACGAAAGGGCTTAGTGAGAGCAAAAGAGAGCGAGGGAGAGAGGAGTTTCTAGTTTAGATATATTTTTTATTTTTATTTAACAAGGGTAATTCACAAAAATAAGAGTTGTTTAACAAAAAAATCTAACTCAGTTAGGGATAAAGAACATAACGTGCAAGAATTTGAAAAGTTGAGTATAAAACTCATCAACTTTTTGCGCCGAAAAACACCACCTGCAAAATAGTGTTAACTTAAATGAAAAAACTTGTAGTTTACACTTTATTTATTTATGCTAAAAACTAAATCTAAGAAAAAGACACATCGGTTTTAGTATATTAAAAAACCAGGCATAACATGTAACTAACTATTTTATCGGTTTACTAGTTCAACCGTTTCAATTTAGTTAAAAGGGTAGACGATGTGATAATGTTATTATAGTTCATTTAAATATTTGAAAAACCATAATTGGTTTAATCCAATACAATTTTTTAACAAATTTTTATATCAATTTGTCTTTGATGAGACTCGAACCCTGACCTCAAAGGAAGTAACACCTTAATTTTAATGACTTTGCTCTTTGAACCTCGCCCCCTCAAATCCAATACAATTCGCTAAAATATATTTTAAACATGGAATAAATCCTATGAACAATAAAATTATTGTATTTTAAAATACAGAAAACAAAACAAGAAACCAATCGCCAATGACCTCTAGCTCAAGTAGTAGGAGGACTTGAGTTTTTCTTTGAAGACTCAAATTCAATTCCCATTTGGTGCGAAAAAAGGAGTGAGGCACTGGTGGGCAGTGATAGGAGACCCTGGGAAACCTGGGTTCGATCCTTGAACCAAACGGGTTTTACTGGTAATTTACCGTCGTGCCTACGGGCGGGTGGGTTACCGGGTTTTCCTCGAAATTGGTGGTGGACCACTCAGGTTACTCTCGGAGTACTCCGTTTGTCCAGTGGGTACCCCAATGATGCTTGGGATTGATTTGTTGGCCATTCAAAAAGAACAAGAAACCAATCTTCCTTTATAATTAGGTAATGGGCCTCAAGCCCAATAATCAAAGAAGTGAGGTCAAGTACAGTTGCAATAAATAAAATACGAACGACGCTCTCTTTTGTGCTCCTCAAAACACCTTTGGCGAGTATAAAGATAGGCCCCTAAACATGTATAAAAGAATCAGGTATAGGATGATAAATTAGCCAAAACTATATAGATTATCTTTTTACTACTTTTAGTTGGGTTTAAAATTTAATATTACTTTTAGGAGAAAAAATGTAAATTAGAAAGGTGGTGTATAGGGAGAAAAAAAAATCTTCTTATCTTAGGTAACTAGAAGTACCCATTAGTCCATTACATTCATTACACTATCGCATCTAATCACAACTTGACACTTTATTCCATCACATTCGATCACACCACCTCATATAAACCCACACCCAATCACAATCGTTAAAACGACCCACAACCAAACATCACGACCATGACATACATCACACCCATCACGACCACTACCGTAAAATCACACCTTGCGACCAGTGGCGGATCTAGTAAATCTTCGTAGAGGTAACATTTTATGAAAAACGGTAACAAAATCGAAAAAACGTCAAATTTTTCCAAAATTTACACTACCGTCAGAGCGCCAAGCGGTAGCGGAGGCTACCCCTTCCTCTAAGGTAGGTAGGCCTGTAAACGAACCGAACGTTCATGAACTGTTCATGAACTTGTTCGGCGGAAAGTTCGTTTATTTAATAAACGAATGAACATGAACAAAAAATTTTGTTCGTTTAATTAAATGAACGAACATGAACACACCTTGTGTTTGTTCATTTATGTTCGTGAACATTCGTTTATGTTCGTGAATGTTCGTTTATTTACGTTAGTTTATGTTCGTTTAAATTTTAGTAAATACATAAATAGTTATATTTATATAAATATTAGGTTTGCTAACTACTTATATAAATATAACTAATTAGTAATTAAGTTTTCTAGTAATAAAAATGAAATTTTAAAATTTCTCTTAGATCTTAACTGATCACTTACTTAATATTTATATAAAAAAATACTTAATTTTAGTATTTATGAACCCTAATTTAGGTGTGTTTTCGTATAAACTATAATATATTAGACTTGTTTGTTTGTGTTCACTAAAGTCAAATTATATTTGTTCAGTTACGTTCATTTGTGTTCGTTTATGTTTGTTCAATCATGTTAATTTATTTTTGTTTATGTTTATTCAAATATGTTCAGTTAATTTTTTTTTTTTTATGTTCGTCTGTGTTCGTTTATGTTCGTGAACTGTTCATTTAGGCTTTAAACGAACACGAACATACCTGATTTCTTAATGAACAAACACGAACAAAAAAATGTGTTCGATTATATGTTCGGGTTCGGGTTCGGTTAAAGTTAAATGAACGAACATGAACATGCCTATGTTCGTGTTCGTTCGGTTCGTTTACAGGCCTAAAGGTAGGTCTGCCCCTGCTTGCGACGGTGTTTCACGGTCATCACGACCCTTCACGGGCTTTTTTGCGGACCCCCCCCCCCCCCCCCCCCCCCCCATTCAGCTAAGCTACCGACATGAAAACATGGCTCTTATTCTCAAAAACAAAAACAAAAAAAAAACCGTTCTAGAGTAACAGAATATGGGTTATTTACAATAAAATGGTTTTAATCAATCCATCGATTGTATTACCTTTGTAGATATATTTTTTAAACAACTTTTTTTACAGGATCTAAAACAAGTCGCAACACCTTAGGAATAACGAATCTAAAAATTAACTTTTTACAATAATATAAACTATAATTTTTTATTGTTGCTAAAAATGGTTGAAAAGCTTCTATACATTTACCTACATATACATTTTCAACTTTCCGGGAATAGTGCCAGGCAGTTAGCCTGTCACTTCCCTATTGGACCAACCCATTTTTCTTTTAATTTTATTCACAGTTTCAAGTTACGCTTTCGTTTTTCGTTTAAAATTACGTTTTTACCCCGAGCTCAAAATAAAATTATAATTTTGCCCCTAGCTCAAAATTACACTTTTGCCCTCGGTTCAAAAACTCATTTTTAATTTTGTTCCCAGTTTAAAATTACGGTTTCGCCCTCCGTTTAAAATTACGTTTTTACCCCCATTCAAAATAAAATGTTGTTTTTTCCTCTGGCTCAAAATTACGCACTTCCCTATTAGACCAACCCATTTTTATTTTAATTTTATTCCCAGTTTAAAATTACGCTTTCGGCCTTCGTTTAAAATTACGTTTTTGCCCCCAGCTCAAAATAAAATTATAATTTTGCCCCTAGCTCAAAATTACGCTTTTGCCCTCGGTTCAAAAACTCATTTTTAAATATGTTCCCAGTTTAAAATTACGGTTTCACCCTCCGTTTAAAATTATGGTTTTGCCCCCAATTCAAAATAAAATGTTGTTTTTTCCTCTGGCTCAAAATTACGATTCTGCCCTCAGCTCAAAATTACGGTTTCGTCCTCCGTTTAAAATTACGTTTTTGCCCCCAGTTAAAAATAAAATGTTGTTTTTTCCTCTAGCTCAAAATTACGATTCTCGACTCAGCTCAAAATTACGTTTTTTCCCACAGTTCAAAACAAAATTATGTTTTCCCCCTAGCTCAAAATTATGATTTTGCTTTCAGTTTAAAATTTTGATTTCGTCTTCGGTTCAAAATATAATTACGATTTTGCCCTCTGTACAGACATACATGTTATGAAAGAGAAATATTCGGCTTATTGCCCCGCAACGCGGGCGGGGCAAAAACTAGTTAGTAACAAAACTTGTTGTACATATACTATACATTTTTACAGTAATTTATAATATAATTTACAAAAAAAAAATTACAGTAATATATTTACTAAATTTTGACTACGTAGTTTCTCACACCTTTTAAGAAACATGTCATTTGTTGATAAACCTTTACCTATATATATAGGAAAGCACCCTGATATGTGAATACTTAGAGAATCCTACTTTACGTGCGAGTTTTGTCTCATTTTTTGCGCAAAAACGTAGATGAACATGTTACAAACACATCTGTAAAAAAAATTCCAGCGGTGTTTCAAGCCACTTTACACCACTGTAAGAAGATGTTGACATCAAAATTTACCCAAAACTGAGTTTTTTTATGCTGGTGTAAATCAACAAAAAAAAAATCTGCAAAAGTTGATTTTTCTTTTTTGGTAATTTTTTTTGAAAAAGCCTTCTTTTTGGCCAAGTTATCTAAAACGAGCATCGTTATCGTGACGGACAAAACCCATAGCGATTAATCAAAATCACGGGTATTGGTATTATCGAAATAGGTATTCATTTTTATGGTTTTCATTCCATGTAAAACACAATTTTATTTTTTGGGTTGTATCAGGTAACTTTTGTGTAATGAACTATCAACCTCCACCGGACCAGCCACCTCACCATCTCCAACGAATGTTGTCCGGAATTGTATGGTTTGGATTTTGGACGGGTGGTAACAGACCACCCGTTGTAGATGCTCTTAGAAGGACTCTATTGTAATTGTATTGATGTATAATCATGTTTCTGTTTTAGGTCATTTCACTTATAAAAGAATAAACTATACAAATGAAATTGTTGTGAATAATCCAGTTAAGTTCTTGATCTCATTACCATGTTCATTTTGTTCTTTTATAATCCAGCTTAACCAAACTAAATAGTGTTTTCCATCAAACAACTTAAGAAGTCAATTCATAGGGCATCAAGATGGCATGAAGATTATAAATTTTAACTTTTAAAATGTCAGATGATTAATAAATTTTTACAAGAATACAATAAAGAAACAGACCAATTACTACATTATGAATCTTTGACTACACTAAAGGCAAAAGTACATGTTACTATGGATGTTTTGTTTCTATTTAAGAAATGTCTTTAGCCTTTAGGCCCCCCTTCTTATGTTAAAACACGACTTCACTCACTCAGCAAATTTGGCTTTGCTTTTCTGATCACAAATGGAGCCATTATAGCTTGAAGAGACATGAACGATACCGATAAATCTATTTCGATTTCGGGGGGCCTCCTCTCCTAAATACGCCTGGTCTCCCCATAGATAATAACATAATATACATTATTTAGTTATTTTATTATAATTATATACATCTGTGTGTATATATGTATATATTATAAATCTCTAAATATATCATAGAAGTGAAATTACATTTTATATATGATAGTGGAAACGGTCAATTAGAGTCGTATTTTATCGAAAAGATTCAACTAAGTAACATGTTTCATTTAGAAAAACAAAAAATTGAAATGACCAAATGTGTCAAAAGTATTTGAATGCTATCGTTTTATTAAAAAGAAATCCTATGTCATACTTTTGATAATATGTTTTCGTAAGTCATTAACAATACACCAGACATTACAAAATGTCTATATTTAAAAAAAATAGAATGCACAAAAGTTGTTACTATGGATGTTTTGTTTCTACTTAAGAAAAGTCTTTAGGCCCCCCTTTTTATGTTAAAACACGACTTCACTCACTCAGCAAATTTGGCTTTGCTTTTCTGATCACAAATGGAGCCATTATAGCTTGAAGAGACATGAACGATACCGATAAATCTATTTCGATTTCGGGGGCCTCCTCTCCTAAATACGCCTGGTCTCCCCATAGATAATAACATAATATATAGTATTTAGTTATTTTATTATAATTATAGGGCCATGATCATTTCAGAACCATAAATATTTACAGAACTCACAGAACTCCTAATAAACAATCTTTTTATTTATATATTTTTATGTTTAGGATAATTTTATCATTTATTATATGTATTTTTATGATTACATACATGTTAAGAGTAATTTTATCATTTTTTATAGGGGTATTGGATTTTAATAATCCCAAGTTTCACTAATTGGCCGATAATAATCCCAACTTCAAAAATTGCCTACAACAGTCCCAACTTGTAAGATTTTGGCCACCAATGATCCTTGTCTAACTGGGTTAGTTAAAAGTGACGTGGCAGGTGACGTGTTTAAAAACTTAAATGTTAGGCTGCTGACGTGGCACCATCACCACCTCCACCTCCTCCTCCTCCACTGCCACCACCATCTCCTCCAGTCACCACCATCATCTCCGACCACCTCCATCATCTGCCACCGGAAACCACTATCACCTCCGACCACCTCCATCATCTGCCACCGGAAACCACTATCACCTCCGACCACCTCCATCATCTACCCAACTCCGGTGACCTGCAACTTATTCCGATGACCCATTTTACCCCTGAAACCACCAAACGAGACCACCACCAATCATCTCCGACCTCCTGTAATCTTCTCCGCTTCTCAAAAGTTTAAAATTTCCACCATCTACGCAACTCCGGTGACCTGCAACTTATTCCGACGACCTTCTTTACCCCTGAAACCACCAAAGGAGACCACCACTTGTCATCTCCAACCTCTAGTGACCTTCTCCGCCGCTCAAAACTTCAAAATTTCCACCATATCTAGGTATCACGTTTTTCCGGTGAGGCGGTTGGAGTTGTGGATGGCAGTTTAATGGTGGTGGCCGGAGGTTGGAAGGGTGGGGTGTTCGGTGGATATGGTGAATCGGAGGTAATAGTGTTTTTCCGGTGCTGGAAGACTGTGGGTGGAGGTGGAGGTGGTCGGAGGTGGTGATGGTGGTGGGTGGTGGTGGTGGTCGGAGATGATGGTGGTGGCTGGAGGAGATGGTGGTGGCAGTGGAGGAGGAGGAGGAGGTGGTGATGGTGCCACGTCAGTAGCCCAGTCAGCAAAAAACTAACTGGGTTATAACCCAGTTAGCAAAGGATCATTGGGGGCCAAAATCATACAAGTTGGGATTGTTACAGACAATTTTTGAAGTTGGGATTATTACCGGCCAATTAGTGAAACTTGGGATTACTAAAATCCAATACCCATTTTTTATATGTAATTTTATAATTACACATATGTAAACTAGTTTTTTTACATATATGTAATTAGTTATGACACATATATATAATTTTGGCAATTAAACATATGTAAACTACTTTAACATGTATGTAATCCAAGAAATACATATAATAGATGATAAAAAGTTCATAAATACAAAAACTTATGTATAGAATGATTGTTTATTAGGAGTTTTGAAAGTTCTGTAATTATTTAGAGTTCTGAAATGAACTCAACCCTATAATTATATACATAATTACATTTACAATGTATGGGTGGACGTAGTTGTCCTAACTTCCCGGTAAATTTCCAGTTTTCCCGATATGTGGCAAAGCTGGGGAACGGCATTCCGTGTTCCCCTGTTCACCCATTTTCCTTCCTTGCACCTCTCCCAAATTGGTGACTACTCTCACAGAGGCGCAGCTTTGTAGGGGCCGGAGGAGGGGGGGTCGCCCGACCTCCTGAACTTTTAGCTCAATAGTGTCCAGTATGTAATTTTCGTATATAATTTTTTAGATATATATGTTTTCAACCCCCGGTTTTATAATATTTTTAGGTATATACGTTTTCGACCCCCGATCGAAAATCTCAAGCTTCGCCACACTGTACTCTCCGGTCTTCAGTAGTTTACCCTTACATCTCATCACCACCTCATCACCTTTATTCCACCTCCACCTTATCCCCGGATTTCCCCTTTCTCTGACCGACTCCATCCACCCTAAATATATAGGTGCTTTTGATAGGTTTGCTCTCACAAGCGGCTTAGCTCGTTTGCATTTCTAGCGTAGAAAGTTATCGGCCAATATAGGTAGTTTTATAGGTTTCCACTCTGCGACTTTTAACTGGAAATTAGGATTATATAAAATTGAAAGTAGACTAATTTAATTTATTTATAATAATCAGAATTTTATATTTTACCAGGCTAGATGTGAGTGAGGTCTTCCCTCTTCTGTTGAGATGTCCATAAATATTGATGACCTTTCGGTGTAGTGACATCAGATATTTATCCATATTAAAATGCTTCGGGGTTCATATCCTACAAAGTAAGTAATAGGTGCGGGGACGTCCCAATGATGGATCGTTTCCTTCCGAGGTATGGAGCGGTCTTGAGGGCAACCCGGTTTTACCCAACTGTTACCCCATCAACTCGTGTGGGGGCAGCATGGTTTCCGGGCGGAAGTCAGCTCGCACGCCGGCCGGGGCCCGATCGAACATCGTGTCCGGAGATGCGGGGTTGACGGGGAATGTCTTTGACATGTCCTCGGAGACCAATCGGTCTTGTACAGAAAGTCTCATTCCAAAAAAAAAGTAATAGGTGGATTATAAGAGCGAGTGTGTTTGCCGTTAAAAACAAGTACCCGTAAACCCATCCTTAATCACAACCGTTGATGTAATTAAGTAGTTTGGTGGTGGACAAGAGGTGATACTAGCGGTGGGTGATGGCCGACAAATGGCGACAACTACATACAATGGCGTTATGGCGGTAGTGAAAGCATCACATGATTCTAAAAGGATGCTCGCCTTTTAACTAATATATGATTACTTTTACTTATAAATAACATTAAAAAAACAGCCAGAATATATCAAACCAGGTGATAAATTTTTAAATAAATATGTTATATGATATTTCATAAGTATATTACACCATACGTAAATTGCATAATTTGATAATTATTAAATAATAAACTCGATCAGGTGCTCGCTATACATAAAGTTGAACTTGACTTGGCTTGTTTACACCTTGAACAACTTATTTATAAGTAATAAATATAACTAAATGATTATCATTGTTATATACTGGTATTCAATTTTATAACAAGTAAATTGTAAGTGATTTAGGGGGTGTTTGGTGTTGCGTTTTCAAAATAGATTATGTATTTTCAAAATAGATTTTACGTTTTCAAAACTGCGTTTTGAAAAAACATGTAGGTACATGCTTCTCCAAAACTGCGTTTTGGAGGCAGATAATCATTTTTTCATCCAAACATTTTTTTAGATTATTTATGTTTTACAAACGCAATAATCACTTCAAAACGTAATCCCAAACACCCTCTTAATATAGAGGTTTAGTATTCGAATTCGGTTTTCACTGATTTTCTATTTTTAATCTTCTGGAAGGTTACATGTCTAACGTAAACAACACTTTAACTTATCTTATCGGTTATCATAATATTGATTTGTCTCATATCTTAAGTTAAAAAATGGTTTGTAACAAGTGTAAGCACTCGTTAATAATCGGAGTATATTTGTTAATACCATATTTAACTTGAATTCAAGACTTCGAAATCTAGGTGTTTCTAAAAACTTTACTTTTACTTTACTTTTACTAACGGATCACCGACTCCAATGATATTTATTCATACATAAAATAAAATTATTATATAATAATAAACAAAATATCACATCTTTTCACACGAAGACAAATAATCTGGTGATCCACCAACTTTTGTTTGAAGATGTTATTAAAATTTTAAAGAAGACGTTATTAAAATTTTAAATAGAGGGTGACAACCCGCGTAGTCCTTAAAAAAATCCGATTAAATTAATGTTTGCCAAAACCTAGGTATGTTCGTTTTTTATTTATTTATATATATCGTTTGTCTTGATCTGTTTATTAAATTTCTCTTCGGGTTATATTCTTGGTAAAATCATCTTATCTTATCAGTAAATCTCATCAATAGCAAAACAAAGGTAGAGTTTGAGGAGGGTAAGATATAGACAGTCTTACCTCTACCCCGTATGAATAGAAAGGCTGCTTCCAGTGAGACCCCCCGACTCGATAGTAGTTTTGCATCAAGCCTTGGACATAAGACACATAACACTCAGCAATCGGGACAAAGACTGATTAGTGCATGTACCCTTTTGTCTTTCAGCTACCAACTCAACCACATGATGCATGATTAACCGTCCTTAGCTTTTAACATTATTTTCACGAAATTAGTAAAATAACGTTAATGTTCTTGGTAAAAGATAACACTATATTTTTTCTAAGAGTTTTTAAAACCCTGTTTCATAAAGTTAGATAGTATTTTGATTTTTATAAAGGTATCGTTATATACAATGTAATTTATCATCTTCACAAAAAAGGACATTTGTCCATATCATTTTCTTTGTCTTCGTGTCCTTTCTTTGTCCTTTCTTTGTCGTGAAATGAATATATAGGTTGTCTTGTATTGGCTTTGCCCATTGGTTATAGGTTACACGGATACAATGTAAACGTTGATGCTTGGATGGGACTTGTTTGGTTGTGAGAATAGCGAAAGCCCGTCTAGTTGGTGTTTGGGATGACAAACATATTTGTAATGATGTTGGTTTGCAAAGATTGTAATACTATCAATGATTTTGGTGTGGTAGTTTTTATGACTAAAACGGTTTTCGCAAGGTTATGGTGCCAAAATGGGTGGTAACATTGATGGGGCATGAGGTTGTCCATAAGATGTTGGTGCATTTTCTAGGTTCGTGTCACCAAATAATATATGAAATTTTGTTCATTTGGCGCTCTCCTAATGGAGAAGGGTTGTTTATGAGATGATATAAAAGCACGAATGTGCTGTTTGTTTTTTCAGAGGTAAAACGTCTGCAGTCTGCGGACCACATCTGCAGACAACTGTAGCAGAAAAGGTGGACCAAGCCTCTTCAGTCTGCATGGAGAAGACTGTTTGTTTTTTAATCTCTGAAGATGTACAAAATAAAAGACATTGAGGTGGTAGGGGCATCTTTAGTATTTACAAAGCCACTCAAGTGAGCTGGTGACAATGTAGTGCGAGTATTTCCACGACGATGGGTTCGCTCAAAAGTTTTATTAAAAGGTTCCACGTGGTTTTTAGGTCTTGGCCTCACATATGGCGCATAATCTTGTTACAAAATACCATTGCAGTGCTTAGGGTACAATCATTTGGTGCCTTGGTGTAGTCTTGCAATATAAAGAACCCGCGACACTCATTAAGGATATTATTCGTGATCCGATTGACCGATTTTATCATGAGATTAAGTATAGATAATTAGATACGCGTATGAAGAAACTAAATTCCACAAGAGAATAACAACTAGTTTTAAAATTTGTAAAAATTCTTTGCAAATTAAAACAAAAACCATTAGTTTCTACGATAACAACTAGTTTTAAAATTTGTAAAAAGTCTTTGCAAATTAAAACAAAAACAATTTTTTTGAAATTAGCTTACGAATTATCTTATTACTATAATTTATTATAATACAATATACATTTATAGATTTTTATTTAATATTTTCTTTATATGAAATTTCATAATAAATAATGCAAGAGACAACACGTACAATAAGTAGGTGATATTATTTCCAAGCAGACAAACACCAATTGCTTTGTCTCTTCAACCTTCCCCACATAAACCCTAATTCAATGCAACAGTTCTCTCACTCTTACCCTCCATGTTTCCGTCACCAATTCTCCGATCAACCCACCAATGAACTCTCCGACAACGATAACCACCACACCCACGAACAAGATCCACTTCCATCCATAGATCTTCACCAAATTAACCTCAAGAAACTCGAGGAAGCGTGTACCGACTGGGGAATATTCCGGCTGGTGAACCATGGGATCCCTTCGGGTTTGTTGTCGGAGCTTCACGAACATGCGGTTCGGGTGTTTGGACTCGAATTCGAGTCCAAACAAAAGTTGTTTGAATCGGTTCCGTTGTCTGCAATGTCGTACTTTTGGGGCACCCCGGCTATTACTCCAGCCGGGGTGCCTCTTGCTTTATGCAAGGAGAAAGGAATAGTGAATTATAATTGGGTTGAAGGGTTGAATATTCCATTGAGTCAACCCTCTAAGGTTGACCTTGTTCACCAACCACTGTTACGTGATTTCAGGTTAGTGTCATTATTTATCTTAATATATTAATATTATTATTACTATTAAGGGTGTTTTGTTTTTCATATTGGTAGTAAAAAGGTAAGTTTTATTATTATTTATCTTATTAGTAATATTACTAGGGTGTTTTGGTACTAGTTTGTTTTGAGCTATGGAAAGTGATGTATAATTTAAAAATATCTTAATATTATATATATATATATATATAATATAAAGTTTAAAGTATTGTCATTTAGTTCTAAGCATTTTAATGTATAGAAGTGAAGACAACAAACAAAACTTAATTCATATTTTCTCTTTAATTTTTATTACAGCTAATTTTAGCTAGGAAAAGGTTAAAATGGTTTAAAGTCATAAATTATGCTAGTGGTTAGGCAGGCCTATTAAATTAGTTTACTAAAAAATTCCGATCATTGTTTTAATTTATAGATTTATAGCAGTGAATTTAATACATAAATCAAATAAATGGTGGGATTTACCTGTGCTTAGACCGCCTGTAATGGGGCGCTTTTTTTTTTAAATTTTCACCAAACACGCTGGAAAACGCCCGGCCTCCGCCCCTTGGGCGTTATTGGGCGGTATTCGTGAAAAAAGGGCCACCGGCGTTTTTAAAAAAACGCCTAAACTTGATTTCTTTACCCAATAGAACCTTGCCATGTGTGTATACTTAGTTTTAATTAAAAAAAACAAAAGAAATTAGTTTAATTAGTTTTAATTAGAAGGTGATTCAAAAAACAAAAGGTGCAGGTGGTTGTAGGTGAAAGGAAGAAGATGATGAATTTTCATCTCAGCCCCTGCATTTTGATTGTATGTAAAAAAAAGGATTTACACTTCAAAAGTCCTTAAAAAAAGGATTTTGCATTTCAGTTCCTAAAGTTTTAATTAGATTTTGGCAATGTAATTTTTTTTTTTACTTTTTTCTGGTTTTTTTTTTATTTCTAATATTGTATTTTTTTTAAAATTTAATAAAGTATTTTAAGTTTTTAATTAAAAAAAATAATTGTGTAATGATTGGAAGAAGCGTTATTGGGCATTATTCCCACTACGGCACTTTTGCAATAATGCCCAATAATGCCCCCATGCTGACTGGACTGCCACATGGCAGAAAACGCTCCATGGTGGGGGCATTATTAAGCTAACCACTACGCATGGTCTTAAGAGATATATAATGAAAGTTATATGTATAAGAAAAGATATAAATGTTTTTGACGTTTTGTAGTTATAAAGATTCTCCACTTAATTGGTTTTATAAACCCATTCTTTTAAGTGACTATTTATGTAAAAAGTTTTGATATCATTGCAGTTGCAAACATTTTACACGTTTTTCATCAATAACTGTTGCTCTCCAACAATTTGTAAAAGATAATATCACCTTTTTAAATACATATATACATATGCCATTTTCATAACAATGTTGAAAGGTGTGACAAACATGTTCATAGTACATTGATAATTTAATAGGTAAAAAAAATTAATGGGGTAGGGCTTATATATCCGTGTTACATGACATCACACTTAAAAAAGCTATGAGTAAACTACTTTTTGAGTTCCTGTATTTTAGTGATTTTAACCACTTGAGTCCAAAATTAAAAAGTTTAATGCCCTGAGTTCCTAGCCATTTATTTTATAATGTTTTAAGTCTAATTTTGTTCATTTTATAACGGTTTGAGTCCAATTTTGTTAAAAAAAATTAGACTCAAAAGGTTAAAATTTAGACTTAAATGGTTGTAAAAAAAGTGTCTAGGGACTCAGAGCATTAAACTCAAAAAGTAATTTACTCTAAAGCTATATATACAAATGATTTATACGGTTCTCACATTTTTTAACAAAGATCTTAGATTACCATTTGAACATTCCTCTACATTTATATAATAAAAATTCATTTTTGCAATATTATTTGTTTGTATAACTAGAAAAATAAGCATTTAAATTCTTTAAAACAGAAATATATAAGTTAATCATTTGGATAAAGAGAATTTGCACAATAATTGCATTATTATGTTAACTTTACAACAGGAGTTTATCAGAAAGTTATGGGGTCCATCTAGAAAGGTTAGCAAAGTCAATATTTGGTGCAATGTCACAAAATCTAGAATTGTCTGAAGACAGTGAATGCTACTTGTCACCATCAACAGGACACTTGAGAGTGTATAGGTATCCAAGGTGTTGTTTTGACAACCAACCAAAAGTATGGGGGATGGATGTGCACACTGATAGTTCTGTGGTGACAATTTTGAATCAGTTTGAAGTTGGAGGGCTTCAAGTTCTTTCTCCCAAAGATACTTGGATTGATGCTAAGCCTATTCCCAACACTCTTATTGTTCATCTTGGTGACATGATGCAGGTAGGTTTGTTAATTAATAATTATACACTTCTCTTCCTTCTCTTTAGCTTAATTAACCAAATACCCCCCCCCCCCCCCCCCTTTCGGTCACTTTTTTTGTTTTATATTGATGATTGAGATTAGTGTTTGTACATGGTCTTTAGCAAATTTAATGGAGTTCAGTTAAAGGGTGGGGTAAGCAGTTACATAACTGACGTATGTATTACAGTTAAAACAATAGAGAGAATAGTCTATTGAAAATTTTCCAGTTAGATTTTTAAATATGGTCGTGTATTGAGCGACTCTCTAGTTATATACTTCTATTTTCCCTTAGTATTAAGGGTGTTCATCAGTTCGGTTTCGATTTCAGTTATCCCATTTGAATATTTTTCGGTCAAAATTGAATTCGAAGATGGCAAAACCTGATCGAAACTGAATCCTAATTTGGTTTGGTTCCGGTTTAAACCCAAAAACCATTATTGTTGTAAGATGGTTGTTCATCGGTTCAATTTAGGTTTCTCGATTTTGTAATGGGCTAAATGTTTAGTGGATGGTACAAATAGGACAGTCCATAGTCCAATATATGTAACTCGGTTTGGTTTTAAACGGTTTCCATTCCGTTTGATTTTTGGTTTAATCGGTTTAAAACTGAATATTAAACATTCTCTACTATTTTAATGTGGGCTTAAGATTCATTAACATAAATTTTGATCTTAGGCAATAAGCAATGACAAGTACAAGAGTGTGAAGCATAGGGTGTTGGTGAATAGAGAAAAAGAGCGTTTTTCAATGGGCTACTTTGTGTTCCCAGAAGATGATTGTGTGATCCGGAGCCCAAACTACAAGCCCTTTACATATCCAGATTTTAGGGCCCAAGTCCAAGAAGATGTCAAAACCTTGGGCCTAAAGGTTGGACTGTCAAGATTTAAGCTCAATGTGGACTTTTAAATGGGCTACTTTGCTCTCATCCTTGTTTGAACTCATTTTTTGCATGCTCTTCAAAGTTCAAACACCATAAGTCCATAACACCATATCCTCTTTCTCTGTTAAAGATGCATTTTAGTGGCTACAAATGTCAAATTTTGATAATTGTTAGACCATGTGTAGTGGTAATGCCCATACATTTGGGCGTTTTGCGCCATGTGGCAACCGAGTCAGCAATTGGGCATTATGGGGTGTTTTCTAAAATGAGTGTAGTGAGGATGTGGGCATTATGTTTAAAAGGGGTGTAAGAATTAAATAAATAAATTAATAAAAAAAACCATCAAAAAAAGTGATTGGCCAAAGAAAAAAGAAGGTTACCTGTGATTGACCAACCATATCTCCATCATGCGTTTTATCTGGCACGCCCCAACCAAATTGTTGAAGAAAAACCCCCAAGGGGGTGGTGTGCGGGCGTTTTGGGGCGTTTTTGAAGCAAAAAAAAACGCCCAAATACTGCCCCACTACGGATGGTCTTAGTGGTTTCACTATTTTTCGGCTTTTGGATATCCTACATGTTTTTATTCACTCGGGTCACCAAAACTAACTATAAATTCAACATGAGTATACGTACTGGAGCCATGTCCCTCGCCACCTCACCTTATTCCGGCGCCAAACACCGAAACAAGAGCACCAAAATGGGTAACCAGGAGCGTGCGCGTAAGTGGTGTAACAGGCGTGAATCTGAGAAGCTTGGATATGTGATTGGGTTTAATTCCGAGCCCATAAAAAAAAACACATGTACATGGCGTGCCAGCCAGCCCACACTTTAGAATGAAAAAATAAGTACAATGTTAATCATGTAAACAAATGTCAAAGCCTAAAATTTTTAAAATCCTACAAATTATGCTATTTTCCTTTGGATTTTAACGATTTTATTAGGGTGCTGTTACGAAAATATTTTATAGGTGTTATCGTCTGAAAAATATATAACGTTCCTTCACAATTTTATTTATTTGCTGATTATTTATGCACATGACGAACTACTGGAGTAACAACATTTTCCAAGAAACCAAGCTATACATCGAGTTGCTATCGCGGAGAAATTACAACCAACTAACGAGCTAGTAACCAACACATCATAAAAACACGTTGCGACTCGTCTATTTTTATTCAACCATAAACCGTTAACTCCGAATCACGAGCTCAGGACCCGTAATATCCGTCATTCGCGGCACGTTTTCAACGATGCTTGGTGCTAAGTTTGCCGAACTAATCGAACCCGAGTTCTTCTTGTATGCAGCATTATGGACCCCGAGTGCAGCCCTTCCCGACGGGTCAAGATTGTTTGACCAAGAAGCATCCCATTCGATTGCTTTTGCAGTGCTGCAAGCCACACTTGCTCCACCCGGGACAGTCAACTTAGCCGAATTCTGCAAAAAGGAAAATGGATAAGACATTTAAAAACTCGAGTTACTCGATTCATCGCACAATAGTGCCCGAAACTTGCCTGAGGGAAAAACCGCTCGAATATCATTCGGTAATAGTAAGCTTCTTTCGTGACAGGTGTGTTGTGAGGGAAAATACGCTCAGCATTTAGCATCATTTTGTTGGTTACCTGCACATATCAGTAGTCTTTGCTTCATTAACTGAAAAACAAAATAATCCAGAAAGGGGGGGGGGGTATATTGATGTACATGTTGTTCGGCATGAGATTTGAGTCCATCAATCCAGCTATATCCGACTCCATCGCTAAACTGTTCTTTCTGTCTATACAAAATATGCTGCACCGCGTATACAAACCCGTTAAACGAGCAAAGCTTTGATCAAAACCAAGTGAATTTTCAGAACAAATAACTGTTTTCGGTACCTTAGGCAGATAGGGTTTTTCTTCATCATCAAAAGCCCGTCTAAGGATCCATTTCTCGATCCGTTTTTTATCCATATTGATCTGCATATAACCTCATCAAGCTAGATACTTTGAATCCAAATCATAACCAAAGCAATTAACCAAAGTTCTTAATAATCTTACCATTTTCGCTTCAGGGTCGATGCTCATGGCCACATTGATGAACTCTTTATCCAAAAAGGGGACTCGGGCTTCCAAACCCCAAGCGGATGTCGACTTATTGGCTCGCAAGCAATCGTATTGATGAAGGGCTTTGATCTTTCGACAGGTTTCTTGATGGAACTCTTCCTTGTTGGGTGCCTTGTGAAAGTATAAGTACCCGCCAAATATCTCGTCCGAGCCTTCACCGGAGATGACCATTTTCACGCCGAGAGATTTGATCTTTCGGGACATGAGAAACATAGGCGTGCTAGCCCGGATCGTTGTCACATCGTATGTCTCGATATGGTATATCACATCTTCTATTGCATCAATACCATCCTACACCATTGCAACATAAGAAACTTATAGAATATAAGCATATTGGGCTCATGGATTTGGGTCGGGCCTGGCCAGGCCCGAAGAAAAAGAAAGTCGTAAGGTACCTGTACGGTGAAGTGGAATTCGTGATGAAGGGTTCCTAAATAATCGGCTACCTCTCTAGCCGCCTTGAGATCTGGGGAGCCCTGTTTACACGACAACGTTAGTCATGAATTTTTATTAATGTTTATTTGGTTCCAATTTCATGGAACGTTTTTTTAAAAGGCTTCACGACTGATGGGGCCACTGGTTAGTCGCTATCTAGCGACCATTGTGTCTTGGAGTTATAAATACTTACCCCAAGACACAAAAGACGCTGGATAAGATAGCGACTAACTCAAAATTGAAAACAGAATATCCCATTTATCATTAAGACCAATAAAGTGGTCAACATGATTACCTCAAGGCCAACACAAAATGAATGTAGTTGAGCTCCCCATTGCTTCGCGGCTTTCGAACCAGCCAAGTGACGGGCCGTAACAGATGCGACCAACGACGAGTCTAGCCCACCCGACAAGAGAACCCCGAAGGGCACATCCGTCATTAGCCGTTTAATCACCGCCTACACATCCCATAATAATGCAATTAAACACTTGATTTTGAGCCATATTTAATCATAAACACATCCAAAAGAAATCTCACGTTTTCAAACGCACGTCGTAGAACAAGTGGATCATACGGTGTCGATGGGATAGTCTCCGAGAACCACGGAGGATTGTACCACCGCCTAAATCCGCCTGATTTGCTAGAGTACAAGTGTCCCGGCGGAAACACCTCAAAATGCTCACAATCATCATTTAAACCTTTTAGTTCCGATGAAATCCAAACCGAACCATCGAGTCCCCAACCAATGTAGAGCGACGTGATCCCGATAGCATCACGAGCAACGATGTAACTGTTATCGCGTGTGTCCAATAACACAAACGAAAACATTCCATCCAACATATCGACAAAATTTTCCCCATGTTCTTCATACTACAAAAAATTAAGCGCAGTTACCCCTAAACCCGAAGATTATATAAAAAAAAGTTCTGCTAAACATATTTCTCTTTATTTTCCTCTTCATACCCCCCCCCCCCCCCCCCACACACACACACAAAAAAAAAAAAAAAAAAAATTCCATTTATCAATATTCCTATTTCTTCCACACTAAAAGGAAAAAAAAGTTCATTTCGGTTCGTTAGGGTACGATGAAAATTCAGAAGGGTACGTTTAATCAACCCGTACACAAATTTTCTTAAAAATGACTCACTAAACGCACGATAACATCACAATCGCTCCCGGTTTTAATTCAGGGGTACGATGAAAATTCAAAAGGGTACGTTTAACCAACCCCTATATAACTTTTCTAGAAAATTACTCACTAAATGCGCGATAACGTCACAATCGCTCCCGGTTTTAAACTTGTGACCCGTCAATTTTTCCCGGAGCTCCATATGATTATATATCTCACCATTAACCTACGTAACAAAAAAAAAACAACCACCTTAAAATCAAACAATTTAACAACCAAACAACCTAATATTATTTTTCCACCACCATCCTACATGCACCCACCGTTACAACAACCGTTTCATCCTCATTATAAAGAGGCTGATCACCCGAAGCCGGATCGATAACTGCGAGACGTTGATGCGATAAATAATTATCACCGTGCTGATATAACCCACTCCAATCCGGCCCACGATGCTTCAATCTGAAATCAACGTTATTAAAAAAAAAAAAAAAAAAACTTTAATGATTAATATCGTTATTTGTTTTTTTTTTATAAGAGTTTAAGTGAATAAATTGATGATAAAAATGGGTGCATGTAACGTGCCTGCGAGAAAGCTCGAGGACACGAAACCTTTTGGCTTGGGAATCATCGGAGCAACCCAACAAAGCTAGAATTCCACACATGGTACAACTAGCAATGCACAGGTTACAAGTTTTTAGGAAGAAGATGATTGAATATTAACGGAAATGGATGAAATGTTGATATTGAATATGTGTTGGTAATAACCGGTTTGTACGCCGTGTATTTATAGACGGTTTTGGTGGATGATTCTTTTTTTTTTAAATTATCTAGCGGCGACGATTCTAAGTTTTTTTTTTTTGGATAAGATGGTTTGGTAGGATTGTTGACAACGTACACATGTCACATGCAAGCTTAAAATAGCAATATATATAAAAAAACTAATAATATGAAATGAAAGTAATATTTCATTAGTTAACTACCTAACTTAGTTGATTATACTAATCGTATTTTACATTTTGGGTTTGTTAAGGATTTTGATTTTTTAACAAATAGTGTTGGATTTTGTTGGGGAATTTCAGTTTACCGGATGATCAGAGAGGCGTGTAATCACTCTCAGATCAAATTATTTCGGTGGTTCACCCGAATAATTCAATCGGATACAACTCTGATTTCGAGAAATTGAACAGGAGTATGTTTGTGTGTGTAAATTTTCGAACCAGGAAAAAAAACATATGATCAAAACTGTCTACGAATTAGGTTTTGGGGTTGTAACTGCCATTAGGCAGTTACCTCTATTTTTCAGAAAAAATTGCCAAAAAACTGCTGTTTTTTATCATTTCGAAAATGATAAAAATTCCAGAAAATAAAATTTTCTAATACAGCTCGACCCCAGCCAGGGGCTCTGCCCCTTGGACCCCGCCAGGGGCTGCCGCCCCTTGGACCCTGCTCCCAGGGGCGCTGCCCCCGGACCCCCGCCAAGGGGGCGCTGCCCCCTTGGAACCCCCGTAGGGTACGGGCTCCGCCCGTACACTCCGAATAATAATAACTCAGACAAGCGTGCACTCCCGCACCTCCTAACTTGCTTGATGTGTATTATTATTCGCTTTGATCACCAAGTCAATCCCCGATTACACTAAAATATCTAACAGATTTTAAGTTAACTTTCTTAAATAAGTATATTTTACCTTTAGGAACGGGATCATATACAAACACTTATGTTTGTAAAAACCGTAAGAACCAACATTTATGGGATCATAGCCGAAGGATGAAGGAGGAAGGAAAGGTCTTGCCAGCTGACACCGGGTGCCAGCTGTCCGACCAAGAGGAATATCCTCTTGGTCTCCCCTGTTGTACTCAGAGTAGTGGTTGACGTGGCGCTGTTATTTGTCCAGATAGGAGAATTGTATCAGCGGCTGTCGGCCTGTCCTGGGATTATGTTGCAGGTCCGGATGGCGTCCGATCATTGGTGACACGTGTTGTCCTTTTTGTCTTGAGGAGCATCTTTGGTGTCACCTGCGATTTCTTCTAGAGGCTTCTGGATATGCTCTGCAGATGTAGGCGCCATGTTGGATAAAAGTGGTGTGGTCATTGCTATGTGTACGTGGACTTGGGACCATACCTCTTCAGGTTGGTAACTTGGTATACCTGTTTTGTTTATGGTCTTATCTTGTACTATACGTTGAAATACCCATTTGGCCATTTGTATGCCCATTAACAGAAACATGATCTTTAACTTATCTTAAAACCGACTTATTTGGTTTTCGTTTTCCTAGTAATTAAATTCTATTATTTTTACAAATATCGCTCTATGTTTCGTGTCCTCAAACAAAGAAAACATGCCATCCACATGACAAACAATATTGAACTGATTTGGTATACATCCTCAATGTTTTGTGTCTGCCTCCTCAAACAAAGAAGAATCATAAAACAAGACAATTGAATCAGACGCAAATTATTAGTTGAAACTTATATTAGAAAAGCCAACAATAAAAATATAAAATCGCATGTATTACACTTATTCTCTCTCGTTTTAGCCATTGACTTTATTAATTATCCATATTTCCGCTTACACTTTAAAATTTTTATTTGATCCCCCCTCTCTATATAATAACATCTACAATAACAAGGTTCGTCAAGTGGTTTGGAGAGTAGACTAACGTCTATGTTTGGTATAGGGTAATGGAACGGACGAAAAACTGGAATGGACGAAGGAATGCAATGGATCATTACCATTCCATCTCTTGTTTGGTTACCATGTGTGAATGGAATGAATTATTATTGTGTATTGTTCGGTAGGCAAGAAAAACCGAGTAATAAAATCAGCGGTGAGTGGTGGTGGTGATCGGCGGTAGTGATTGTGGGTGGTTATAGGTGGCGGTGGTGGGTGTCGGCGGCGGCGGCGATGGGTGGTGGTGGTGGCGGCGAGTGGCAGTGTGGCGGTGACGACGAGTGGTTGTGGCGGCAAGGTGGCCCTTGGTGGTGGTGGCAGCAGAGGTGGCGGTGGGTGGCGGCGGCGGTTGGTGGTGGCGTCGACGATAGTGGTTGACGGTTGGTCGCGGCAATGGGTAATAACGGTGGCGAGTGGGTGGCGCCGGCGACGGTGGCTGTTGGGGTGAGGTGGTGGTGGGTTGTGGCGAAGGTGGTGGGTTGTAGTGTTGATGAATGGTGCAAGAAGGGATAGAATGGAAAAAACATGGGGGTGGAATGAATAATTTTGAGGGAATGTAATGTCTTTTGGAATTGGTGATTCCATTCCATTGACCAACCAAACACCTTTTTCTTCATTCCCTCGTAATCATCCATTTCATTCCACCTCTCATTCTTGCATACAAAACACTACCTAACAGAGCACACCATTAGAGCAGGTGGCCCGACGGGTGTTGGTCTGCTTGAGCGGACTGGCATGTGGGGTGTGATGTGGCAATTATGGGGACCATGCCCACCCACAAACTTTTTATTTGTTTTTTAGTGTAAAAATGTGGAGTGTGGTGTGAAGATTTGGAATACTTTATTGTTGAAGAAAAAAGTGAGGATTTAGATTGATATTGGTTTGAAATGATGTGGCATGCTAACTATGCTAGAGTTTGGACTTAGGGGTTGTTTGTTTAGCTCTTAATGGTTCAGACATCTTACTAGTTCAGCACTTAATGGTTCAGACTGTTTGTTTCACGAGCAGATGTCTGAATGGTTCAGACATTTATCTCTGAATAGTTAAGCATTATACTGAGTCCGAATGGTTAAGACCTCTAATTTGAATGTCATACATTTGTCTCTGTACAGTTAAGCATTATATTGGATCTTAATGATTCAGACATCTTACTGGGTCAGCACTTAATCATTCAGAAGTTATCAAAACAGCCCCTTAGTTCATTGTTGTAGATACTCTAACTAGTGTTTGTAAAATCATTAATAATATGTTTTTGGATATTTCATACCGATTTTAAAGACGAGTTTTAAGATCAAGTTTCAAATGAAATAATTTCTGATAAGCTTAGCTTAATCATCTAATATCACAAAGAAAGATTAACGAGTATTCATGCTTTACAAATATAAGAATGGGATATGTTCTTACAAACATAAAAAAAAAATACTAAAATTTATCCTGAACCAATCCATTAACAAGCCTATATTCAACTTACTTTCTTAAATTCAACAAGAATTGCGGAGAGAATAGTCATTTCTTATTAATATAATAATATTGTACACTAAAGTAGATTGTAATTATCCCAAAGTAAGACTCTAGAAGCTAACGTCATAAACCACCAATCTAACTAACACTTTACACTGCTTAATGTGTGACGATTTTCGTTTCCAGCAACCATTAACATTATCCACATTGACGAAGTATAGAAGGGGCGGCTGACCCCCGGAACTTTTCGCTCAGTAGTGTTATATATATAGTTTTCATATAGAAATTTTTGTGTATATACGTTTTCGACTCTCCGGTTCTATATAAATTTTTTGGTATATATGTTTTCGACCCCATAGCTCAATGTTAGCCGAATAAAAAGAAAGAATAATGAATATGCCAAAAATGGACGCCGCATCTTTACTTTTTTTTCTTTTGTTATTTTAAATCCTTTCTAGTGATATTTGTGCCTTTTTGTTTGTCATGTAAATTTATAAAGTACTATATGATAAACTTACGTACTATATGACATAACAAAAATTATTTTATAATAAATGCAATTTGCATTCCTGAGTTAATAGGGCGATGTCAGCCATGCGTAGTGGTAAAGGTGAATAATGCCCCCACCCTTTGGCGTTTTCCGCCATGTGACAGTCCAGTCAGCAATGAGCATTATTGGGCGTTTTGGGGATGTGAGTATTATGTTAAAAGGGGTTTCAAGAATTAAATAAAAAACAAACTAACCAAAAAAGGGGGATTGGCCAAGAAAAATAGGATACATCTGATTGGCCATTGATTTTCCATTTGAGCGTGTTTTAAATCACGCCAGAGGGGGATTTCTTGCGAAAAAACGCCCAAACACGCCCACGGGGGTGGGGTGCTTAGTGTGATGGGGCGTGTTTGGCTGTAGAAAACGCCGGACACCGCCCACTACGGGTGGTCTAAGTCCCCCAAACGAGATTTTTGACGTATTAGTCCCCATCTTTGAAAAAGAGTTACAACTTGAGTTCCTGTCACTAACTCAGTTAACCAAACTTTCAGAATGTTCTTTTATCCTTTTCTTTAAGTCCCTATAATTTAAAACTCATTATCCACGTGAGTCTCTAGTCGAATATTAATTGAATTTAATATAAGTATTTTGTTAATGGTTTTATAAAGTCTATTAATTGTATTTAAATTGCATATTTTGCAAATATTAACATAAGATTAAACTCAAATTTTGCCCATGCTCCTTCTGGCTAGATGAGTAGATCAAAATGTAAACAATAAATACGATCACATATTTGTCCAAATATGGTTTATATACCCGATTCATGAGATCCATGAAAACGGTTAGTGCATTGGTTAATAGGTATTATATGGATAAAGTAAAATGCAGGGCCAGCCTAGAGCAAGTGTCGAGTGGGCGACCTTTGTGGGCCCTATCGTAATAGGGCCCGGATTTTTTTTAAATGATATATATATATATATATATATATATATATATATTAACATCAACTATTTTTAATTGACACTTTCTCGGCGTACTTTTCATGCAACAATCAATGAAGTTTAGTAGGACTGGACTTAGTTGTTACCTGCATTTTAAGAAACTATTTGCATGAACATTTACCTTTGTTCACGACATTTGTTAATTTGAGTTGTTTGGATTAGGGGTGTAAATGAGCCGAGCCGAGCCCAGCCCGAGCTCGACCAGGCTCGAGCTCGGCTCGTTAGGTTTTTATGAAGCTCGAGCTCGAGCTTAGCTCGGTTCGAGCATACTTCTTTGAGCTCGAGCTCGGCTCGCGAGTAAAACCCAAAGCTCGAGCTCGGCTCGACTCGGCTCGAACTATTTTGAGAACAACCTTAAACGAACTAAAAGTTCGGCTCAAACTCACTTCAACATCGCTTAAACGAGCCAAAGCTCGGCTCTAGCTCGGCTCATCAATGTTATCATCATTATTAATATAATATATATAAAAAAATTTAAATTTTGTATGGGCTCGTTTAGGCTCGCGAGCCTAAACAAGCTTTGTATTTCAGGCTCGAGCTCGGGCTCGATAACAAAACGAGCTCTATTTCAGGCTCGAGCTCGGGCTCGGGCTCGTTAAGGCTCGGCTCGTTCGAGCTTTTAACCGAGCCGATCACGAGTAGCTCTCGAGCATCTGGGCTTGTTTACACCCCTAGTTTGGATCTTTGTTTTCAGATATATGTTGCACATGTTTTGTTTAATTTACATTTGACTAAAGTGCCAACGCATGTCGCGACACATTTGATTTAAATGCATTTTAGTATATTCTCTTGTATGAATGTTTCGTCACGTCCCCGTGTTTCCGTTTTTAGTGTGTGGGTAACAAAAGTGTCACGTGATAATAATTGGAATCGTTTATTAGAAGTAGGATTTGGTTTGTGGGAAATAACCACATTGAATACGACTTGTATTTTGATACAATGAGTCCATATCTAATTTGTGATTAAAGAATTTGATGTCGATCTAAAAAAGTAGTAAGTAGTTATAGAAAGCTTCTTTTTTTTTTTTTTTGTCTAATTTTAATCTTTTTTATGAATAATATGTTGATGCCAAAAACAAACAAAACCTGTAAACAAAGAACGTGCATTTGCAAAACTAGGCACGTCTTTCTTCAGATTTGAACAAGTGTAACCTTTAAAATTAATCAAAGTACAATTATTATTCAGATTTGAACAAGTGTAACCTTTAAAATTAATCAAAGTTAAATTATTATACAAGTTCATGTTTTATAGGTATATTACACGTGTGTCTAATGTAATACTATAATTTAGAAGACTTTAGCGTATATATATATATTTTTTTTTGAATGGTGACTTTCTATGTACTGGACCTATTGGTCAACGGGTTCATATCGATGACAATCCCCCGTCAGCCTCGCACTTCCGGACGCGATGTTCGATCGGGCCCCGGCCGTTGAGCAAGCTGACCTTCGCCCGGAAACCATACTGCCCCCACACGAGAGACTCGCTGGGGTAACAGCTGGGTAAAACCGGGTTGCCCTCAAGACCGCACCATGCCTCGGTAGGTACGATCCATCATTGGGACGTCCTCCCCCCGAATTGCCGCAGCCGGGTTTCGAACCTGTGACCTCCCAAAGGAAGACACAAGCCCAACCACATGGGACCAACTGGGCTGGGGAGAGGATATTTTTATTGAAACAAATATTGGTATGATTCATGTGATGTCTTTTTTAATTTTTATTGCTTTTCCTCGACCTCCAATCATGTGTGATTGGTTTTTTGTTTTATTCCTTTTTTTTTTCTAAATTCACTATACTTACTAAACATCATGACGCTTGACGTTTTTTTTATCTTTTATACAATGGCCAAATCACATGAATCATGATAATTACTTTTCTATAGCCCATCACATTATAGCCTAGTGACACATTCAGGGTGAGATAATCCCTAGGGATCATTAGTTACTAGATTCGATTCCCACAAGGGGGTTTTTCTAGATTTATTGTTTTTTTTTTCTGGATTGGTGTATATGATCGGGTGGTTCCGCTAATGGCATGATAATACTCCAGTGGTCTGTCAGTTATCCAAAATTTGCCATTAAAAAAATCATTACCTTTTTATAACCCTCGCAAACCATGCGAGTTTGGTTGGTTAGTTGATGGACCAATACAGGTTCTAACTAAAATTGTTCACGTCAAAATGAATTTTTAAAAAGTATCAATTTAGTTAAAGTCAAAATGTGTGTCGGTTAAAATAGAATAAAGAGCACCAAAATGGGTGCACCTGTCATAAATTTTTATGGTGGCTAGTGGCACGGTGAACATGGTTGCAACGGCGGCAAGGTGGCGGTGGATGCCACAAGGATGGTGATGAAGGCGGTGGCAACAAGTAGGTGGTGGAGACAAACAATGGCCATCGATGGTGCTACCCCATTTGCATCATTTCTAAGTTAACAAGTTCTATAACAGCTATATGTTTTGAGATGACCCAAATAAACTCATATATAATTTACTTTTACTTAATTAAAACACTTTTAATTGAAAAAAACATCCATTTACTTTGTGGAAAATAATGCCTACGGGATATGGGAAAAAAACGAAGTGGCGATGGTGATACGATGACAATAAGTCAATAAGTGCAAAATAAAATAAGAACATGTGAATATGTCGTGTATAGACCTAACTAATATGAATTGACAAAATAACTTCCGTCTTTTATATATTTTAGGTAAAGTATTATGTAGTTCATGTATTTAAAAAAAATCTTTATCGTGAAAATGATAAGTTAGACGAATTAAAATATATGAAACTAGGTGAGAACCCCGTGTATTACACGGGCTGAATAAATGTAAATATATATACTAAATAATAAAACAATGTCTATTTAAAAACCTCATTTATTAGACGGGTTAAATAAATGTAATTTTATATATTAAATAATAAAAAAGTTATGTCTTTAAGAACCACGTATGTTGTTGTACTGATTGAATAAATATAATTTTATACCTCAAATAATAAAAAAAATTACTAAATAATAAAAAAATTATATCTTGAAAAACCCCGTGTATTGTACGGATTGAATAAATCTAATTTTATATACCAAATAATAAAAATATATCTTTTAAAAACCACGTGAATTTATACGGGTTGAATAACTGTAATTTGGTATAGTAAATAATCAAAAAGTTATATCTTCAATAAATGTAATTTTGTATAGTAAATAATAATAAAAAACTATATTTTAAAAAAACTCCGTGTATTACACGGGTTAACTTCTGAGTAATTTTAGATTTTGATTAATATTTAATGGTATATTTTCTAAATAAATTATTTAATAGAATCTATATCTTAAATAATAATATAATCTAGTATGATTCTTTTTATCACCAGTAACGTATATGTATAGATTATGACTCTTTTTATCATCAGTAACGTTTATGTTTCATAATCATATTTATCAACCATTTAAAAATTAAAAGGATATCTCTTTTATCTCTCTCAATTATCTATAATTAGGTAAAAGAGATTAAAGTCTTAAACTAAATAATATTTCATAGGAGATTATCTATAATTAATTAGAAGATATTTAAACTAAATGATAATTATTTATAGAGTAATGACCTAATATGATGACAAGTGTCCCAAACATGGTTATAAAAATATCGATAAGATCCATTTGAAAATAAAGGTTTACAATCACCCATGATAAAATACATTTAAGCGGGAAAAGCACATCAAGATCATCTAATAGAATGACACGTGTACACAAAAAGGTTTCTTTTATTATATTATATAAAGATAAATATAGATGATTAAAAAGATAAGAGGTTAAAAACTAAAGACTTCTTTTAAAATATTTTGTTATACATAAATTTTAACCTAACTAAAACTAAATTTTAAAGCTAAAAGCTTGAAAAATAAATAAAGAAAGATAGAAGATAGTTTTAGATTTATAAAATTATAGAATAATTAATTAGAAGATATTTAAACTAAATGATAATTATCTATAGAGTACGTGGCTTAATATGATGACAAGTGTCCCAAACATGGTTTCTTTTATTATATGTATAGATGGTCTTTGAAGTTTCAAGAACTTATCCAAACACAAAAAGGGTATATTTGTCAATTACCTATAACATCTCTGTTATTGGGTGGAGTTCTAACAGTCTTTTAAGAACAAGATTATGTAAATAGTCTTTTTTTTTTAATTACCTCTTTAAAAAACATATGAACAAGTGAACTAACTTATATCAAAATATGGGTTAAGTTATTGTATAAATGAGTCTTAACATACAAAATATCATTAACGTAATAAGTGAAGAAGGAGATTTTTTTTCCATCTTATTAAGCACGTATGTTAGTTCCAGAATTTAAAAAAAAAATCGTGATTTTACAGTAGTAGAGTAATTATGTAGAGTAATTATGTAATTTTGTAGAGTAATTATAGTTACTCTCCTACTCTAAAATCTTGATTTTTTTTTACATTTTGCAATTAAACATCATTATTAAATAGTAGGGGAGAAAATTAAAAAAAAAATTATCTCATTCACTTCTTACGTTAAGGGTATTTTTGTATGTTAAGACTAATTCGTATTTGATCTTTACATTAAAAATTATATGAAATTTATTCCATATTTGTGACACCCCAGGAAAATCAGGAAAACAACGCAACTTAACTAGCTTCCTCAGTAACCACGCGCTAAATTTCGGGACGAAATTCTCTTAACAGGGGGAGAATGTGATAACCCTCAATTTACATGTATTCCGTACAATTAATTAGTGATAATGAAAGTGCTTGATGACTGTGCTGAATCATTTAATTGCTCTCTGATTTCTGTGTTATACTTACATGTGCGTGTTAACATACTAGAAGTATACAGAAAAGTTACTGAATAGTCCGGTATATTTTCCTGAGTGTTAGGAATTAACCGTGTTACGAAAATATATTTAAAAGACACATTACGGTACAATTAAACGCTTTAACGGAACAGTCTCCGACAGAATAACCGGACATTACCTGGAACACTGAATTTTTTGTCATGGACATAGTTTTATTATTTTTGGCTAGTCATGGGTCTCGTATACCACAACACCCACTATTTTTCCCTACTAACTAGTATATGGAATTATATACTTGCTATCTAACTAATACTTGCCATTTAGTTACAAACTTTGCAAATAGACCCCCCCCCCCCCAACCGAAAATTGGTCCATGTGGACCCACCATATCATCCCTCCATACTTCCATATATTTGTTTAGATTTTAATTCAATTGTTTAATTGATTTCTTGCTTGTAGAAGTGAGTAAATCATACATAAGTATGGCTACCTCTTACACACATCATTCTCATCCTTACAAACTCCATCTCACTACTCCTTTCTCTCTCATTCGGTTCCCCTATGACCGAAACCCATCACCACCACTTCATTCATCCATCTCTTCCATTAACAAGTGCATTCCAAGCTTTGAAGGTGAATCTATGGAGGTTGCATCTTGAAGGGTTTCAAAGGAGCTTGTTTCAAGACTTTTCACCATCTTTTTCTTACCAACTTTGCACTAGATTCATCCCTAGCTATAAGCTAGTAGTAAGTCCTTTGTTACCCTCTTGTTAATTTTGTTTCATCTCGTTTCTATGATCAAAGGGTGTAGTATGTTTAAAATCACTAAAGTGTCAAGAACAAATAGATAAATATAAAAAGTTTACTTATGATTGATACATAAAGATGAAAACTTGTTGGTTTAAGGTTAGTTAATGCATATATGATGTTTGATCGTCAAACTTTTGATAAACCCGTTGTTCGGACACTTGTTAATACGTTTTAGTAACATTTAAACCACAAAACAGCAAGCTGAGTAATGATTTCCAGCCGACTTCATCAGGCTGTAAACAGGTCGTAAATTCAACGAAAAACCGATATTTTGAATCTAAAATATGTTATTATAAAATACGGTTCTAATGGCACCGGAATCGTAATTTTTGGACTCCGTTTACTAATTTTTAAAGTGTTAATTTGTAACAGCAGCTTAAGCTGAATTTTGACAGCAATAAATGGGTGTCATGCTTTCAGTCATAACCTGAGTTTTGTGATGAATCGGACCATGAAATTTGTACAGTAGATGACAACCGATGCATTTGTAATTACCCCACTGGAATTTCGTAAATCGGACACTCGATGAATTTTTAATAAATTGTTCCGTGGACTGTAGTCAGAAATATATAAATCTGAGTTCAGTCCGGAATATGAATTTTTATAAAATATTGGTAATGAACCGGACCCCGATATTTTTACACAATAAAATATGGAACGTTTAAGACATCCTGTAAAAATTTGGGAATTTTTGGAATAATTTAACTATTTTATTAAAATGTCCGAAAACAGGCGGTTTTGAATATAAATGCTGAAAAGACATAAGTTGTGACTCGCGTGTCTAAATGTCGAGTATGCTATCTGTGAATGATCTAACATGTTATATATATGTTATGTGCATTATCGTATGTTTGATTTTGAGTGGGGAATGGATGAGAAGTATATATGGGCATAAACCGTTAAAGTGATGCATGCTATGTGATAGATGCGTGTAGGAACTTTGTGTTCTATTTGAAGTCACTAATAAACTAAGTGGTAATCGTACTAGGACGTGATTGGCCGACCTTGACTGTTAGCTACTTTTGAGAGTCAAACCGAGCAACCGAGGTGAGTTCACACACTTTCTAAGGCATGGGATTCCCGGTGGGTTGGGAATGGGATTTGAATAACTACTCGTAATATCATTACTATTAAACTACTTTTCACCGTCCTCGGATTGAAGGGCACGTACGTAAAACCTACGTACACTCACACTCGCTATGGTCCTTGGATCAAGAAGGGCACGTACAAACACGACTAGTCGACACATGGGAAGCCCCACTAATCTTCGCACACATGTTTGGGAAACCGCGATACGGCCACTAATCATCGCACACATGTTTTGGAAACCGCGATCTGGCCACTAATCATCGCAAACATGTTTGGGAAACCGCGATACAGATAACTAAGATACTTGGTTTACGAAATGAACAAATGATTCATGAACACTATAACTAAACAACCAACTGTGAATTCACTCAACTTTGTTGTTGACTCGTTGTTACATGCCTTGTAGGTCGTTAGGTATCTATGGAGCTTGCATCGGAGTGGGAAGAGTCGTTGTGGGACATGGACAACTGTGTACCATGCTAAACATTTGAAACGTTTAAACTTATGATTTGGTTTTAAACTTTATGCTTCCGCTTGTAACTTAAACTATGTTTTGTTTAGACACCAATTGTATTGTGTTGGATTTTACAAACTACTTACATGCTTGTTCAATATGATTGGTGGCTTGATCCTGGTCACGTCACGCCTCCAAGCGGTGGTACTCCGCATGGTGGATTTTGGGGGTGTGACAGATTGGTATCAGAGCCATTGGTTATAGTGAACTTGGTTTTAATAAGGGAAAAACTTTTTGTTAAAACTAGACTATAACCTGTACAGTGTTCAACAATCCACAACGACGCTTCGCTCCACGTGCAAGACTCAACATTATAGGTAATATGGTTTATGTTTGTATTACCTACCTGCTAGTAGCACATTTGATCATAGTATGCATTAGCTAGTGTAATAACTGTTATTTGAACCTTGTGTGCTTACTCTCTTCTGTCATCCCACACTTACGCACCTTGCGACACCTTCTTACGTGTGTTCCTTCTATATGAAGATCATGAGTGAACGTCTCGACATGACCCAGGGTCAGCTGACGACCTTGATTAACGAACGGATTGCTGAAGCCTTAGCAACCCAAACAGGGAGTCAACCCATGCACCTTCAAACACGCATGGGCACCTTCAAGGCGTTCCTGGAATGCAAACCTCCCACTTTTGACGGCACTGAAGGGACAATCGGCCTTCTACACTGGATCCGAAGAATCGAATTTACATTCGAAGAAAGTGAAAGCCCTACCAACGAACGAGTGGAGTACGCTACTGGCATGTTGCAAGGGAAAGCGTATTCTTGGTGGAACGCACAGGTTCAGATGCTCGGGTTGGCAGACGCGAATGCCACCCTCTGGAGCGACTTCAAGGATTGGATTAAGGAAGAGTTCTGCCACCTGGACGACATACTGAAACTTGAGATAGAGTATTATGGTTTGAAGATGGAAGGATCAGAGATCAAGGCATACACAAAGAGGTCCAACGACTTGGCTGCCTTATGTCCTAACATGTCACAACCCATATCTAGGCAAATCAAGCTATACCTCAGAGGCTTAGTCCCGGAAATCCAAGGGTCTGTAAGTGCGGCCAACCTTCCCACAATCCAGCAAGTCATTCGTTTGGCACACCAGCTCACCGATCAGGCGGTGGAAGAGGGCAAGCTGCCCAAGCGTATTAACGCTACTACTACTGATGCTCCCAGTAACAACAAGCGCAAGTGGGATGGAAATTCGGGCGAGGGTTCTACTCCAGTTCAGTCTCAGTCCCAGCAGCGAAAGACAGATGAACACAGGAACCCCAGTCAGCAGCCTTTTGGAATTCAAGGTCAGGGTAGATACAGGGGAAATCACCCAAAGTGCAATCGATGTAGTTTGCACCACAGCAGGCCGTGAAACAAGGGTCGTTGTCAGAGATGTAGCAAGTTGGGACATGAAGCCAAAGATTGCCGAAGCTTACGTCCTGCGAAGCAGAACCGACAACAGCGGCCACAAACTCCCCAAAACCAACAGCAACACCAGCAAGGTAATAAGGGATGCTTCCAGTGCGGTGCTGAGGGTCACTTCAAGAGGCACTGTCCTCAGCTGAATCAGAATCAGAACAACAACCAAGGAAATGAGAACAACAATGGAGGCAAAAACGGGGGTAACAATAACGGCAAAGGTCGCACCTTCGTGATTGGTTAGGCTGACGCAAGGAACGATCCCAACGTTGTGATGGGTAAGTTTCTTCTAGATGATTTCTTTGTTACTGTTTTATTCGATTCGGGTGCCGATACTAGTTATGTGTCCTTAAAAGTTAGTCAAATGCTTAAGCACACCCCAACACTTTTGACCGCCAAACACACGGTAGAGCTAGCAAACGGTAAAAGTCTCGAGGCCACACATATAGTTAAGGGTTGTAACCTCATTTTAGCTGGTCATACTTTCTCTATTGATCTCATCCCTATCACACTTGGTAGTATCGACGTCGTTATTGGGATGGATTAGCTATCTCATCATCAAGCGGAGATTGTTTGCAAGGAGAAAATCGTCCGCATTCCTCGTTCTGGTGAAGAACCTCTGGTGATTCAGGGCGATAAGAGTGGTGCTGTTGTAGGCATTATCTCTTTCCTTAAAGGCCCAGAAGTGTTTGCATAAGGGCCACACTGCCATTCTAGCGCTCGTTACTGACACATCAACGGAAGAGAAGAAAATTTAAGACATTCCTATAGTGCGCGATTTTCCTGAGGTATTTCCTGAGGAATTACATGGTCTTCCGCCTCATCGACGAGTCGAATTCTAAATCGAGCTAGTTCCTGGAGCAGCGCCCATAGCTCAAGCACCTCATCGCTTAGCCCCAACCGAACTGGAAGAACTGTCCAAGCAATTACAAGAACTTTGGAAAAAGGTTTTATTCATCCTAGCTCCTCGCCCTGGGGAGCTTCAGTGTTATTCGTAAGGAAGAAAGACGGTACCTTCAGAATGTGCATCGACTACCGTGAACTCAATAAGGTGACCGTAAAGAATCATTATCCTCTCCCGCGCATTGATGACTTATTCGATCAGTTGCAAGGGTTGAGCTATTACTCCAAGATTGATTTGAGATCGGGATACTATCAGCTGAGAGTCCGAGAGGAAGACGTCTCCAAAACAGCATTCAGAACTCGCTATAGCCATTACGAGTTTCTGGTCATGCCTTTCGGGTTGACGAATACACCAGCGGTTTTCATGGATCTCATGAACCGAGTATGCATACCTTACCTGGATAAGCTCGTTATTGTGTTCATCGACGATATCCTGATCTATTCTAAGAGTCAGGAGGAACACGAGCAGCATCTATGACTTATGCTGGAACTTCTTCGAAAAGAGCAGTTGTATGCCAAGTTTTCGAAATGTGACATCTGGCTTTGCGAAGTCCACTTTCTAGGCCATGTGGTAAACAAGGATGGAATTCATGTGGATCCATCCAAGGTTGATTCGATCAGGAACTGGCCTGCACCTCGTACACCAACAGAAATCCGCCAATTCTTGGGTTTGGCAAGATACTACAGAAGGTTTATCAAGGATTTCTCAAGGATTGCGCAACCTCTCACTTCACTGACTCAGAAGGGTGTCACCTATCGTTGGGGTGATGCACAGGAGTCTGCATTTCAGCACTCGGAATATAGACTTTGTAGCGCGCCTATTCTCTCATTGCCTGAAGGCACAGATGATTTTGTGGTTTATTGCGACGCATCCATACAAGGACTGGGTTACGTATTGATGCAACGTGACAAGGTCATTGCCTACGCATCGTGCCAACTTAAGGTTCACGAAAGGAACTACACTACGCACGACTTGGAACTGGGAGAAGTTGTTTTCGCGCTTAAGATATGGAGACGTTACCTGTACGATACCAAGTGCACCATTTACACCGATCACAGGAGTCTCGAGCATATCTTCAAGCAAAAGGAGTTAAACATGCGACAACGCCGATGGGTCGAGCTCTTAAATGATTACGAATGCGCGATCAAGTACCATCCAGGCAAGGCCAATGTTGTGGCCGACGCCCTCAGTCGAAAGGATACTATACCTAAGCGTGTACGTGTGTTACAGCTTACCATCCAATCTAGTCTTCCTGCTCAGATTCGCGATGCTCAGGTTGAAGCATCGAAAGCAGAGAACATCAGAGCTGAATCCTTACGAGGATCGAGGTAGCGCCTGGAACAAAAGGAAGACGGTGCCTACTATGTTAACGGACGCATCTGGGTTCCACTGTATGGAGACCTACGCGAGCTTGTAATGGATGAAGCACATAAGTCTCGTTATTCGGTACATCCTGGTTCGGATAAAATGTACCACGACCTCAAGACTACGTATTGGTGGCCTGGCATGAAAGCCCACATAGCAACCTACGTCAGTAAGTGCTTGACTTGTACGAGAGTCAAGTCTGAATATCAGAAACCATCAGGCCTACTGCAACAACCGGAGATCCCGAAATGGAAATGGGAGCAAATTTCCATGGATTTCGTTACCGGCCTGCCTACATCTCAACGCGGAAACGACACCATTTGGGTGATCGTAGATCGACTGACCAAGTCTGCACATTTTCTGGCTATCAAAGAAACGGATAAGTTTTCTACTCTTGCAGACATTTACCTAAAGGAAGTGGTATCAAGGCACGGAGTGCCAACCTCCATCATTTCTGATCGTGACGCGCGTTTTACTTCTGAACTGTGGCAAGCCATGCACAAGTCCTTTGGCTCACGTCTAGATATGAGCACCGCTTATCACCCACCTACAGATGGGCAATCGGAACGCACCATCCAAACCCTCGAAGACATGCTTAGGGCATGTGTAATCGATTTTGGTAATGGCTGGGAAAAGCACCTCCCTCTAGTGGAGTTTTCATATAACAACAGCTACCACACCAGCATCCAAACCGCTCCCTTTGAGGCATTGTACGGATGTAAATGCCGATCACCTCTCTGTTGGGCAGAAGTCGGTGACAGTCAAATCACTGGCCCAGAACTTGTGGTAGAAACCACCGAGAGAATTGCTCAGATACGACAGCGAATGGCGGCAGCTCGTGACCGTCAGAAAAGCTATGCTGATAAGGGAAGAAAGCTACTCGAGTTCCAGGTTGGGGATCGGGTGCTACTCAAAGTCTCACCTTGGAAAGGTGTAGTCCGCTTTGGCAAACGAGGCAAACTCAATCCGCGATATGTCGGACCGTTCGAGATCATTAAGAAAATTGGCAAAGTCGCCTATAGGATGAATCTACCTGAAGAACTCAGTGGAGTTCACAACGTATTCCATGTGTCGAATCTGAAAAAGTGTCTATCAGATGAGACCCTCATAGTTCCTCTCAAAGAACTCACAATCGACGACCAGCTGCGATTCGTCGAGGAACCAGTAGAGATTACGGATCGAGATGTTAAGATCCTCAAGCGTACCAGGATACCTCTGGCCCGAGTTCGTTGGAATGCTCGTCGTGGCCCAGAGTATACCTGGGAACGAGAAGACCAAATGAAACTCAAGTACCCCCAGCTGTGCTGAATCATTTAATTGCTCTCTGATTTCTGTGTTATACTTACATGTGCGTGTTAACATACTAGAAGTATACAGAAAAGTTACTGAATAGTCCGGTATATTTTCCTGAGTGTTAGGAATTAACCGTGTTACGAAAATATATTTAAAAGACACATTACGGTACAATTAAACGCTTTAACGGAACAGTGTCCGACAGAATAACCGGACATTACCTGGAACACTGAATTTTTTGTCATGGACATAGTTTTATTATTTTTGGCTAGTCATGGGTCTCGTATACCACAACACCCACTATTTTTCCCTACTAACTAGTATATGGAATTATATACTTGCTATCTAACTAATACTTGCCATTTAGTTACAAACTTTGCAAATAGACCCCCCCCCCCCAACCGAAAATTGGTCCATGTGGACCCACCGTATCATCCCTCCATACTTCCATATATTTGTTTAGATTTTAATTCAATTGTTTAATTGATTTCTTGCTTGTAGAAGTGAGTAAATCATACATAAGTATGGCTACCTCTTACACACATCATTCTCATCCTTACACACTCCATCTCACTACTCCTTTCTCTCTCATTCGGTTCCCCTATGACCGAAACCCATCACCACCACTTCATTCATCCATCTCTTCCATTAACAAGTGCATTCCAAGCTTTGAAGGTGAATCTATGGAGGTTGCCTCTTGAAGGGTTTCAAAGGAGCTTGTTTCAAGACTTTTCACCATCTTTTTCTTACCAACTTTGCACTAGATTCATCCCTAGCTATAAGCTAGTAGTAAGTCCTTTGTTACCCTCTTGTTAATTTTGTTTCATCTCGTTTCTATGATCAAAGGGTGTAGTATGTTTAAAATCACTAAAGTGTCAAGAACAAATAGATAAATATAAAAAGTTTACTTATGATTGATACATAAAGATGAAAACTTGTTGGTTTAAGGTTAGTTAATGCATATATGATGTTTGATCGTCAAACTTTTGATAAACCCGTTGTTCGGACACTTGTTAATACGTTTTAGTAACATTTAAACCACAAAACAGCAAGCTGAGTAATGATTTCCAGCCGACTTCATCAGGCTGTAAACAGGTCGTAAATTCAACGAAAAACCGATATTTTGAATCTAAAATATGTTATTATAAAATACGGTTCTAATGGCACCGGAATCGTAATTTTTGGACTCCGTTTACTAATTTTTAAAGTGTTAATTTGTAACAGCAGCTTAAGCTGAATTTTGACAGCAATAAATGGGTGTCATGCTTTCAGTCATAACCTGAGTTTTGTGATGAATCGGACCATGAAATTTGTACAGTAGATGACAACCGATGCATTTGTAATTACCCCACTGGAATTTCGTAAATCGGACACTCGATGAATTTTTAATAAATTGTTCCGTGGACTGTGGTCAGAAATATATAAATCTGAGTTCAGTCCGGAATATGAATTTTTATAAAATATTGGTAATGAACCGGACCCCGATATTTTTACACAATAAAATATGGAACGTTTAAGACATCCTGTAAAAATTTGGGAATTTTTGGAATAATTTAACTATTTTATTAAAATGTCCGAAAACAGCCGGTTTTGAATATAAATGCTGAAAAGACATAAGTTGTGACTCGCGTGTCTAAATGTCGAGTATGCTATCTGTGAATGATCTAACATGTTATATATATGTTATGTGCATTATCCTATGTTTGATTTTGAGTGGGGAATGGATGGGAAGTATATATGGGCATAAACCGTTAAAGTGATGCATGTTATGTGATAGATACGTGTAGGAACTTTGTGTTCTATTTGAAGTCACTAATAAACTAAGTGGTAATCGTACTAGGACGTGATTGACCGACCTTGACTGTTAGCTACTTTTCAGAGTCAAACCGAGCAACCGAGGTGAGTTCACACACTTTCTAAGGCATGAGATTCCTGGTGGGTTGGGAATGGGATTTGAATAACTACTCGTAATATCATTACTATTAAACTACTTTTCACCGTCCTCGGATTGAAGGGCACGTACGTAAAACCTACGTACACTCACACTCGCTACGGTCCTTGGATCAAGAAGGGCACGTACAAACACGACTAGTCGACACATGGGAAGCCCCCACTAATCTTCGCACACATGTTTGGGAAACCGCGATACGGCCACTAATCATCGCACACATGTTTTGGAAACCGCGATCCGGCCACTAATCATCGCAAACATGTTTGGGAAACCGCGATACAGATAACTAAGATACTTGGTTTACGAAATGAACAAATGATTCATGAACACTATAACTAAACAACCAACTGTGAATTCACTAAACTTTGTTGTTGACTCGTTGTTACATGCCTTGTAGGTCGTTAGGTATCTATGGAGCTTGCATCGGAGTGGGAAGAGTCGTTGTGGGACATGGACAACTGTGTACCATGCTAAACATTTGAAACGTTTAAACTTATGATTTGGTTTTAAACTTTATGCTTCCGCTTGTAACTTAAACTATGTTTTGTTTAGACACCAATTGTATTGTGTTGGATTTTACAAACTACTTACATGCTTGTTCAATATGATTGGTGGCTTGATCCTGGTCACGTCACGCCTCCAAGCGGTGGTACTCCGCATGGTGGATTTTGGGGGTGTGACAATATTATTTTTTCCTAATTTATTTCTTTTATATAAATTGTCATCTCATGTTAATGAAAATAATAGAAAAAGAATAAACTACAAAACAAATATAGAACAAACGTCCATCACATAAAGAAAGTGGTGTTAAAGAGAATTATTATTAGAAATTCTCCTCCTAATATCGGTGACATATTTCAAAGAATTAAAAGCTTACAAAAGATATTTCCCAATTCAAATTTCACAATGAACATTTTAATATATTAGACTTAAATCACTTTTTTATTATTAAAAGTTGGTAAGATTTTACTATGTATGGTTGTTATATAAACATGTGTATATATATTTTTTTCCCAATTTTAATAAATAAACAATAGAAAATAGGTAATTTATGGAAATAGATCTTTAAAAATTTGCCACTTTAAGTTTAAATTCAGCGTCATGGACAATTGACTACCCACTTTAAGTTTAAATTCCGGGGCATTTACATTAAATAAATATATGAAATTGTTTCCAAATTATTTTTAATTTATTTCTTTTATATAAATTGTCATCTCATGTTAACGAAACTAACAGAAAAAGAATAAACTATAAAACAAATATAGAAAAAAACGTCCATCACAAAAAGAAAGTGGTATTAAAGAGAATTATTGTTAAAAAGTCTCCTCCTATAATATCGGTGATTTAAAAAAAAAAAAAAAAGTTTCAAAGAATGAAAAGCTTACAAAAGATAATTCCCAACTCAAATTTCACAGTTATAAATTATTAGACTTAAATCACTTTTTTTTATTATTAAAAGCTGTAGGTTGCTCATGATGTGTTAATGTGTTATAACAAATATCGAGATAATATTTTCTTAATCAGAGGCGTGTCTAGACCACCTTTGTGGGTTCTCGGTTTGGAAAAATTAGTGAGAACATCGTATGTTTTGGAAAAATAATTAGTGAGAATCTACCAAAAGAAGATCCAACGAAAAAAAAATCCTTAAATCCACCACTATCCTTAATAACTTTAGCTTGCATTTTCGTGAGATCAGGGGCGGACCTACTATATAATAAGGGGTAGCCTCCGCTACAGGCTACCCCTTAACGCTCCGGCGGTAGTGTAAATTTTGGAAAATTTTGACGTTTTTTCGATTTCGTTACCCCTTTTCTTTGAAATGTTGCCCCTATACAAACTTTCTACATCCGGATTAAACAAAATTGCACGTATGGGTACCATTTTTTTCTATATCAAGAAAACTTATACTTTTGACTTTGCATATCAAACGGGAATCAAACGAATAGAATATTCTATTGTCCCTAAAAAGTCTAAGATTCAAATAAACTACAAATATGATCATTTACATCGACGGTGCTAACAATATAAGCGTATAGCAATATACATATTTAGGTTGAATTTACCTTTTTTGTCAAAACAATTGTAGCTCATTTGGTCTATGTTCTTATCTGTCCAAGTGGATCATGGTCATCTTCATATCTTTCATTAAATTTAAATATAATTTCCTTTTTTCTAGCTAATTGATCACATATGTATTTTGTAGTTAACTGCAACAACATCCAAGTAAAATTATGTTTATTTTAAAAAAGATCAGAAAGAATTAGTCGGTAATGTCAATGTTATTTAAACATGTAATCCTATTTTAAGGCGATGCGTAATAGGGAATTATAGGGGTATAAAGAGAGAGACATTTCTAGTATAATGCTCAATTTAGATAAAAAAAAACGAAAAGTAATGATTGAAAGAGCGTTAACAATTACACATTTTTTTAAAGAGACGTTATGATGCTGATGTGACGTAAAATACCCCTTGTGGGGCATTAACCATTACGGATTTCTAATGGCGTAGATCAACCTTAGTTAAATGGCTCCACGGTTTTTTCAATGAGTGTAAACTACTAAACTTCCTTGCCACTTTCTCTCCTATTTGGCTCTTTGACAACAATATGAACCATTTCCAGATAAAACCATATTCACAAAATTTGTTGGTTCAAAACGAGTTAAGCTTGAGCTTGCCCAAACTCAATCTTGGTTCAAGTCAAGAGAGATCGAGCTCGGCTTGGATAGAACTCTACTTGTAAAGTTTGAACATTTTTTGTGAGTAGTTTTTCAATATTGAACCTGACTCGTTTGTTAGTTATCAATCATTTTATTGTTTTAATTTTTTGCTTCTATATATTTATTTGAGTTTACACAACTCAAGTGGGTTTTCTCTATAGCCTTCCCCTATACGGTATATATTATATAATAATATCATAACTATTATTATCATCATATTAAATTAAAATTATATAAATAATAGTCATGTTTAGGCTTACGGGTCTAGTTAAGTTCGTTGTGTGAAGCTCAGGTTAAGAGCACCTTTATAAATCGAGCTCTAGTAGAAGCTCCGTGATTCAACCTTTTAACCATCCGACCTCGAGTAACTGACAGGCGGCTGAACATATTTACACACTAGAAAGTCGCACTCAAAGTTTTCTTGAAAAAATGGTATAGAAACCGGTACGCATATCTGGTTTTTCTTATTTCACTCTTGGATGACTTACAGTTCTTTATTCTTTTGGTAGCATCATAGTGATGAGGCTACTATCTGGTATTCTGATAACATATGATGTCCAAAACAAAACAAAACAAAACAAAACAAAAGAAAAAGGAAAACAAAAAATGTACCTAGGATGCTGGGCCTGGGAACATACAACTTGGGCTTTAAGTTTTAGGTTTAAACAAAAGCTTTGGGCTTTAGTAATTAGGTCTGGTATGAAGCCCAAATAGAAATGGGCTCTTGTAAATCCATTTGATTGACACATAATACCTTACAAGGTTTTCAGTAGAGTATACATATTTGCACACCAACATGACTATTTACACACCAAACACTACCTGTACCTACGTTGTGTATAGACCTACACGCAGCGTATAGGGTTACACCTATACGCAGTGTAGGTACATGGTCCGTACGCGACCACTCAGTCAAACCTCATACACTGTCAAATCATGCATATATAGTTATACGCAGTGTATAGGGTTACACCTATACGTAGCGTATGTCAGACAGATTTGATATTGATACGATGTTGTTTAGGCACGTGACTAAAGGTATACGCCGCGTATAGAGCTATACGAGGCTCTGATAATTGTGAATTCAAATTAGTATTTAGACATCATCTGCCTTGCCTACGAATTCAAAACAAAACCAATTCTTCTTCTTCAATTCTTCGGTTATAATTTCCTGGTCGACAGTGGGGCTAAAATGTCCTCATTTTGGGACAACAATTATTTCTCTAAGCAGTATTCTAACGACTCGTGGGGAGTGAATAATGCTAATGAGGAGGAGGTTGTGTCTGGCGTCCCTGTTGATCAAAAGATACAGTTGCCAGACTTGAACGAGGCTCCGACTCTACCAGTTCATGAACCATATTACTTGGCGCATCAAGTGTATCCTGATTACGGATACGGGTGTGAATCTTCGTACGTGCAGCAAGGTAATCCGGATGGATACGGTGGATACGGAGATGAGCCTGTTGATGAACCATATTACTCGGCACAACAATCGTACTCCAGCATTTGGATGTCCAGGTTGTTTCAGACATCTTGATGCACATAGACTACATTTGACAACCACAAAAAACAAGCAAGAAACCATTGTTGACCAACTCATGCAAAACAATACACAAAGACAGAACTACAAGAATAACGACCACAAAAATAGAAGGGCTCAAAAGTAACAGCTTCGTTTCATCATCTTAACCACAATTGTCGGTTAAAAACTCAATTATCTAAGATAAACATAAATCTGCTCATTTCTTAAGTTCAAAAATCCACCAACCCTAACAAAACAAGTAAATATAGTCAAACCCCGCTGCAAGCAAAAATCATCGAGCAGCTTGTGCCTGACCATGTTCCATGAGCTGACTAACCAACTTGTATGTGCGACCCGAGAGTCCTTTTGTGTGGTCAATAAGTTGCTCATACCTGTGAAGAAAGATAAAGTCAAACATACATTGATGGTCCACGAAAAGTACACATGTGAACTTCAAATGCAAGATCTCAAGGTGCGCATCATAAGATGAAAAATGTCGAGGTAAATGATTGAAACCGAGAAATATTTAATTCAGGTCAAACTGGTTGGGCCAGGTTTGACCTTCAACAAGTTTGACCCGTTCAGTTTTGGGTAAGTTTTCCAACTTGATCCATTCAAAGGATTTGTAAATTTAATCTAACTCACATAAAACCGTTATAATCCCATAAATTGGCATAAAGTAGAAATAAAAGCATCATATTTTGAAAACTATTTTCTATACTTACACGTTAGGATGATTGGGTTCCATAACAACTGTTCCAGTTTGGGTGTTGATTTTGGCATCCAACTTCGAAGTTCGAATGAGATTCAAAATCCACCTTTCAGCATCTTCGTAGTTTAGGTTCAGTTTCTCAGCAAGCACCCTGAATATTAGATTAAACCATGGTTATTAATGGCGAATAGCGACAAATAGTGATAAGGTACCTATTTGCTACATAGCGAATAGCGGTAAATAGCGGGTGGCTATTTTATAAATAGCGATACACTAGAAAAGAAATTTAAAAAAATTTATATGTATATTATATAAAAATACCCTGGTATATATGCTATTTTACATGTATATTTAACAAAAACCTAAAATTCAGCTATTTTATAGCTATATTTAAACAACAAAAATAAATAAACTATCGCTATTATCACTACCTATCGCTACAACCCTAATAGCGAGCCTAGACCTATACGCTACGTAGCGCGCTATAGCGATCGCTACGCTCGCTATTGACAACTACGGATTAAACCAAACCATAGAGCAAGATTCAGATTTCTTCACGCTCCCAAACACGAAATACAAAAAGAATAAAGTTTGTACCCCATGTCAATACGCTCATGTATTCTGCAGTAAGTCTCAAAGATGAAAAGACGAGCATTCTCAAGGAACTCGTCTTTCAATGGCACAACTGTATAGTTGCTTTCTTCTACCCGTTTGCCCAAAAACGGATCATTCATTATCACCTGTATGTACATTGTTCAGGTTTTATAATAAGCAAGATTGTGCTTCTGAAACATTTTTGCTTTAAAAAAACAAATCTTCCATGTGTATCTAAGTAAAAAGAAACAAAAAAAAGCAGCTTACATCCTCACACTCCTTCATCTTCTTCTGAGCACCATCAAAGTCAAAATTAACATACACGCATGCCAAAAACTCTGTAATTGGATCCGAAAACGAGTGCTGCTCTTGCTGAATGACTTTAATGAATTCTTTGAACTGAGGTCTTCTCTTCTTGTTGACAATGAACGCAGTAGCAAGGTAACGCAAGAGATGTGGAGCGTTAGTTTGAATAGCATTCAAATACCTTAAAGAGACATTTCATTAGTAGAAAATTGTCAAAAGAATAAATAATGGAATGCAAAACAGCAAGAAATAGCTAAAAGGTCATTACTTGTCCTGATTAAACAAGTCGATAATTTGGGTTCTGCCATCATCATGGTTGAAGAAGATGAACAAACTCCAATGCATCAACCAGATCCTACTTTGAACTTGATTCAATGAAGACGCAAAGTTCTGAAAGATAATAATTCTCATTAGATTTCTGCTTGAAAGAAAGATAAACGAATCATAAAAGTACTCAAAAGGGTATGCATAAAGTGGGACCTTAGAGTCAATTATTTCTTTCAAACGGCTGAGTTCTTTAAGAGCAATGTCCCAGTTCTGCATGAGTATTTCGGCTGCTAGCTTTCCCCATAACGCGCTAAGACTCCTTTCAGCATTGGTGCACAACGCGCGGTACTGATATAAATAATCAGCTGCTCCTGAGTAGTTACCGCACTCGAACTGAAATTTGGCATACTGATATAACGCTTCTATTTGCTCTGTACCAATCTGATTGAAACATAAAAAGTTAAGAATACATTAGCAAAGCAAACATGAAAATATACAAAAACGTAGCTTACATTACATGACCAACGTTCAGATTCATTCGACAATATGCATGATGCACATAGTGCTAATCTCATTGATAGTTAACCAACACCTCAATGCAAAAGACTGACCCAATAACCTCAAATAAACTAAAACCATAATGATTGGGTACCTGATAACGTTCGTTAAGCATCTGAAGGTTATACTGCTTGTCAGCCCTCAACTCCTGAACTGCATTTGGATTTTGCAAAAAAGTGACCAACGGAGCTGCTGCCTCTTCCAAAGACTTCAATCTTGCAACTACCTCTACTCTCCTGTCCACCATATCTGATAACAAGTTCCCACAACATCAAAAGATGCGTATATAAACTGCTAAACTAAAAACATCCACTTATAACTTAAAATCTAACATGCATACATTCACAAACATATATATGATACATCCTTGGTTTTAAAAAGCGACAACGTCGAAACTGAGGCACGATGCACGAAAAGCCAAGCACACCGCTTTTCGTACTCGAGGCGCAGAAAGTTATATAACTTTTTATATTTCCTATAGGTTTCTAGCATCAATTACCCAATATTTAGAGACAAGTAAGCTTGATATATGTTTAATATGGAAAATACATACATGTACAACCTGAATAGCATGTTGCACAACAACCTGCTGCACAAAAATATGGGGAACACATGAGGTGCGCACCCGGCACCTCAGAATCAACTTTTCGCCAAGAAAACACACCTCAGGTGCGCTGTTTGAAAAAAGTGCGCCTTATGCTACCAGAAGCGCAATGGTTGCGCCTAGGGCCTAGGCACACTTTTTTAAACCTAGGTCATACATTAAACATATAAAACAAAGCATAGACACCCGACTACAAGCAATCTAGCCTGACATAATGAATAACAAGTTCAATAATAGCGACCCACCTACATCATATATGTAACCTTGTAAATTTCCCTGAAATCTAATTAACATATTTTTGACATAGATATCACTACAAAATCAATTACTTATCAAAACAAATTAACATGATAGCAAACAGTAAGACTCTGTATCATTTTACTTTCACAAATTAACAAGATTAACTACAAAAAAAATTAGCCTCTACAACGGTCTACCGTACTACACTCTATTAAACTGAATAAATAATAACATTAATAAGATAGGGGAAGGTTCATATAGGAACACTAAAAAAGTGGGGAACAGCAGGGAACCGACTCAAACGAACTCCGATTGGACTCATTCCAGCGGCGTTGGAACCGGCTCGTCGAACCCAAACTAGGATCTCTTAACCCTAAACCCTAAATCCTAACTCCTAAACTCTAAACCTTAAAGCTAAAAAATAAGGCTAAAACCTAAGCTAAACCGTAAAATTTAAACTATAAACCCTAAAAGCTAAACCCTAAAGCTAAACCTTAAAAACTAAACCCTAATATATTTAGGGTTCAGGGGTTATGATTTAGGGTTTATGGTTAAGAGATCCTAGTTAGGGTTCGACGAGCCGGTTCCAACGCCGCTGGAATGAGTCGGAGTTCGGTTGAGTCGGTTCCCCACTTTTTTTCGTGTTCCCAATGAACCTCACACTAATAAGATAAACCCCATAGTTGGCTAACATAACAATCCCCATTATTCCACAAAAACTTCAAAATTTTAATGCTAATTTTCTTCACATAAATTAAACTTAGTTACATTAGTAGTAATTTAAATCAACATTCATACAAATCAAAGCCACTAGGGCAAACACATACAAAATTCAAACAGCAACATAAGTAAAACCACAAATATCCAACCAAAACAGCGAAAAACAATAACTAAAACCCTAACATATATAGAAACTTTGACTACCTTGAGGAACATCCTCCGTGTGGTACAGAGACTTGTGAATATCCATAGCGTAATCAACCATATTAGTGTTGTTCAAAAGCTCGATCTTCGCTTTGAGAATCTGATCGTTCGGGTACAGTTGACGCTCCTGAGTGAATTCGAGCAGCGGAAACACGAGATGCCGGTCCAGATTGGGAGCAATTCGAGGTGTCAGATCGTATTTCGACATCGCCATGAATGAATTTCAAGCTTTTTTTCTCCGATTGAAGATTTATAGCGGTTATGTTGTAGCGATTGCAGGTTTTGGGATGGGCCGATGGGGGATCTGGTTGGCTGCTAGGGTTTTTGTTGTGTTCTTTTCTTGGCTTTTTGTTTGGTTGTGTTGTGGTTTTGGTCCTCTAACTTTGTTAGTGTTACGCTATTGGGAGTGGGGCGTTTTATGGTGCGGGGATGCTAGGCAACGCTGGTTAATCTATATCGTGTCAGCGGCATGACTTTCAAGTCCGGCGTTGGGGGGTTGAGCTGGCTAGCTAGGATTGGTCGTTGAAATTGGACTTTTTGGGGTAACCGTTAGCCAACGGCTAGTTTAATTAAAAAAAAATAGTAAATCACTTTTAATATATTAGCCCAAAATAAGATTTTTTAACATATGTGCCCCCATGGCCTCTATAACTAACTATTTTGGCCCCTGAGTCTAACCAAACCCTAAACTCTAGTTAATTATTAGTCACATGATGGATATAATGGTAATTTCTCCAACCCTTTAAATCTAATTTCTATCATATCATCTGCAAATCACACATCTTATCAGAGCCGTCCCCGAGAACTCTCAAAAAACTTTAGGCCTCGGACGACAAAAAAAAAAAAAAATGGGCCCAGAATTGTGGTTGGGGAAATGAATTGAAAAAAAAAAACAAACTCTTGGTGGTGGAGTCAAGATTTGAACCTGAGACTTTAAGATTATCATGAGATGGTTTTTCCACTCCACCACCAACACTTTTTCACATAATGAGTAGATGCATATATTAAATATATAATTAAGTATATATATAAAAGCTCATATAAATCTTTCGGGCCCTTTAAAAGTTTGAGACTCGAGTGATGGCACGGGTTGGCCGGCCCAAGAGCCAGCCCTGCATCTTATCTTCAAGAACACAACATCATCTTCATCTCTTTATTCTTCCTCTCTTCACTCTCTTAAAACCCTAGCCCCAACCTGTACATCAAATCAAGAGAGATAACTACTTTGATTCTTGCGAGACATCTTCTCCAAATCTCCACTGCTTCTTCATCATAGTTTCTTCTATATGTCATTTTTTCGGCAACATATAGTCAGGATTGAGTTAAGGTTGCCACAATCATGGTTGTTTCCGGCCGTCACTGCCCCTTCCGAAGACCGATCCCTCTTCTTGTCACACCCCAACCGATGGCGGAAACATCGGGGTGCGGCACTAAGCGTTCAGATTGCTCATGAGATTCCATAACACTAGATATTTCAATAGATTTAGATTGATTCAAAGTAGTCTAACAAAATCCACAACCGATAATAAGTATCAAATACATCTCATCAAATAATTGTTCAAAGATTCTAGATTAGCTAAGTATAGTTTCTAAGCTTCATCCTAGCTTGTTTCAAGAATCCTAGCATCCTGTCAGCCTGCAACATGTATTAAAATAGAGTCAGTACAAAAATGTACCGGCGAGTATACAAGTTTAAGTATATAGCATAATGGATTCAAAAGACTCATATCCGTAATGTAAATGATAACAAAATAGTTTCAGTCGTGCTAGTGTTCGCAGTCCAAGTGATAGCCCAAGTGTCCCGATGCTTTCGTGCTCTCCCAAGAATCAAGGAAAACTAGAATCCTCCTAATAATACCCCCGAGAATAATGGGGAGGTGCATCTCCTATAGCGTTACTATTGTTAAGGCAGAACTACACACTCTGGATTAAACGTTCACATAGCACAAAGAATCAAGAATCACAAGTTTCACGTACACATATGATAGAGTTTAGATTCCAAAGGTTTCAAGTATCATAGTTTTAATAGAATACATGTTGCATCCCAAAGTTTAAAACAAAAAGGGATTGAGTATACTCACAATGATTTCTTAACAGATTAACTGTTATTGGATCAAAGGGAGCTCTTAGGTTTAGCCTGATTAGATTATAATAGATAAGTGTCGGACAGAATTACTAGATTGCGTAAAGTGTCGGATCAGTCACTGGATCGGATGGCAGTTCGATCGGATGGCTATCCGATCGGATTGCCATTCGATTGATGTGACTGTTGTGAGTGAGGGACGTATTGCCATCCGTTCGGATGGCCATTCGATCGAATGGTCAATATATCCAAGTTTCAAGATTCCAAATTGTTACCAAGTGTTTAAGTTAGGTCACTTCGATTGGATGGTTATCCGATCGGACGGCAGTTCGATCGGATTGCCATTTGATCATAGAAGTTTCCAAAGTTTCAAGTTTCTGAAAAAGTTTCTAAGTGTTGAAAGATTCCAAGACACGTTGTCACCTCGATCGGATGGCAGTTCGATCGGATGGCTATCCGATCGGATTGCCATTCGACGATCAAAGATTCAAAGTTTTAAAGTGTTTAAGGTTAAGAGGCAAGTGTCACCTGATCGGATGGCAGTTCAATCAGATGGCTATCCGATCGGCTTGTCATTCGATTGAGTTGTCCTTGTCCCGTTCACAACCTTGTAAAGTTTCTAAGTTTCTGGTTCGACGGTGATGACACGGTACGTCTTGAGACAACGGTAACCACATCAACGTTCAACCGGTCTGATCGGATGGGAATCACCCCAATCCGATCAGTCGTCTGTTCGTGACGATGCTTATGTCGGAATCCGTACTCCGGTCATCTCTTCCGGCAACAATCCATTTCCAGACCGACTCAAGACTAAGTATCAAGTCCTTAGTCCGTTCAGATCCGGATTCCACCATCTTAAGTGAAAAGTTAAGAAATGAAGAAGATAAACATAAGTTTTTAGCTGAAAAGGTCTAGATTTAGTTAAGATTCAGTGTAAAGAGCATGAAATTCCTTAGATCTGAGCTAGATCTTGAACGGAATGACATCACTCAATAGTTTGTACAAACCGCCATGATGACGTCACCCTCAAGAGCTCAAATCTCAGAGATTTCATGGTGAAAAGTGAGATTTCAAAGGAGAATCTCGTAGAGAATAGTGTATAGATCAAAGATGTACAAGAATCTATTGTAAAACGTACCGAAATCGCCGAGAAATGGAAGAAAATAGGGAGTGCGTGCGTCTTGGTCGGAGGAGGCTGTCACATCAGTGAGGAATGATTTGACAGCTCCTATTTATAGTGTGTGAGGGGAGTGAAGGCGGGGTGGCATGGATCGAATGGCGGTTCGATCGAACGGCCCTCCGATCTGATGGTCATCAGATCGGATGGCCATTCGGTCAATCCCAACCTTTTCGCGTTCCCGTCTTTGTTTCGTTTTGCGAGTTAGATTAAGCGTTGCGTTGCGTATCATTGGGTAATAGTTTCACATAATTAGATTAACACATTAGTTTCCAAGTTTCATAGTTTCCGCCAGTGACAAGACTCCAGTCCCTCGTTCAACCAAGTCTCAAGTTTCACGAGCCTCAAGAGTCAAGTACCAAAACATCAAGAGTCAAGAATCTAGATTCCAAGTATCAAGAATCATAGTTTCCAAGTATCAAGTATCAAGAATCATAGTTTCCAAGTATCAATAATCATAGTGTTAATATCAAGAGTCAAGATTCAAGTATCAAGAGTCTAGTATTAAGAATCAAGTATTTTAGAATAAGATTCACTAAGTAACAAAGGTATCAAGAATCATATAGTTAAGGGACTAAAAGTTTCAAATAGAAAAAAGTCTAGGGGCGCAGGCGTTACAGTCTCCCCTCCTTTAGGAGATTTCGTCCCCGAAATCTAGGAAGAAGACTGCTCGAAGAGCTGCGGATACTTGGTCTTCATCTCGCTTTCAAGTTCACAAGTGAACTCGGTGCCACGCTTTCCTTCCCATCGAACCTTGACTATGGGAATTTTGCTGCGCCTCAGTCGCTTGACACCTTGATCCATGATTTCGACCAGTTTTTCCACAAAGTGTACAGCTTCATTTATTTGCAAGTCTTCGAGGGGAACCTGCAGTTTCTCGTCGGCTAGGCATTTACGTAGGTTAGACACGTGGAACACTGGATACACGTTGTTTAGTTCTTGTGGCAGGTCGAGTCTGTATGCCACCTTGCCAATCCTTTCGAGTATCGTGAAAGGACCCACATAGCGAGGAGCGAGCTTTCCCTTCTTACCAAGGAGATACCTTGAGAAGAACTCGGTCACCAACATCAAATTCCAGAGGCTTGCGCCTTTTATCAGCATAGCTCTTTTGTCTGCTCCTAGCCTTGATCAAGTTATCACGGATCTGAAGAATCTTATCCATTGTCTCTTCGAATGATTTCAGGGCCAGTAAACTGCTTGTCACCAATCTCATGCCAGCTGAGAGGAGATCGGTAATTGCGGCCATACAAAGCTTCGAAAGGAGCCATCTGAATACTGGAATGATAGTTGTTATTGTACGAGAACTCAATCAATGGTAAATGTACATCCCAGTTACCACCAAAGTCGATGACACAAGAACGGAGCATATCCTCTAGGGTTTGAATAGTACGCTCGGTCTGTCCATCCATTTGAGGATGAAAGGTCGTGCTAAGATTCAAATGAGAACCCATAGCGGATTGAAAGGTTTGCCAAAGACGTGAAGTAAAACGACCATCACGATCAGAGATTATGTCAAGAGGTATACCATGACGGCATATAATCTCATCCGTATAGATTCGAGCAAGTTTTTCCACTTTATAATCTTCACGAATAGGAAGAAAGTGGGCTGATTTGGTCAAACGATCAACGATCACCCAGATACTATCGTGCCAACAGGGGTACGGGGTAGTTTAGTAATAAAGTCCATAGCGATGCTATCCCATTTCCAAACAGGGATTTCGGGTTGTTCTAAAAGTCTAGAAGGACGCTGATGCTCAGCCTTTACCTTCGTGCAAGTAAGGCATTTCGAGACATAGGCAGCAATGTCCTTCTTCATACCGGGCCACCAGTAAGTCGTACGCAAGCCATGGTACATCTTATCAGCGCCTGGATGAATAGAATAACGAGATTTGTGAGCCTCATTCATAATGAGCTCACGGAGGTTATCGCGGTCTGGCACCCAGATGCGATTGAGATAGTATTGAAGTCCATCAGACTTAGTTTCGAGCTGATCCACAGCGGCGCCATGTATTTCAACAATTAGATTACCTTCGTTAGCTGACAAATACTGGGCTTTACGAATACACGCATGAAGATCACTAGAGATACGAATAGCATTAACATGAGTTTTACGACTAAGGGCGTCGGCCACTACATTCGCCTTGCCAGGATGACAGCGAATTTCGCAATCGTAGTCGTTAAGCAATTCCACCCAACGTCTCTGTCGCATGTTCAGTTCCTTTTGGTCAAAGATATGTTGAAGGCTCTTATGGTCGGTGAAAACCACAGACTTCGTACCATACAGGTAGTGCCGCCGGATCTTTAACGCAAACACAACTGCACCAAACTCCAGATCGTGAGTAGTATAGTTCTTCTCATGTATCTTGAGTTGACGAGAGGCATAAGCAATAACCTTGTCCCGCTGCATGAGCACACAGCCCAAGCCACGCTTCGAGGCATCACAATATACCACGAAATCGTCATTCCCATCGGGTAGGGTAAGAACAGGAGCGTTACACAAAAGGGTCTTAAGAGTCTGAAAAGATTCCTCTTGCTCGGGACCCCAAGTAAAAGGTTTCTCTGTTTGAGTCAGCGAAGTGAGAGGAACGACGATCTTAGAAAAATTTGATATGAATCGGCGGTAATAACCCGCCAATCCTAGAGAAGAATGAATCTCAGATGCGGACTTAGGCGTACTCCAATTCTTCACCGCTTCGATTTTAGACGCGTCAACATGAATACCTTGCTTACTAACGACATGACCAAGAAATTGTACTTCATCAATCCATAACTCACAGTTAGAAAATATAGCATACAAGCGTTCACCACGTAGAAGTTCAAGCATCAAGCGTAAATGACGAGCATGATTCGCTTTGGACTTAGAATAAATGAGAATATCATCAATAAAGACTATCACGAAATGATCCAAATAGGGTTTACAAACACGATTCATAAGATCCATGAACACAGCGGGTGCATTGGTCAAACCAAAAGGCATGACCACGAACTCGTAGTGTCCATAACGGGTGCGAAAAGCGGTTTCAGGTACATCATCCTCAAGTACACGAAGCTGATGGTAGCCAGAATGAAGGTCAATCTTCGAGAAACAGGACGCGCCTTGTAGTTGGTCAAATAGATCATCGATACGAGGAAGAGGATAATGATTCTTAACGGTAAGCTTGTTAAGTTCACGGTAGTCGATACACATACGAAACGAACCATCTTTCTTCTTGACGAATAGCACGGGAGCACCCCACGGAGAGGTCCTTGGACGAATGAATCCTCTGTCGAGCAGTTCTTGAAGCTGACTAGATAACTCTTGCATCTCGGAAGGTGCAAGTCGATAAGGAGCCTTGGCGACAGGAGTCGCACCATGTATGAGATCAATACGAAAATCAACAGATCTAGGAGGAGGAAGACTAGGAAGATCTTCAGGAAAGACATCAGGGAAATCACACACTATTGGAACGTCACTTATGTTCTTCCCCTTGCCCTTTTGTTCCACCACGTGGGCCAAGAAGACAAAGTTCTGTTTATGTAAGCATCTGTTCACTTGAGTGCATGACATCAACTTCAGTCCCTTCGAAGGTCGGTCTCCATAGACATGCAAAATATCACCGGACGACAAAGGTAGACGAACAAACTTCTTGTGATAGGCAATCTCGGCATGATTCTTACGCAACCAATCCATACCGATAATGACATCAAAGCTACCCAATTGCATGGGTATTAGATCAATAGCAAACACGTGGTCGTTAAGAGTCAAAGAACAACCACATATATAAAATCAACTAGAATAGACTTCCCATCGGCAATCTCCACCGAAAACGACTTAGGTAACATAGAGCGTGCACAGTTTAACAAAGATTCAAATTCTACGGTCACAAAGCTTCTGTCGGCACCAGTATCAAATAGAATTGAAGCGTAAAGGTTATTTACAAGAAACGTATCATTAACGACATCATTGTCGTTACGAGCCTGATTAGCATTGAGATTGAACGCTCATCCACGAGCGGCTGACTGTTGATCCTGGTTCAGCTGAGGACACTGGTTATGGAGGTGAGTAGTATCTCCACACTTGTAGCATGCACGAACAACATTGACTGGCCTCGGGTTCTGCCGAGGAGGTGGAAGAGCTGGTAGGGCTGCCTGAGCTGGTTGGGCAGGATTAGCTTGACGACAATAGGGAGTCGTTTGACCATAGTGATTGCAATTGGTACACAAACGACATGCAGAGGCTGCAGGATGATGAAAGTTGCAAGTGGTACACTTGGGGTGAGGCCCAGTGTACTGCCTCTTGATTTCAGGAGCAGCAGGGTTTTGAACAGCAGCAGCAGGAGCAGGTTTAGCAGCAGGGTTTGCAGCAGGAACAATAGCATTGCATCCTAAACCCTGAGACTTCCTCTTCTTGTTCTTGCTGCCACTTGGCTGCTGAGTAACTTGGTTTGTAGACTTAGACGGAGTATCCCGAACACGGTTGTTGTTGAGACTAGCTGCAAGACGGTAGACTTCCTCAATAGTTTCGAGCTGGGCTACTTCAATAGAGTCAGGGATAGCAGGAGGTAGAACATTGATGTACTTGATTATCATGCGCTTAGGAGTAGAAACCAAGTGAGGAACGATCAAGCTGAGCTGCTTGAATCGAGTAGTATAAGCCAGATTATCATCACCAATCTGCTTCAAGTGCCAGAACTCTTCTTCGAGCTTCAACTGTTCATGGGAAGGGCAGAACTCAAGCATCATTAGTTCACGTACCTCGGTCCATGGAAGAGCATAGGCTTCTTCGTTCGAATGGATATTTCTCTCATTTGACCACCACTCCAACGCTCTGCCTTGAAACATTCTCGTTGCACTCCTAGTCTTTAGATGATCTGGGCATTCGCTGTTAATGAAGGTAACCTCGATGCTGTTAAACCACTCGAGCATTGCGGTCACCCGATCACTGCCCGTGAAAGGCTTAGGGTTGCAAGAGATGAAATGTTTGTTGTTGAACTTTGTAGGCTTTGGCTTCTCGGCCTTCGAGTCCACAGAGGATGGAGGAGTGTTTGATCCTTTGATCTCAGAGACGATCTTCGGCATGACTCGAGCAATCTGGTCGGCCATGAAGGACATCATCTTTTTCTGAGACTTTTCCATGGGTCTCTTGAGAGTGTCGGATAGCTTACGAGAAGACATCTAAAGATCCAACAAGGGGATCGTATAAGTCTAAATTCACAAAGTCTCACAGTATAGATTCACACATGATAGATTAAAGACACAAGGTTCAACAAGATTCACATAGATTACGGATTTAGAATTCCAACAAGTTTCACATAGATTCCAATAGATTAGACATCGCAAACCCACGACCTTCACATGGCACGTTGTACGAAGTTTGGCAACATGTCAGAAACGCTTATATATAGGAAGTACCAGCGGCGTATCCACCATGCTTCGGGCACATCGCTTTTGCCTCGTACTCGGTGTCATGTTACGTGTTGCAATTGCCAACCACGACAACACACTCATCACCATCATCATACATACGTAGATTAATCCAACATATTCACATAGATTAACCCAATAGATTCACATAGATTCCAATAGATTCTCGTAAATTCACATAGATTCACATAGATTAGAGTTAACAACCTCATCACAAACAACGAAATCCCGCATGGCACGTGCTATGAAAGTTCGGCAACATGACGGAAGCACTTATATATAGGAAGTACCAGCGGCGTATCCACAATGCTTCAATCATGCCATGTCCGTCTCGTCATCGGTGTCATGCTTCGTTAACCATAACATTAGATTCCACCACATCTAACATAGATTTCACATAGATTAACCAAGTAGATTCAATAACATAGATTAACCCAGTAGATTCAACAACTTCAACCCGCGTCCACAAAGCTACGAACTTCACTTAGCGCGTGGTACGAAGGTTCGGTAACATGCCAGAAACACTTATATATAGGAAGTACCAGCGGCGTATCCACCATGTTTCGGACATGCCACTTTCTCCTCGTCTTCGGCGCTAGGCTACGTTTTGTATCTTGTTCCTCAAAACAACATATATATAGATTACACATAGATTATGATAGAACGCACATAGATTACACATAGATTCCATATAGATTACACAAGTAGTTTCCCATAGCTTAGATTTCAACAATCTCATCACCGGTCTGCAAAACACTAAGTTTCGCATGGCACGTGGTACGAAAGTTGGTAACATGCCTGAAACACTTATATATAGGAAGTACCAGCGGCGTATCCACCATGTTTCAGACACGTCACTTCTGTCTCGTATTTCTATGCCATGTTCCATTTAGCGTTTCACAACCATAATAACACATAGATTCGTCAAATAACTTCACATAGTATCATAGTTGATCAAGATTCCCACATAGACTCACATCATGAACAAAGCTTCATAAATTTATTTTGATTCTGAGATTAGAATTAGTGTTTTAGATTGCGGACATGCGTGCAAATCGTGTAAAAAGCCTCGAAATAAACGAAGAATCAAGTTTAAAACCACAAAAATCGAGATAACACAAAAGATAGGCTCATAAAACATAGGATTGTTTCGGGTAGAGGAATGGTGACTAACCAAAGTGATTCGAACCTCTTTCGGATTGAGGCAATGTGTCTTGACTTACTTAGACAAATACGTCATCGATGTTAGGCCTACGATATTCGTCCTTTTGGTCATTTCACGAACCTAATTGATTGGAAGTTTCGAGACTTTGGCAAGACATAAAATCAAGGAGTGGGACTAGTTATCAAGGTCTGAGTTTCACCTCTATCTTGACAACATCGTACCCTAATAGCGTCGGTACTTATCAACAGATAAGACCCACTAGATTATAATAAGGAGATTTCCCATCAAGGTTTGGATATCACTCCTGACTTAAGGGCAAATCTCGTGCAAAATACAAACACCGGTTATCAGTGTTTTCAAAGTATCAAGTGTATATTGTATCAGCCTTAGGAAAGGCAGGTAAGCTTATCAGGAAATGTGCTGCTAGGAAGCAAATACGGTAGAATGCATAAGTCTTAAACAACAGATAAGAATCAAGATTCCTAGAGCTATAGACTAGGGCAAGTATTCCTACTTATCCTAATTCCCTATAGTTATGGCTCTGATACCAATCTACCACACCCCAACCGATGGCGGAAACATCGGGGTGTGGCACTAAGCGTTCAGATTGCTCATGAGATTCCATAACACTAGATATTTCAATAGATTTAGACTGATTCAAAGTAGTCTAACAAAATCCACAACCGATAATAAGTATCAAATACATCTCATCAAATAATTGTTCAAAGATTCTAGATTAGCTAAGTGTAGTTTCTAAGCTTCATCCTAGCTTGTTTCAAGAATCCTAGCATCCTGTCAGCCTGCAACATGTATTAAAATAGAGTCAGTACAAAAATGTATCGGCGAGTATACAAGTTTAAGTATATAGCATAATAGATTCAAAAGACTCATATCCATAATGTAAATGATAACAAAATAGTTTCAGCCGTGCTAGTGTTCGCAGTCCAAGTGATAGCCCAAGTATCCCGATGCTTTAGTGTTCTCCCAAGAATCAAGGAAAACCAGAATCCTCCTAACAATACCCCCGAGAATAATGGGGAGGTGCATCTCCTATAGAGCTACTATTGTTAAGGCAGAACTACACTCTGGATTAAACGTTCACATAGCACAAAGAATCAAGAATCAAGAATCACAAGTTTCACGTACACATAGGATAGAGTTTAGATTCCAAAGGTTTCAAGTATCATAGTTTTAGTAGAATACATGTTGCATCCCAAAGTTTAAAACAAAAAGGGATCGAGTATACTCACAGTGATTGCTTAACAAATTAACTGTTATTGGATCAAAGGGAGCTCTTTAGGTTTAGCCTGATTAGATTACAACAGATAAGTGTCGGACATAATTACTAGATTGCGCAAAGTGTCGGATCAGTCACTAGATCAGATGGCAGTTCGATCGGATGGCTATCCGATCGGATTGCCATTCGATTGATGTGACTGTTGTGAGTGAGGGACGGATTGCTATCCGTTCGGATGGTCATCCGTTCGGATGGCCATTCGATCGAATGGTCAATATATCCAAGTGTCAAGATTCCAAATTGTTACCAAGTGTTCAAGTTAGGTTACTTCGATTGGATGGTTATCCGACCGGACAGAAGTTCGATCGGATTGCCATTTGATTATAGAAGTTTCCAAAGTTTCAAGTTTCTGAAAAAGTTTCTAAGTGTTGAAAGATTCCAAGACACATTGTCACCTCGATCGGATGGCAGTTCGATCGGATGGCTATCCGATCGGATTGCCATTCGACGATCAAAGATTCAAAGTTTTAAAGTGTTTAAGGTTAAGAGGCAAGTGTCACCTGATCAGATGGCAGTTCGATCGGATGGCTATCCGATCGGATTGTCATTCGATTGAGTTGCCCTTGTCCCGTTCACAACCTTGTAAAGTTTCTAAGTTTCTGGTTCGACGGTGACGACACGGTACGTCTTGAGATGTCGCAACCCCCGATCCCTATCTCCTCGGGAACGGGCGGCCGCGAGCCAGTTTCGGTGGTATCTGGTATTTTCTAATTTGGCAGCGGAATTTTCATCAGGACCATAGTTAGGAAATATTTGTTCAGAGTAAAATACCACATTATCATAATATTAAACACATGGGACAAAACCCAAGTTTGCAGTACACACATTTTCATAGGAATAAATCCTATTTTTATTTAATAAAAACATCTATTTTATTTTAGGTAACTTTATTGCCACTTTTCCAAGCCTTCAGTGCTGTCCAGCTGGCTTCTATTTGGCTTTCACAATTTGTTACCTGAAACGCGTTTTAAAAACATTTGTCAGTGGTAAATACTGGTGAGTGAATCCCAGTTTAATCAAGTTTAATAAAACCATTGTACAGTATTGAGGGCGATCTCGCAATTATATTTGTTTCCAAGTTATACCAATTAACATCCATGGTACTGTCAGACCCGACTTGTGGAAATGTTACTCCTTGACCAGGTGGTAACAAATTTTGTATACAAAACCCCAACATACTCATGATAATTGTATTCTTACAAATACTCAATAACTGCTTAATATACATTTAATTGGATGAGGTTTTGTAAAAACAGTTAACAAAAAGTTTACAAAAGACGGATCAACTCACATTGCTGTCTTAGATTATCCTTTAGGGTTTCCTGGTGACAATCTATAATTTACACAAATGCACACGTGTTAGTATAATAACCCATTTTAACATTAGTAATATCCTCCCCGAGACGGCATTCCAACGACTACGTCGGGCAGAACCACGACAGCCGTTACGGAACCCTAGATCAATCGGGCAGAGTATCTAATACGTATCCAGGGGTTATGATACTTACAACGGAGCAGAACTTCGCTATTTAGGGTGGTATTAGACCCGTTATGTGCACAAAATGCAACATATAAATTACATCAATTATGGCATAAAACTAACCCTTTTTTAGTACTAATGTTGGAAAAAGTGTGTTTTTGTCTTCCTTTTGTATTTTCAGGATTAAATGAGCTCAAATTAACAAAAGAAGCAAAAAGGCAGCTAAATCTAACATAAATACAAGAAAAGGAACAAACGTGGCATGCCCGACCCCCCCCCCCACAGCATCTTCCCAAGCAAAATCAAGAAGACAGAAGACTGAACATGCCCCGTGCTCAGTGAACACGGGGGCGTGCCCAAGTGCCAGCATAAAAGAGAAAGCTATAGAAGCTTCTATCACCCCCCACGGGGGCGTGCCCAGCGGATACGGGGCCGTGGTCAACTCTAAGATTCGCAGAATCTGAGGAAATCTTGATAGTACAGATATGCTTCTGCACATGGGGGCGTGGTCAACTAATGCAAACAAACTGTAATTAATGAAGGAAGAGAAGAGGATGGACACGGGGCCGTGCCCGAGCTGCTGTTCAGGCTATAAATAGGGGTGCTTGGCTCATTTGCAAACCATCCCTTGGCACACCACCTCTCTCACACTTCACACTTCACCCACCACCCACCACCATCACAACACGATCATCCACCACCATCATCCATTGTCCATCATAGAGTGTGTGAGTCGTCTCAGGATCCAAGATTAATCGTAAGAGTTCTTGACAATCAAAGGCCATGTTTGCCTAAGTCTCTTACATCACTTGGTGAAGACAAGTATCTAGTGTAATACTTTTTATTTTTAATCTTCTCGCACTTTTTACTTGGTTATGTATTAATGACTTTAATAACTAGTTTCTTATGTTGAAGGTGATTCTTCCTTATCGTTTGTCCGTGGTGTCTTGGCATTATTTTACTGTCTATATAAAATAAAAGATTTTCACCATTCATATCTCCACGGTCTATATGAAGGTATGTTGGCTACCTGGTCGGGGGTTAAGGGAACGGTTTGGTAAGAGTCTTGCCTTGTTCAGTGTATAGATCCTGCAAGGACCTGGGTCAAATTTAGTAGGACCTCCTTCAATACCCATCGGTATTGGATGGCGGGGGTCCAAACTCTTTGAACCCCTCATATGTAAGCTACTATTAATACTTTAACCCGGCCACTTAGGACTGTATCCCTGCTGACTCAGACTACTTAGCCGAGGGTAACGTCACCTTCAAAAGAGGGGCCTACCATAATATGCATTAATAACTTAATTAATTATCTTTCAATAATCCGACCCTTTAGGATTGTATCCTTGCTGACTCAAACTACTGGGTTGAGGGTAACGTCACCTTCAAAAGAGGGGCCCTACTACAATAACTAAGATAATCTCTTAAAAAGTGCAAAAGTGCGGAAATAATTAAAGGTTACACTATACACGAGTCGGAGCCAAGTGATTCATCTTGTCTATCTGTTTTTATTTTTATTTTATTTTTCAGCATTTTAATTTTTCTAGTTTAAAAACCTTTTTCTAAACTTTTGATTTGATTAGACGTTGAGGATAAACCGGTACTAAAAGCTCTTGTGTCCTTGGATGACCTCGGTATCTTGCCAACACTATACTACGCTCACGATGGGTGCACTTGCCCATATGTGTGTTTGGTGTTAGTAAAATATCGTGTTTTATAAATTTAAAACTTGACTAACGTGTAAAAAGGGCTTAAAATATACTTAATTCCATATACACACCAATCCCGCATCAAGTTTTTGGCGCCGTTGCCGGGGACACAAGGATTTTAAGAAAGCTTAAAATCGACGGCCTAATCAGTTTTTCAAACTTTTTCAAAACTCGCGCACATATTTCTGCATTTTAGTTTAGTTTTGCATTTACAGTAGGTTGAACACGGGCCGTGCTCACTGAACACGGGGCCGTGCTGCATATTTTTCATAAAACACCCAGATACATAGCTTGAACACGGGGCCGTGCTCACTGAACACGCCCCGTGCTCAACGAAATCAGTAACTTTAATTAAAACGCCCAGATACAGATTCTGTACACGGGGCCGTGTCCACTGAACACGGGGCCGTGTCCGGCCTCTGTTTCCGTTTTTATTTTTGTTTTCTGATCCCGAGACTTGGTTGTGGTCTGCTGAGTGATTCTTATGGATCAATACTCATGAGGTTACAACTACACCTATGAGGAGGATAATTATAGGAATAATTATTGCACTAATTGTGGTGACCCGCACTCGGTTCAATATTGTAACTTATATCAACCATCCACTTCATACACCTACTATGAGGAACCCAAGTACGAGCCATCAACTTCATACACATCCTATGAAGACCAAAGGTATGAACCTCCTCCCTGATACTCATATTTTGATGAACCAAGGTATGAGCCTTCTTATTCATGCTTTGAGGAACCAAGATATGAGCCACCACCTTCATATGCTTACTATGAGGAACCATGGCGTGAACAACCCACCTCATATGAGTATTATGAAGAACAAAATTACGACCCTTATCCATCATATACTTACAATGAAGAACAATGGTATGAACCATCTACTTCATATAGGTATTATGAGGAACAAAGGATCGAACAACCGGATTCAAGCTTTGAAAATCCCGATCCTTACTCTATCACCGAAGTGACCGATAGGATATTAGAACACCTTAAAACAATCGAGCGCTACATAAAAGAATCTCGCGCAAGGTAAGAGGAGTCCCGCGCAAGAGAAGAATTAAATAAAGAAGAGATAGTTGAAAGTGTAAAAATGGAAGAACAAATAAGTGAAGAACCGACACATGAGTTAAACAACGAAAAAGGTGAGTCCGACAACGTTAAAATTCAAGAAGAGTATAATTTTGAAGAAATTAATCTCTTGTCACCTTCTTTTGAGAATCATTGTTTAGTTCCAACTGATGCTAAGTTTTTAAAAGAGTTAAACACTAACACTAAAATTGACGAAACGGTAAGTATTAAGTTAACTAACGATCAAACCTCGCTAATAAAAGAAGACCCATTTGAAATCAACATTACACCGGTTCCATGTTTTTTTTTTCAAAATTCATTTATTAGTAATGTCACAATTGATAAAGATCTTTGTGTTAACATAATGCCCAACTACATTTTTGAAAAATTAGGTATTAGTGATTTTTCTCCACTTCAAATACCCATTTTTCTATCTAATCGGAAAATAATAAAATCAATCAGTGTAGTTGAGGATGTCATGGTTCAAACAAATCAAATGGTAATCCCAACCGACTTTGTCATCCTTGATGACGCTCCTCTAGTGTTGGGACGACCCTTTGTAAAAACTCACGAAGCTTTGAAAAACCGGAAGAACAACAATCTATCAATTCAATTAGGGGCATTTAAAAAGAGTGTCGATCTTGAGCGATCAATGAAATATCCATTCGGCAATAATGATCCCCTAATTGAAGATGAAGATGAACCACCCGATACAAGTGAAAAGTTTGACCACTTTGTTGAAGAAGAGGTCGCCATAGAACAAACTTTTAAAGTTCTTGATCAAAATGAGCAACCCAATAAGGAGTCTCCTAAAGACCCACCTCTCGAGCTCAAAGAACTTCCAAAAGGTTTGGAATATGCTTTTCTAGACAAAGATGGTAAATCACCTGTAATTATTTCATCTAAGTTAAGTAGTTTAGAAAAAGAAAAATTAATTAATCTTTTGAGAAAACACAAAAATGCGATTGCTTGGAAGCTTGTAGATATTAAAGGAATAAGTCCTTCCATGTGCACACACAAAATTTTAATGAATGATGACTACAAATCAGTAATACAACCACAACGTCGAGTAAATCCAAATGTTCAAGAAGTGGTTAAAAACGAAGTCATCAAATTACTTGACGCCGGACTTATTTATCCTATCTCCGATAGTCCTTGGGTAAGTCCCGTCCAAGTAGTTCCAAAGAAAGGAGGTGTGACGGTAATAACTAACGAAATGAGAACCGTCACAGGATGGAGAGTATGTATAGATTATAGACGATTAAATGAAGCAACAAGAAAAGATCACTTTCCTTTGCCCTTTATTGATCAAATGTTAGAAAGATTATCCGGTCATAAATTTTACTGTTTCTTGGATGGTTTTTCAGGTTACTTTCAAATCCCAATAGCACCCGAAGACCAAGAAAAGACAACCTTCACATGTCCCTATGGAACTTTTGCTTATCGACGCATGCCATTTGGTCTATGTAATGCCCCCACAACCTTCCAACGTTGCATGGTAGCCATCTTCTATGACATTATAGAAAAGACAATGGAAGTCTTCATGGACGACTTTTTTATCTTTGGGGATTCATACGACCAATGCCTCGATAACCTTGAGCGAATGCTATCCCGATGTGAGGAAACTAACCTCGCCCTTAACTGGGAAAAATGCCATTTCATGGTAACGGAGGGAATAGTACTCGGTCATAAAATCTCAAGCGAAGGAATGGAGGTTGATCGAGCCAAAATAGACACTATTTCTCGATTACCACCCCCATCCTCCGTTAGAGCTATCAGAAGTTTCCTAGGGCATGCTGGATTTTATAGGCGGTTTATCAAAGACTTTTCTAAAATCTCAAGGCCTCTAACAAAATTACTTGAAAAAGATGCCCCTTTCATCTTTGACAAGGATTGCAATCAAGCATTTCTAACCCTAAAGGAAATGCTAGTCAATTTATTATTGCAATCATGATAGCGCCTGAATGGAAATTTCCTTTCGAAATCATGTGTGATGCAAGTGACTTTGCAGTTGGAGCTGTCTTAGGACAAAGAAAAGAAAAGCATTTTCACCCAATTTATTATGCTAGTAAAACACTTAACGATGCACAAGAAAATTACACAACAACTGAAAAAGAATTACTAGCTGTGGTATTTGCTTTTGATAAATTTCGTTCTTATCTTGTTCTTTCTAAAACAGTAGTCTATACAGACCATGCAGCCATTCGATATCTCTTCAAAAAGCAGGATGCAAAACCACGTTTGATTCGGTGGATTTTACTCCTCCAAGAATTTGATATTGAAATCAAAGACAAAAGAGGAGCAGAAAACACCACAGCAGATCATCTTTCGCGCTTAGAAGACCCAGCTTTGGAGGCAACCAGGGACGAGCAAATCAACGAAAAATTTCCAACGGAGTCCCTAGAAATGGTGGAATACAGAGAAGAACCATGGTACGCCGACTATGCTAACTACCTAGCTAGCGGTATAGTCGCGAAAGGTTGGCCACATCATCAAAGAAAGAAATTCTTTGCTAATGTGAAGCATTATTTTTGGGAAGATTCTTATCTTTTCAAAATGTGTGCCGACCAACTCATTCGAAGATGCGTACATGGTAGCGAAGCACGAAGAATTCTCCGCCATTGTCATGAAGGTCCATACGGAGGACATCATGGTGCCGCTAGTACCGCACGAAAGGTATTTGATTCAGGGTTTTATTGGCCAACCATTTACAAAGACACCCAAAGTCTTGTCAAGACATGTGATGCTTGCCAAAGAACAGGTAATATTTCTTCCAAAAACGAAATGCCCCAAAATGGCATTCTTGTTTGTGAAATTTTTGATGTGTGGGGACTCGACTTTATGGGACATTCCCACCGTCAAAAGGAAACAAATATATACTTGTGGCGGTAGACTACTTGTCTAAATGGGCCGAGGCCGAGGCACTTCCAACAAATGATGGAAGAGTTGTGGTAAGATTTCTGAAAAAATTATTCTCTCGTTTTGGAACACCTAAAGTATTAATAAGTGATAGAGGTACCCATTTTTGCTACCATCAACTTGAAATTTTTTTAACAAGATATGGGGTCTATCACCGAGTCTCAGCATATCACCCTCAAACAAACGGACAAGCCGAAGTGACTAATAGAGGTTTAAAACGAATACTTGAAAAAACTGTAGGGTTAAATAAAAAGGAATGGGCCGATAAATTAGATGATGCTTTATGGGCTTTTCGAACTGCTTATAAAACAACAATAGGTACAACACCATATAAGCTAGTCTATGGAAAAGGCTGTCATTTGCCAGTAGAAATTGCACACAAAGCCTACTGGGCAATTAAAAATGTAAACTTAGATTTAGAATTTTCTGGTAGAAATCGATTTTGTCAGATAAATGAATTAGACGAACTTAGGAATTATGCATACTCAAACTCTGAAATTTAGAAGGAAAGAATGAAAAACTTGCATGACAAACATATTAAACCTAATGAATTTCGAGTGGGAGATCAAGTTCTTTTGTTTAATTCACGACTTCGACTATTTCCTGGTAAATTAAAGTCTAGGTGGTCAGGACCTTTTTCCATCACCCATATTTTCCCACACGATGCAGTAGAAATTAAATCTCGGAATGGAATTCCATTCAAAGTTAATGGCCAACGGCTGAAGCTCTATCAAGGATTCATTGAGGATGAAGAGGAAGAAATCTCGCTTCAAACGGTCGAAGAGTGAAAGCATCAACATCATACCTGGTAAGTTACGAACAAGCGGGTTGACATCTAAATCGGTAAGTTTCCTAAACAAGCTTTTTGGGAAACAAGGGCACTCACACGAGCAGTTAAATTTTTTTTTTTTGCTCGGCACGGTGCCGTGTCCGCGCGACTGTCGGGATAAAACCCCTTTTTCATAACAGTTACTTCATTCCACACGCCCCGTTTCCCCGAAAACGCTCTGGTTCAAGACGATTTTCCACAGATTTTCGACGTCTCCTCTACTTCTAACAACACCAAGGTATGATTCTATCATCATTAGTAGTTAGATTAAGCATTTGCATGTAGTTAAAACTGTAGGATCGAATCGCGACCTGAATGAGTCCTTCGGAAGAGCTCAAATCCGTTTCAGAGGCGGAAACAAAGAAACGGACGTGAAAACAGCTTGAATATCACTTTAATCTTCTTATATATTGATTTCACAACGTTTACAATCAAAAGGAATACCGGCAGCACCTCGGTATCACTCTGAGAAATCGTTACAAATGAATAGAACACTCCCCTATTTATAGACACCTAGGTTTCGCTTGAAATGAAAAAGTCTGCTTCAAGCGAGACCATTCAAGCGAAACATACAACTTTTACTTCAAGCGGAACCGACATATTTGACTCTCAAGCGAATCCAACAACTTTCAAGAGAATCTAACTTTGTCTTCAAGCGAACATGCATGCAATTATGTAATAGATGATGTCAGTTGTGTGATGTCATCATCAAGAATGATGACATCATGCTTGTTTAGATTCGCAACGCAGCCGAGACTCGATATAAGACGAAGTCGACAGATGAATGCACTAACAGACTCCCCATCAGATGTTTACGAGTCTTAAGTGTCGAGTCTTCGCATCTTCAGTCTTTATCAGTCTCTTTTCTTTTTTTAGCATATACCAAGATCTTCTCTCTGGCTCTAGCCTCGTCAGACTCCCCTTCTCATCATGATGGGATCGCCATCTGGAATTAGCTATCACCTAGAGATCATATCCTGGCTTTAATTCTGTTCAGCTCAACTCCTGCACACATTTTCTCATCAAAATATAAGTTTTTACTTAAATCAATAAGAAAAACTTATTAGTAATAGTTACATCAAGTTCAAATTAATGACCCTGATTAACTAATCAAACTTTCTTTCTCAAAATCAAAATTTCTTCATTTAAGCACTCACTCACTCCCAAACCTGTTCATCATGTTCAGCACTTGAAATTTTGAATATCAGCTCTCCAACATCAGTTGTCGAAAATCTTTTTGTATTTTTCAAAATTTATGCTAAAACACTCAGAAAATCTTTTTGGATTTTTTAATAGAATGAAATGCAGTAAAGAAATATTTACAAACAATTTTTTTTGTGAGTTTGCGTAAGAGGATCATATCAGTTTTTGTGACCAATCACTAGCACCGTTAAGCTTTAACATTTTAAGCTCTAAACGATTCACGTAGATTGACGATATGTTTGTCCTCTTAAGCTCAATCTAAAAACTTTCAATCTGCTTACCGATACTTTAAGGTATATTAAGATAGCACTAAGTTCTTATGGACCCCACGATCTCAGCATATCCCCTCATCATGCAATACACTGACTCAAGTAATGCCTTTAAACTTTTATCGACTGTGATTTGTGCGAAAACAAAGCAGAATGTTTAAACATTAACAATCAGGTCGATACTTCCGTATACGCAGAGAAAGTCCAATGTTTAAACAAAATAAAAAAATAAAAATAAGTTGAAGTTGTGTAGGCTTTAACCACCAGGTCGATACTTCCGTATACGCAGAGGTGATCCAAAGCTTAAACGAAACACCAAAGAAAATAAAGCAGAACGTTTAGGCAATAACATCCAGGTCGATACTCACGTATACACAGAGGATGTCCAATGCTTAAACAAAATAAAGAAATAAAACAAGTTTAAATCTTTGCAAAATAAAAATGCACAATCACAGCGACTTTTCAGCAAAGTTGTGAAAGTTCACAAACTTAACCAGTTTTATGTCTTTCGACAATCAACGATTACTGAGTAGGCACACAATCAAGAAGGACAAAAACTAAGTACTATGCTTTCAATCATGTTTCCCACTAGAACTAGGCTTTTTCATTTTAGGTTTGTATCGTTCTCGCAAATCTACTAGTCTAGCTGAGCCTACCGTCACATCTTAAGTAAGATCGTTTATCACATTTTATCTCTCCATTTCTTTAGCATGCTGTGACAGTCCAACTGATCTACTATCATTTCCTTTTTTTGACAACAAAACTCATTTTGAATTTTTATCATGTTTTTGCCTTTTTCAAATTTTCTAATGTTTTTGGATTTTCTGAAAATTTTTACTCCCCCTAAAATGCAAACACATTTTAGGAAATTTGAAAACCAACTATACAATAAAGTGACAACTGATATCGAATTACTTCAATTCGCCATCCACTTGGCATAAACAATCAGAACTCCCCCTTACAACAAACTATTTTCTCATAATGATTTCAAAACACTTAAGTTTGTTTTAATCAAAATGATTTTTCCGGAAAATAAGTTTTGTTGATTTTACCAATTGTAGGTTAGAAAAACCACTTGTAGGGATTGGTTCATTATCTTTTACATTCAACCACTTGTAGCAAATCAAGTACAACTTAATGTCCCTGATTTACCACTTGCATGTATGCAACCTCTGTACCTCTTTGTAAAAATATTCACAACATTCAAACCTATGTAGGAATAAACCTCTACACAAACCATTTTACCAATCAAGATGCCGATTCCTGCTTCGCACTTACCAACCTGGAAGCTTCGGCAATTCACAACCTGTAAACTTTAACACTTTTAAAAACTTTCACAAAAACAAGTTTAACAAGAATGATGCCGATTCCTGATCCACGATTACAAACTTGGGATCTCCGGCAAGTCAGGTTTTTCATTTAAACAGATTCACCCAAGCCTGACGGTCCTTGGGTGATTTTGAATTCTTGTTCAACAATGGTGGAAAATTTGCATCATCCATTGTTAGACCAGAATTCTCAACTTTTACCTCAACACACGGCTCTTCTGGCTTTACCACACCAGATTCATTGCCTGATCGTGGCTTGTCTGACTTTAACGAGCCAGATTCATTGCCAACAACTAGCTCCTTTGTTTCCGAAAAAACAAATTCATCACTAGGAAGTGAATTCTCCACTTTTTTTTGTTTCCCTTTCGTCCTCAGATTTTGTTGGGATTGAACCCTATCAGAGGAACAGATAATTAAAGCCAAAACTGGATCAGAGCAGTGGATCCAGAATAAGCAGATGATTACAGTTGGTTCATGCAAATCTCTCCCCTTGAAAGTGGTTTCATATCTGCTGACCTCCTATCTGCTGATCTTACTAAGTGCTGACCTACAACTGCTGCTTTGCATCTACTGACCAATGTTAAAGACTGATGGAAGACCAAAGCTCTGCTGACTCAATCTACTGCCTTGAGTCAAGTACTACTGATCCGGACAAGCACTGCTGGGTTCACAGCAGTGGAAGGATGCAGCAGCTGTTTAAGTGTCTTTTAAGTAATGAATTGTAATAGCAGTAGTTAGTACATCAGTGTTTGTATAGATCAGAGGTTAGAGTTTGTTAGGAGGTTAGATGTCACTTTCATGGTGACGTCAGCTGAAGATGCTCAGTGGTTTGCAAGTGCCTATAAATAGTTCAGTACTTTGTACTGTTCTATTAGCTCTTTCACAACATCGTCTTCTTTGCACGAACAAACTACTGAGCTCTGGCTGAGGGGGAGTTTGCATTCATTCATCAATCATTGTAATCGTTGTTGAAACAAATTCAATCTTTCGATTCATTGTGTAAAGATGTTTGATTAAAAGTATTACTCTCGTTTGATTGTATGCAAAGTTTGTTTTCATCTTAATTCCGCTGCACAACTCTTTCATTTCCATCTTAATTTCAAACGAAAATACAATCAAAAAGAAACTCAGATCCAACAATTGGTATCAGAGCCTGGACAGTCAAATTTGATTTAACAATCATTTTGACGTAAATAGTTCAGCTCATAACAGTTGATACTGATCGTTTGTTCGTCCGTTGAAAAACAGAGCAAGGATTAATCACCATTAAAGTTGATTTCTCAGTGTCTGTAAAACAACAAGAATGACGTCACAATCTCAGGATGATAAAAACAACATCGGCTCGCTTTTTAAACCACCTATGCTAAAAAGAAATGAGTACAACATCTGGCAGAGGAGGATGGGTCACATCCTCGCTCAACAAAGCACAGGTTGTTGGAGGTCTGTCATTTATGGTCCCCATGTTCCTTCAGTGCCAAGCGCTGAAGATGCTAAAAAGTTCGTTCCTAAACCAGTTGAAAATTATACCGAAACCGACTTTCAAAACATCGAACTAGATGCTAAGGCTTTTAGCATCATAGCATCAGCGCTGCCCAATGAGATATATGCTGGACTGTTACACTGTAACAGTGCCAAAGAGTTATGGGACGCACTTAAGGAACAGTTTGGTGGAACTGAAGAAGTCATAGAAAACAATAGGGAAATCCTGAACCAACAGTATGAAACATTTTGCTACGTTAAAGGTGAATCACTAACGCAACAATTTGAGCGTTTTAGTTGTCTCATCAGTGAACTGAGGCTTGTTAACACCACTTTTACAAACTCAACTCAAAATAGCAGGTTCCTCAGGTCACTGCCAGAAAAATGGGACACTATAGCTTTTGTCACCCGAAACTCACCTGAATTCAAGGATCTGACCTTGACCCAACTCCACGGTCGACTCCTGACCTACGAAAGGGAGTTGAACCAGAAAAGGAGGTTACAAGAGTCAGGAAAAGTTACCGATGATTACACTTTCGGTAATACTGCTCTTCTGGGTCAAGAAGAATCTGGGAGCAGTGGTAAGGACCAGGGTTATGATCACTTCATTGACATAACTGCTGGTGCAAATTTCAACAACCCTGATCCTCACTCTGCTAGTTATGCATTCACTGCAAATGAAAACCAGATGTCAGATAATCTAAGCTTTGAACTCAATGATTTACAACATTTTGATCCCACTGACTTAGAGGAAATGGACATCCTGCACCAACTGGCTTTGCTAAGTGTTAGAACTAGCAAATTTTACAAGAGAACAGGGCGAAAATTCCCAGGTTTGCATGGGAATCTAAGGGTTGGGTTGGATAAATCGAAAATCAAGTGCTACAAGTGTAATAGGTTGGGACATTTCCCTAGGGAATGTAGGAGTCAAACTACTGGTCCCATAATTACTCATCCTAGCTCAAATCCTAGACCTCAAAACCAAAGCACTGTGCACTATGCCCAATATGCCCCAGCAGCTCAAGTGAACACTGCTCACTATGCTGCTGCCCCTGTGCCAGTACATTATGTCCAAACTACTGTTCCACAAATCCAATATGTTCAAACCCCTGCTCCACAGGTACAAGTGCAACCCGTTGCACCTCAAACCACTGCTCCAGCAGCAGCACAACCAGATCAACAAAGTTTTTTCACTCAAGGGTTTGTTGACTGGAGCAGTATGCCTGATGATCTTAGTGATGAAAATTTTGCACTCTATGCTTCTAATGATTCTTCACATGATGAGTTTTGTTTGATGGCATTAGAGTCAATACAGGAGGGGGTTGAAGCTGAGGAGGAACAGCAGTGCTTTGAAACAGTGGAAGAGGTGACTGAAGCAGTGGTTACTGCTGTGGCTGGTGAAATACTGTTGGGAGAAAGTTCAGATACCCTGATTGAACCAATGACAGATCCATGGTCCATAGAGGACAAAGAAGAAGAGAAAGAAGAAAAGGCTGGTGAAAAGAAGGTAAAAGCTGATGATGATGAAGATCATCAATGTGATTGTGCAATGATGGCAGCTGCCAAGGTATCTCCTCAAGTTCTTGAAAAACTGTGTTCTAACAATTGCATAATTGCTTTTGCTAACATCAAAGAGGTGAATGAAAACCTTCGGGATAAAATCTTGTCTGATGAGGTCAAATTTGAAAGGTCTTTAAAAGAACTTAAAAACAAATTGACTGAAAAAGAAAAAGAAATCAACTGTCTAAAAGAAGAGCAAAGCATCACCAAAACCCAACTTCAAACTATGGTAGAAAAATACCAAAGTTGCAAAAAGGAGTTGGAATCCACCCAGATCACTTGTGAAAGATGGGTGGAATCCTGCAGAGGATATGAGGTGATGCTTGCTAAACAGATTGAAAGTAATGTTAAATTTGGGGTTGGGTATAGAAAATATGATGATGAACACATTGCTTGTGAAAAATCTGTTCAAAACACTGATGTAACCACTGAGTTCATCCCCACAAACAAGAATGGCCAAGAAGTGAAAATCACTGACAAACTTGGTAACAAAATCACACTTGGCAGAACAAGGAGTTCCTCAACTTTTGAAGAACTTGAAAAATATCAGTTTAAACCTACCTGGTCTGACGAGTGTGATATTCTTGAAAATTTCAAGCCAATGGACTTTACATCAACTGATGGTGTTAAAGCTCCAAAAGCTAAAGTCATACCTCTCAAGGACATCCCAGCAGTGGTTAAAACCTCTGCTGCAAAGGAGTCTGAAAAGAGAAAGAAGAAAGAAAAAATTGACAACTTGTTTTGTGAATTCTGTGAGAAAAGGAATCATCTAACAAAAGACTGTTTCCACTTGAAAGCTTATGATTTAAACAAAACAAGTGTCATTGTTTCAGAAGAAAGTTGCATTGTTTGTGGTAAAACAAACCACAAAACTCAAGCATGTGTGTACCTCAAAAACTTTGATGTGAAAAAGAATGAGTACATGGCTAAAACATCCTTGAGTCCATCATCATCCTCACCATCTGTAAAATTCACCAAGAAACAACCACTGTTTGTGCCAGTTCAAACAGCTGTTACAAAACAGCTGAACCAAACATCTGTCAAAAGAGATGTTCAGGTTACTGATGCACCCCCTGCCAATCAGTTCAGAAAAGGCAGAGAAAAACAGTCTTACCAAAGGATTCCTCACGTTTATGAGGCCTACAAAAGGCCCTCTAAACCCAAAGTGAACAAGCATCCTTTTGGTTATCAGCAGATGATTGGTCAGGACCCACAACAGTGGTTAGAGAAACACTGTCCCAAAACAGTTCAAACCCCTGACCTAACCACTGTCCATCATTCTGCATCCATCCCAGACACTGTTGAGACCCCATCCAAAGCCTTGTTGGCTTTGGAGACCTTAATGAACTAATCCTTTTACTTCATGTGCAGGGAGCTTCTGCATGCTTTGATAGTCTTTGGTATGTAGATAGTGGAGGCTCCAGGCACATGACAGGATGTAAAGCCCTCCTCAAAGACTTTAAAATCCATGGAGGGGGTGATATATTCTTTGGGAATAATAGTAAAGGAAAAGTTCTGGGGTCGGGTACAGTGGAGTCTGGAAAAGTAAAATTTGAAAATGTCAATCTAATAGACAATCTAAAATTCAACCTTCTGAGTGTGTCCCAAATGAGTGACAAGGGTTTTGGGTCATTCTTCACAAAAGATTGTTGTAGGATTGTTGGACCAGAAATGGTCAAAAAGATTGAAGCAATAATCAAAACTGGTCAAACTAAACTTGTTGCTCAAAGAAGTGGCAATGTTTATGTTGTTGACATGTCAAAAGAGTGTCCCAGAGCTGATGCCTGTCTGTTCTCAGCTGCCTCTAACAAAGAGACAGAACTTTGGCACAGAAGGCTGGGACACACAAATCTTAAGACAATCACAGAAATTTCAAAAAATGGTTTGGTGAGAGGCCTACCACAAAAATTGTTTTCATGTCCTGAACATTGCATTTCCTGTTTAAAAGGAAAACAACATAAAAGTTCTTACAAGTCCATTGAAGAGTCCAAAACAACCCAGTGTTTGCAAATGCTACACATGGATTTGTTTGGCCCAGTTCAAGTCATGAGCCTCAAAAAGAAAAGATATTGTTTGGTTATTGTTGATGACTTTTCTAGGTTCACATGGACTTTCTTTTTGCACTCAAAAGATGAAACTGCAGGCATTTTGCAAGACTTTGTAATACAGGTTGAAAAGCAATTTGACCTTCCAGTGAAAAGCTTCAGGAGTGACAATGGCACAGAATTCAAAAATAGGGAGTTGGATGCCTTCTGTGTGAAGAAAGGGATTGTAAGGCAGTACAGCATCCCAAGAACACCAGAGCAGAATGGGGTAGTGGAAAGGAAGAACAGAACTCTGATTGAGGCTGCCAGAACCATGCTTGCAGATTCAGGTTTGCCATTAACTTTCTGGGCAGAGGCAGTAAACACTGCTTGTTATGTTCAGAACAGAGTTTTAATAAACCCCAGGCACAAAAAGACTGCCTATGAAATTCTGTATAAAATTAAACCACTGATCTCATATTTCAAAGTGTTTGGCTGCCCATGCTTTATTTTGAACTTAAAAGATTCCATTTCAAAATTTGCAGCCAAAATTGATTGTGGTTATCATCTGGGATACTCAACCACTGCCAAGGCCTACAAAGTGTTCAATACACGGACCAAGGCAGTGGAGGAGACTTTGAATGTTAAGTTCAATGAACTCTCATCAATGAAAATCCCAGCAAACCCTGCAGATCTGTTTGATCTTGAAAAATTCACTTTTGAAAATACTGCTGTCAAGACTAACAGTGCAGGTCCATCAGAGGATACAACACCAGACTATGGGTATGAAATCATCATCCCTCAAAGGTCTGCTACAAAGGGAAAAGCACCAGCTGTTCAAAACAGTTGTCAAAGCTCAACCACTGCTACCTCAACAGTTGTTGACCAAAGTAGCCCATCAACCACTGCTTCCACATCCTCAAACACAGCTGACAAAAGTCCTCAAACAGTGGATAAAAGTCAGCAGTTGTCCACTTCATTACCTCCTATACCACCATCTTTTGAAGCCACTGCTGGATCATCAAAGTCCCCAGCAGTGGTTAGCTCAAATGATACACATCTGCAGCCTTCACCAACCAATGCCATCATACCATACCAAGGAGATTTAATCTTCTTGAGATCTCATCCACCTGATCAAATCATTGGCAACATAAATGAAGGGGTGCTCACAAGAAGTCAAACCCAAAACATTTGTCTTTTTGCTGGTTTTCTATCACTCCATCAGCCAGTCAAGTACCAAGAGGCACTGAAAGACAACAGCTGGGTAGAAACCATGCAAGAGGAGCTCCAACAGTTTAAAAGACAACAAGTATGGGAGCTTGTACCACTGCCAGAAGAGGTTAGTCCCATTGGCACAAAGTGGGTCTTCAAGAACAAAACTGATGAAAGGGGTATTGTTGTCAAGAATAAAGCCAGGCTTGTGGTTCAAGGTTACAGACAGGAAGAGGGGATTGATTATGATGAAACATTTGCCCCTGTTGCAAGATTGGAAGCCATTAGACTGTTCCTGGCCTTTGCTGTCAACCACAATATGAAGGTGTTTCAAATGGATATCAAAAGTGCTTTCCTCTATGGTACAATTCAAGAAGAGGTGTATGTTTGTCAACCTCCAGGTTTTGAGGATCCATTTTATCCAGATCATGTCTACAGGCTAAACAAAGCCTTGTATGGCTTGAAACAAGCACCAAGGGCCTGGTATGAAACTCTTTCCAACTTCCTACTCTCAAATGGTTTCAAAAGAGGTACCATTGATAAAACATTGTTTTTAAAATGGAGAGGGAAGGATTTAATGATTGTCCAGATTTATGTGGATGACATTATTTTTGGAAGCACATGTAACTCAATGTGTGAAGAGTTTAGAGAACTCATGACAGCTGAGTTTGAAATGAGTGCTATGGGTGAGCTGCAATGCTTTCTTGGTCTCCAAGTACAGCAATTGCAAAATGGAACTTTCATTCATCTAAGCAAATATGCTAAAGAACTTTTAATCAAATTTGATATGAATGATTGTAAACCATGCAGCACACCCATGGCAACAAATAAGCTGGTCATGTCTGATGAAAAGGATGAGCTGATTGACCAAACACTTTATAGAAGCATGATTGGGTCTTTATTGTACCTAACTGCATCTAGACCAGACATCATGTTTGCAACATGTGTCTGTGCAAGAAGTCAATCAGCTCCCAGAAAATCAAATCTCATTGCTGTAAAAAGGATCTTCAGATACATAAAAGGTGCTCCCACACTTGGTATCTGGTATCCAGCTAATGGGAACATCAAGCTTTCAGGTTTCTCAGACAGTGACTTTGCTGGATGTCACACAACAAGGAAGTCCACATCAGGAGGGTGCCAGTTTCTAGGTGATTGCTTAGTCTCATGGCAAAGCAAAAAGCAAGCAGCTGTTTCAACATCCACTGCTGAAGCTGAATACATTGCTGCTGCAAGCTGTACAGCCCAACTCCTGTGGCTTCAGAATCAGTTGCTGGATTTTGGTACCACTGCCTTAAAGACACCACTCATGTTGGACAGTCAGGCAGCAGAAAATATCATCAAAAATCCAGTTTCCCACTCAACCACCAAACACATCGACATCAGACATCACTTTGTGAGGGATTGCTATGAAAAAGGTTTGATTTCTCTGCATCATGTCCCAACTAAAGACCAGCTGGCTGATGTGCTCACAAAAGCACTTGATATAGCCACATTTGAAAGCTTGGTCTCTAGAATTGGGATGCTGAACATGGAATAACAAGCAACATCTTGTTTTTCTATGAATAAAAGCAATAAAATGTTTTTCAGAAAATCAAAACTCCATCCTTAAAAATAGCTAAAAATGAAAAATTTTCATTAAAATCCTTAAAAGTCTGCCATTAACCACTGATTGTTCAAAAGTCTGCTTCCTTCAAAAGTCTGTCCACTGCTGAAAGTCAACCCCTGCTCTCTCATTACTTTGATAAACTCTCTTGTTCAAAAGCAGTGTCTTATCCACTGATATGCTTTCCACTGATAGTGAAAAGCATCCACTGCTTTCATACCACTGCTTTCATCTGTCCCTATCACACAAGTACTGTCCTTCACTTTCAACAGGGGTTGTCACGTGGGCAGTACATATTGGTCAGACTTTTGTAACGGCTGCCACCTCAGCATTCACTTTCTTCCCTATAAAATCCCCCACTCACCACCAAAACAGGGTTTTACTGTCGAATTGAATTCTTAAAAATTCTCTTCTCAAAGCAGTTTTTCATCTCATTTCTTCACAAATTTCTTCGATCAATCATCTTCAAAATGACAAAATCAAAGAAATCTGCAAAACCCTCATCCAAATCATCATCGAAAACAGCCTCTCAAAAGGCAATCTCCACTGAAATTCCACATAAACCATCTCACAATCTCCTGGGTCTTCTCATAAAACCAGGAACCACCAAAGTTTTCGATTCCATCATTGATCTCATGGCAAAATCAAAGTACAAAACTTTGTTCACTGCCGATGCACCAATCTATTTGGCGACCCAAAGAGAGTTCTGGAAAAATGCAACCCTTGAAAAACAAGGAGACACTGCAACCACCATAAACTCTTCTATAAAGGGTAAAGTTGTCCAAATCACGCCACAATCCATTTCAGAGGTCTTTCAACTCGGTGATCAGGAAGGTAAAATTTCTTTCACTAAAAACGAGTTACAAACTGACTTCATTGAGAGAGGGTATGAAGCCACAATGATGAAGAAAATTACCTTAGAAAAAGGTTATTTTCCGTCTGCAACCAGATTTTTATTTCATACCCTCCTACTATGTGTTTCAAACAAAACCACTTCTTTCAATGAAATCCCTTTAAAGATTCAAAATCTGGGATATGTAATTCTTCAAGGAGAAAATTTTAACTATTCTCGGGAAATTTTTAAAGATTTGGTTAACAATGTTGAAACAAAGTCATTCTTACTGTTTCCAAGGTTTTTAAGTTATTATTTTGAAAAGAAATTCAGTAAGGATGATTTAGCTATAATAAACCAAGGTGATTCTACTCAAATAAACAGTTTAACAACTGAAACTTTTTCAAGAATGTTAGCACCTTGCAAAACACAAGCAGAGGTGCCTGAGCAGATTTTAGCAGTTACAACTGCTCCTCAGGTATCTGCTGCCGAGCCCACTGCTCCAGGTGATCAAAGCAGCAGCACAACTGCTTTGAAACCCACACCTACTATCTCCAAAAAGCCAAAAAGAAAAACTCAAAAACCCACAAAACCCATCAAAAAGGCATCTCTGGAGGATGAGATACCAGAGCTCCTGCCAGTGACAACACAAAAGTCACAAGAAACCACTGCTGCTACTTCCTCACAGCAGTTGGTACAAATATCTCAACCCATAACCGAAACTCCTCCTGTTTCTTCACAAAAAGAATAGGTTGTACAAATAGGGTCTCCACATCATGATGCTCTGGAACCACTCGTTTCTATCATCCACAGTCCAATGCCCGGGACACATCCTATTTCCACACCACTCATCACATCCACTATTCCCTCACCAATAAAACCACTGTTGGATGCAATTGATTTGAACCAGGCATTAACCAGTCCTTCTCAATCACCTACTAATGAGAATATACCTCAACAACTGACTGGGTCTGATGTATCAATCTTTGCTAACCCACCAACACAACCTGAGGAGGTTACACCCCTTGAGTTACAAGTAACTCTTGGTGGTAATCCAAGTGAAGCAACCACTACAAATGTTACACCCACTGGGTTACATTTGGACAGTGGTTACATTAATAAGACTTCCTTGGAGGCAATTCCTTTCATAGCACCTCTGCCAACCACCAGTGGATTTATTTATCCTACTGGCAACATCAAAAGGTTGTCAAGTGTTGAAGGAAGAAGACCCCAGTACCAAGAAAAAGGGGCATCAGTGGTTAATGTTTGGAGCATACTCCCTATATCTACCACTGATAAAACCACTGCTAGTGGGAAATCAGATGATCCCATTAAATTGGGTGATGATTTAAAGTACCAGAAATTGACGGATCGCATTGAAAAACTTGATAACTCTGTTGCAGAACTCAAAGATATGCTACAACAGGTGTTACAAGTACAAAAGGTACAATCAACTGCTATTCCACCTCAAGCACCTGCTCCACAAAGGGCACCTGCTACAAATGAGCTCTGGGATTTATTTCAACCTTTTCTTCATCAACAAGCAAAACTAGCAGATCAGCAACATGAAAAACATGTTCAACAGCTGAGACATGCAATGGAGTCAAGGTTCAAGAACACTCAGGCTGATCTGAAGGATCTCAAAACTCAGATCCTGCAAACCACTGGCACTGCTCCTCCAACAGTACTTTTCATTGATCAACTCCCAGACGATAATGCCAAAAGGGGGGAGAAAATTCAGGAGTGGAAGAAGAAAGGAATAGATGATGGTCTATACATTGAACCTGAAAAGGATGCTATGACCAGAAAAATTCCTGTGCCAGATGGTAGTAAGAAGGTTGATGCTACTCAAGAAGCACTTGATGAAGGAGTAGCAAGTGTAAAAAGAGATAGAATGGCAAAGGATGTTTCAAGGTGGAATGAGGAGAAAAGAGCTTTCATGGAGCTGTATGAGCAGGGTTGTTCTGGTTCTAAAGATTCTAAAAATCTGAAGATAAAAAGAAAACCTAAGTCCATCCCATCCAGATTTCCAAAGCCTCCAAAGCCACCATCCAAAAGCCATCAGCATAAAACCTCCACTCAAACAGCTGTTGTAACTCCTGCTGTATCAACTACTGCTGGTACTTCAGTGGTTTCAACATCTGTTCCCACTTCAACACACACCAAAATTACTACAATTCCATCACCACTGTCACCACCAAAAACAATCTCACCACCATTTCCACCTGCTGACAAAAAGCAGAAGACAACAGATGTTATAACATCTGTTGTAATGACAACAGTGGTTGAAGCACCAGTTGTTTCAACAGCTGTTAGTCAATCACCATCCACTGCCACTACATCTATCACCACTGTTCCATCCAAAACATCATCAGTCTCTCCTAAACCAAAAAGGAGAAGGCTAATTTTAAAAGATGATGACACATCTCCATCACCAACATCTTCAAAATCCCTGTCACTTGTCACTATTCCAAAACCCATACCTCTCTCTTCAGCTCAAATTTTAAAGCCATTACCTCCTGCTGGTGTCTCATTTCCTCTAGAACTCATTGCAGTTAGAGAAGAAATAAAATCCTTTTATTATGAAGATGACCCAGCCAAAAGGAGTTTGCCATCAATTGCAGAATATCCCAGGCCTAACAATATTGAAGAATACTTGAAACTCAAGGCCAAACAAGCAGAGGATATTGCAATCAAAAACAGAAAAGGGAAATCTGATAGAGAGTTTCAACAAAACTATCAGTTTTTACTTTCACAGGTCAATGCTATGGAGCGTTTTGCTAAAAATGTATGTCAGCAAATTTCAGAAAGGGCAGATGAGTCCTTGAGGAAAGACTACATTGAGAACATCATGACCTACAAGAAATACAAGGGGGAGAAACACATGTACAAGAGCTGGACCATTCCTGAGCTTAAAAAAGAAGCAGCCAGGATTCAAGACATGATCAAAAATAAGGTCAAGCAGACTCCTCCTGAAAAATTCAAACAATTTGAAGCTGAGAAGATGTTAGAGTTGAGGAGAATGAAAGAGGAGCTGATTATGGGTCAAAGAACTCTGTGACAAAGTGGGGAGAAGATAGAGTCAGGGCAACCTATAAAAGATTAGAGGAACTTAGAAAGAAAGATCCAAGAGTTCCACAAAAGCCTGACTATTCCAAAGCAGAGGTCTCAAAAAGACCGCCAAAGCTGCAAGTCAAAAGAACCACTGCTCCAGCTGGTGCTGCCATCTACAAAAGAAGGAGCAAAAACCAGTTTAGCATGGAAACAATTCAAGATCTATTAGCTGGAGATGCCATTGTAAAAGCAGGCACGGAAGTAATGATAAAAGAAGATCTTGAATTGGAACATTCTGCAAGTGCTGCTCAGCCAGCTATGAACAGGCCAGCCTCACCAAATACTTCTGCAAATAAACATCTCCCAAGAAACCCACCAGGCTCAAAAATACAAAAGTGGGAAACTGACAAACAGACCTGCGTATTGACTTTGCTCAGGCCTGGTGGAGAAGTGGAGAAAATATCAAGGGAACAAGCTCTTGGCCTGAGTCTTGAAGATTTGCAGGATCTCCTTGATCTTCCACTTAGCAGGGATGATGAAGATACAGATGCCCTAGACTTTGAATTACAATTTAAAGGTCAGATAAGGGAGCTGTTGATGAGGCAATAAAGATTTCCACAAATAATGAAGAGTTTTGGCATTATCTGTTCCAGGGGGAGATTGTTGGGATTGAACCCTATCAGAGGAACAGATAATTAAAGCCAAAACTGGATCAGAGCAGTGGATCCATAATAAGCAGATGATTACAGTTGGTTCATGCAAATCTCTCCCCTTGAAAGTGGTTTCATATCTGCTGACCTCCTATCTGCTGATCTTACTAAGTGCTGACCTACAACTGCTGCTTTGCATCTACTGACCAATGTCAAAGACTGATGGAAGACCAAAGCTCTGCTGACTCAATCTACTGCCTTGAGTCAAGTACTACTGATCCGGAAAAGCACTGCTGGGTTCACAGCAGTGGAAGGATGCAGCAGCTGTTTAAGTGTCTTTTAAGTAATGAATTGTAATAGCAGTAGTTAGTACATCAGTGTTTGTATAGATCAGAGGTTAGAGTTTGTTAGGAGGTTAGATGTCACTTTCATGGTGACGTCAGCTGAAGATGCTCAGTGGTTTGCAAGTGCCTATAAATAGTTCAGTACTTTGTACTGTTCTATTAGCTCTTTCACAACATCGTCTTCTTTGCACGAACAAACTACTGAGCTCTGGCTGAGGGGGAGTTTGCATTCATTCATCAATCATTGTAATCGTTGTTGAAACAAATTCAATCTTTCGATTCATTGTGTAAAGATGTTTGATTAAAAGTATTACTCTCGTTTGATTGTATGCAAAGTTTGTTTTCATCTTAATTCCGCTGCACAACTCTTTCATTTCCATCTTAATTTCAAACGAAAATACAATCAAAAAGAAACTCAGATCCAACAGATTTGTATCTGATGAATTCGTTTTGCTTGATTTGTCATTCTTTGGAGAGCAAGACGATTTATCAGACCTTTTATCTGTTTTACCAGTTGTATCCGAGGACAAAATCCTTTCGAGATATTCTCTCGCTTTCTTCCTCTTCTTTCTCAGTCTGTCTTTCTGCCCTTGTGAAAGCTTCACTTTCTTTTCTAGAACTTTCTGTTCTTGAACTTTAGGTTCTTGAACTTTCTGTTCTTTGGGCTTGACATTGACTGGTTTCTTCTTTGCCATTTTTTGAGATTCAGCCCTCGATCTTCCCTTTGATCTCATTGGGCAATCTCTGGCAATGTGACCTCTGATTTGGCAGTTATAGCATCTTCTCATCTCATAACTCCAACTCTGGCAGTTAACAGCAATGTGTCCTTGATAACCGCATTGGTAACACACTCTGTTATCGTACCAATTACCACCTTCAGTCCAAACACTCAGATCATAGCATTGTCTAGCTTTGTGGTAATTATCACTCCTCCTGAAAACTGAATTTGGCTTTGAAGCACTGTGGTCAAACCTGCACCACTCATTACCAACTATTTTTGAGTTTTCATTTTTCAATTTTTTAAAATTTTTGTTTTGATTGGATGATTGAACTGATGAGCTTTTATTTTCTTTTTGAACATTTTTCGGCTTTTTATCTTTTTGTTTTTGTTCCACATTCTTCTTTACAGGTTTTTGCTTTGAGCATTCACCTTTCTCAGTCGAATGTAAAACAGTTTCTTTAAACATTTCTTTTAATTTCAAAAATGTTTTCTTTTTCTCATCATCATCATCAGTTTTTTCATCACAATCTTCAACTTTGACTTTGTCAAAGTTTGTGACATCGTCACTTATTGGAACAGAATTGATCGGTTTTGGACATGGATAATCTGGTGTTGATGACGAAGTCTCAAAACCTTTCAATTTCTCTTCAAGCTCTTTGATTTTAATCCGAGCTTTTTCAGCTTCATTTTCAAGTCGAATGATTTTCTGAAGATGAGAGTTTATTTCAATCTGTTTTTCAAGATTATTTTTAAAAATAGCAGATTTCTCATCTTCTAAAATCTTCATTTGATTTTGAAAATCTTTTTCAAATTTTAATTTTTCATTTTCAAATTCTTTTTCATTATCTTTCAAAATCTTGTTTTTCAATGTCAAACTGTTCAAATCACTTAACAGTTTAACATTTTCAGATTTCAGCTTCTCACAATTTTCCTTCATTTCAAGAATCTGTTTATCAGCAGATTTCTTTTCATCCTTCATCACTGAAATCTCTTCAGTCTGTTCCTCTCCCACTTGGACACCTTTACTCTTGCTCTTCTTTAATATTGATTTTCCACTTTGATTTTTTTTCTTCTCAGCATTTCTCTCCATCTGTTCTTTAAGTTTCTCAATGAATTGACAAATTGACAATCTAGAGTATTCTCCAGTTCTTTTTAACTCCAAAAGATATGTACCCCACTCTTGTTGAGGTATGGCATTGGCCAATCTTTCAACCCATTCATTTGGACTTTTCTGAATACCCTTCTCAGACATTGAGCGAACAAGATGGCTATACCTCTCAATGATACTCTTTGTACTTTCTCCTGGACAACCTGAAAACGAGTCAAACTCTTTCTTTAATATATTTATTCTATTAATTGTTTCACTACTCATATTAAAGAAATTTATATCCATGATTCGGAAACACGTTTATCAAGACAATCCCGTTAAGCGAAATATCAAGTCCAAGCAAGATCACCTTTAAAAAATATACCTGAAACAAACAAACAAACAATCAGTTTAAACAAATTGAATATGTGAATGTGTGTGTCGTTTAAATCGATCTAGAACTCGTGTCGAAGACTTGGACCAACTACAAACAATAACAATTGGGCCGTTAATGAGGATGCAACTTGGGCCGAGTGAAATTTAGACAAGCAATTCACTTCTGTTGGGCCGCACAAATCAATGAGCCGGTTGTAATATGATTGGGCTGGATCTTTTGACAGTTCATATGCAACGAATTGTATATAATGGGTCGACAATATCCTGTTGGGCTTCCGATAACTTCAATTATATCGAGACACTTTAATACATCCAAACTTTGATTGGGCCGCCAATTTCAAAGCACATGTATTGACATCACTTTAATTCCCAACAGATTTACATGAACCGAATGTTTTGATTGGACCAATAAATCCACTAAGCCGACACAATACACATGCAAACTGACATAAGCCGACAAAACATGAGGATTTACGAGAATCACATGAATTCTGATTTTTGATAGAACCAACACTATTTCACATGCAATCTTGATATTTTTTTTTAAAAAAACTGACACCCTTTAAAACAATTTGACCGAAGAATATTGTTCACATGGGCTGACACAAATCCACTTATCCAACAACTTCAATTTTTACTTATATCTGATTGGGCCGAAAATCTGAAGGATTAATAGTCACATGTAAAGTCTGAACAACCGATACAATTCACATATTCACATGATCTCTTTTCTCAACAACTGACAGCCTCGTATAATGTTTCACACAACTCGATGTACACACTCAAGCGAAAGCCCAGATTCAAGCGAAACCTAACCTTTTCAAGCAAAAGCCTGTGTTTCGTTTCAAACAATACCACTTTTTCAAGCGAAACCTAATTGTTCGTTCAAGCGAAACCAAGTTTTCAGGCCATTTTTACAAGTTTTACTTCGAATTTTAAGCTGATATTCTCAAGGGTTTGTTAATACATGATTACGAACAAGATGTGTGAATTTGAGCCGATTTTATCCGTGAAAAAGTTTTAATTTTGAAAAAGAATGGTGTAGAAATCAGAAAAAGTGACAAAAACAGGCTGTTTTTGCAAGATCTCTTCCTCCTGAGCTCTGATACCACTTGTAGGATCGAATCGCCACCTGAATGAGTCGTTCGGAAGAGCTCAAATCCGTTTCAGAGGCGGAAACAAAGAAACGGACATGAAAACAGCTTGAATATCACTTTAATCTTCCTATATGTTGTTTAACAACGTTTACAATCAAAAGGAATACCGGCAGCACCTCGGTATCACTCTGAGAAATCGTTACAAATGAATAGAACACTCCCCTATTTATAGACACCTAGGTTTCGCTTGAAATGAACAAGTCTGCTTCAAGCGAGACCATTCAAGCGAAACATACAACTTTTACTTCAAGCGGAACCGACATATTTGACTCTCAAGCGAATCCAACAACTTTCAAGAGAATCTAACTTTGTCTTCAAGCGAACATGCATGCAATTATGTAATAGATGATGTCAGTTGTGTGATGTCATCATCAAGAATGATGACATCATGCTTGTTTAGATTCGCAACGCAGCCGAGACTCGATATAAGACGAAGTCGACAGATGAATGCACTAACAAAAACATCAAAAATTTGGGGAAAAATCTAGGGTTCTTGAACTTCATCCGGATCGAACCTCAAATTTTTGTATAAATCTGTTAGCATTAGTTTAGATTAGTGTTATAGGAAGTAAATCCACTTGTATTGTTCAAAGATTCGCCCGATTTCTCACAAAACCCCCAAACCCTTGTTTTTGAACCGAAAAAGATAAAATCGAAGGGGTAAAGGGTTTGTTTTGGGAAAACGACACTTGGGGTTTCATTTTCAGGGGAAACCGCACCTATTGAACCAAAAATTTTCAAGTTTTCGAAATCGGGTCGAAAAATGAAGTTTTTGAGTAACAGACGCCTGGACACGGGGTCGTGTCCGCTGAACACGGGGCCGTGTCCAGCTCGCTGTTTTCAGTTTTGTCCGAAAATTTCACTATTTCGTGCTAACTTTTGGTGTATTCTTTCAGATGTCAAAGAAATTCACAAGGTTCAATGCAACTGAGCAGGATGCTAAGGTAAGATACGACGTGCTTCGAACCAGACCGGAAGAATACCCAAGACAAGTGTGCACGGATCTTTTGGGATTAGTAAACCAATGGGACCGCTTCAATAACCTTGTCACCGGGCCGCTAAGAGTCGCTCTTACTACTCGCCTTCGCTCGGTTCCCGAATATACTCTGGAATTCTATAGCACATTCGTGTTTAATTCAAGGTGTGACCCATTTGATAATGATGGGGTAGAATTCAGATGTGGAGGGACTACGTACTCTATCTCGATGGCGCAGTTTGGGTCGATAGTTGGGTTGTATGCGGAGGAAGATGCGGGTAATGAAGAAAACACCGAAGGGCTACGAGAGTTATCAGAAAACGAACGCCAAGCCGCTTGGGCTCAAATAGGAAAAGGGCACTACAACCCAAGCAGCACTAAGAGCACTAGGTTAAGGGACCCTCTTTACCGTTACATTCACCGGGTCCTCACCTACTCTCTTAGCCAAAGGCATGATAGCAGTGGCGTTGTTGGGTTAAGAGATTTGGTGGTCCTTCATTGCATTCACACCCGTAGAAACCTTGACGTTCCATACCTCCTGCTCCGAAACATGCATTGGAACCGGCTTGCTTCTCCACCAACCCCTATCTTCTTCGGGGGATGGATATACCGTCTCTTCAAGCGCTTCGTGAACATGCCCATGTCTTTCCGAAAGAGCCCATGGTCGGGAAGAGTGGACATACACATTTGCCGCTCCATGAACTTGATCTATGAAGCCGAAGACGGGTCGGTAAGTTTCCAACGAGTCCAAGGGCATGCATGGAACCCGCAAGAGGCACTCGTCCTTCACGCTCCACAGTTCCAACACCCTCCTCAACACCAACACCAATACCAGCCCCACGGTGATCCGAGCCAATCCTCCTCACAAGGAGGTTGTTTTCCTAACTTTCAAAGTTTACATGATTTAATGCAGGAAAACCTCATGTGCACCAGGAATACCTACAACCTAGCCAGCAACACGTACAACCGGGTCGGAGCAATTGAGAGAAACATATCCGACATTCAGGATGACCTTGGGAATATCCGGGAGTACATGGCGGGGCACGGAGGAGGAGGTGATGACGATGAGGACGAGGACATGGACTAGGCGGGTGGAGTAGATGCAGGAGCAGCTGGTTGGTGATCCCACAGGTTAACCCCCCTTTATCTTGAACAATTTCCGGCCTGCGTGCCGTGTGTTGAACAATTTACTTTCCTTTAACTCTTTTTACTTTTTGCATTTTTCTTTTTAACTTTGTGATGTGGATGTTGAACTATGGTAATTTAGGATGTTTGCTATGGTTTGGTGTAGTGTTTATTGATAAAACAGGTACATACAAGGCTTAGAGTGCTAAATATTAGTACTACTAAAGCCGGGACATGAAAACCGAAGCCAGAAACCTGTTTTTCACCTTTGCAGATTGTCTACACGAGGCCGTGTCCAGCCGACACGCACCCGTGCCCACTTCCCCAGACCTGCTGTTTGTTTATTTCTGCAGACTTTCGCCAGACACGGGGTCGTGTCCAGCCAACACGCCCCTATGTCCACCTTCTGTAAGTAATTGTTACTGGCACTCTGACCACGGGGTCATGTCCATTCGACACGGGGCCGTGTCCAGATGCCCAGTAACAAAACTTTTGCTTTTTCACACCTTTTTACACATTCAATCAACCTAAAAACTTATTTTTGGGACACATTGAGGACAATGTGTAATTTAAGTGTGTGGGGGATGCTAAAATCTTGAATCTTGCAAGTCCTAATTACAAGCCTTACACAAAACGCTATTAGAACCGCTAATCACCCCAAATTTTTTTAAATTTTTTTTCATTTTTCTTACTTGTCTAGGTTTAACTTGGGAATTTCAAATTCTATAAAGGTTACATTTTTACAAATTTACAGCCGATAGCGTCGTGATAAAAAGAACCAACATAAGAAAATTATAAAAAGGCATGACAAGTTTAGTTAAAATTTGATTATATATACTTGATCACATAAAAACCCATTCCCACAAAAGTGAGTTTTGAGCCTTTATTGAGCATACAAATACATATCTTTAAACTAAATGCTCATTTTTCGTTTCTTGTGTGAATAGCCGCTTGGTTCTTACGACTCTAGAACTTGCCACGATGATACATTCCCGGTCCTTACCAACTTAAACCCGAGTAAGTAAATGATGGAGGCATTAGGACTAACCCTTTTTCATTTCTACACCATTATTTTTTTCTTTTTTTTACCACCTACCCAAAATCCCCCTAGTTAACCCCTTTGAGCCTAAACCTTTTCATTTCTTAACCCAAAAACAAACACCCTTTAACCCACCAAAACCCTTTTTATTTTTAACCCTTTGTTTTAGTAACAAGCTCGGTTTTTCGTATGACTTTTCAAAAAAAAAATGTTGATGAAGCAAAAGAAATAAACAAGCAAGTTCATCAAAAATAACTTTGCTTGAATAAATGGCTTCATCAAAATAAAAAAAAAATGCAAAAATAAAAAGTCTTACGAAAACCGATGCTTTTTACGCTTTTCGCCCTTTTCTACTAACCATTAACCCACCCACCTACCTTTAACCCTAGCCTAACCCTTCAACCAAAAGTCCTCTTGATATTTACAAAGGTATATAGTTAAAAAGGAGAAGGATTGATTGCTTGGTAAGCCTATGGTAGGAGTAAGTTCCATGCCGGTCTCGAGTGATTCACTAAAATACATCTTCGGTCGAGTGTTGAGTGATCCCCGTGAGGTATGTGAACTTGTATATAAGTGGAATTTTAAAAAGGCATGTTATGCCCTAATAAGTAATTTATCTTATGTAATGTTTTAAATAAATCATGACGAATAGGATTGTAAATAAATAAAAATAAAACTTAATAAAGAATCTTGGAAATCCCGACACTCTATGACAAGCCCAAAAACCTTCTCTTCTACCCATTCCATTTGGGAGTGTAAAGCCACATTATAAAGAGTTTTGCTTGAGGACAAGCAAAGATTCAAGTGTGGGAGTATTTGATGTGCACAAAATGCAACATATAAATTACATCAATTGTGGCATAAAACTAACCCTTTTTTAGTACTAATGTTGGAAAAAGTGTGTTTTTGTCTTCCTTTTGTATTTTCAGGATTAAATGAGCTCAAATTAACAAAAGAAGCAAAAACACAGCTAAATCTAACATAAATACAAGAAAAGGAACAAACGTGGCATGCCCGACCCCCCGACAGCATCTTCCCAAGCAAAATCAAGAAGACAGAAGACTGAACACGCCCCGTGCTCAGTGAACACGGGGGCGTGCCCAAGTGCCAGCATAAAAGACAAAGCTATAGAAGCTTCTATCACCCACCACGGGGGCGTGCCCAGCGGACACGGGGCCGTGGTCAACTCTAAGATTCGCAGAATCTGAGGAAATCTTGATAGTACAGATATGCTTCTGCACACGGGGGCGTGCCCAGCGAACACGGGGGCGTGGTCAACTAATGCAGACAAACTGCAATTAATGAAGGAAGAGAAGAGTATGGACACGGGGCCGTGCCCAATGGACACGGGGCCGTGCCCGAGCTACCGTTCAGGCTATAAATAGGGGTGCTTGGCTCATTTGCAAACCATCCCTTGGCACACCACCTCTCTCACACTTCACCCACCACCCACCACCATCACAACACCATCATCCACCACCATCATCCATTGTCCATCATAGAGTGTGTGAGTCGTCTCGGGATCCAAGATTGATCGTAAGAGTTCTTGACAATCAAAGGCCATGTTTGCCTAAGTCTCTTACATCACTTGGTGAAGACAAGTGTCTAGTGTAATACTTTTTATTTTTAATCTTTTCGCACTTTTTACTTGGTTATGTATTAATGACTTTAATAACTAGTTTCTTATGTTGAAGGTGATTCTTCCTTATCGTTTGTCCGTGGTGTCTTGGCATTATTTTACTGTCTATATAAAATAAAAGATTTTCACCATTCATATCTCCACGGTCTATATGGAGGTATGTTGGCTACATGGTCGGGGGTTAAGGAAACGGTTTGGTAAGAGTCTTGCCTTGTTCAATGTATAGATCCTGCAAGGACCTGGGTCAAATTTAGTAGGACCTCCTTCAATACCCACCGGTATTGGATGGCGGGGGTCCAAACTCTTTGATCCCCTCATATGTAAGCTACTATTAATACTTTAACCCGGCTACTTAGGACTGTATCTCTGCTGACTCAGACTACTTAGCCGAGGGTAACGTCACCTTCAAAAGAGGGGCCTACCATAATATGCATTAATAACTTAATTAATTTGTTAGGCCCTAAAGTGTGAGACTGACGCATCAAATTAACACAACGGGGTATGGTTACGAACTGGGCCTTACCAGGTTAGTTTATATTAGGTTGTGGACCTTTATAGGTCACTTGGGCCAAGCTTTAGGCCATGTGGGCCAAGCAGGCCCAAGGGGAGCCCATGTAGGGAAGTGGGCTTGTCTATGTATATAAACAAGTTTCTAACTTGTTTTAGGGTTTGAACTTCATTGTTACAACTTCTAGAGAGCTAGAGAGAGAGGCGATTTGGTGAAGAATACTTGTACTAGACGGTTTTACTTATTCAAGTAATAGAATCGTGTGCAAGTGTTGAAAGTGATTCGGTTTGTTCTTCGTTTTTCATATTTGTCGGTTTATCTTGAATCATCTTGTGTTTGTGTTAGGATCCGAGGATCTACTGATTGTGCTTGTTTGTGAGATTTGAACAAATCAAATAGATATGAGTCGTTTTAAGTGCAGCGGAAATGAATAACAAACTTTGTAAACACAATCAAAGGAGAATATAGTTTGATAAACAATTGTTTTTCATAGAGTCGAAAGATTACATCAAAAGCAAAAGGTTACAATGCAAGCTTACAGACTAAACTCCCCCTCAACCTGATACTTCAGAGTTGGTTGCACAAGATGAAAGGATTGAATTGAGGAGAAGAACTCACTCAAAACGATCAAATATAACAGTACAGAGTACTGTCATATTTATAGGCAAACCAAACTACTGATGTACCTCAGCTGACATCACCATGATAGTGACATCTAACAGCCTAACAACCTATAAACACTGGTATATACAAACTACTGATGTCTAACAACTGATTGATAATAAAATACAAAACAAGTTTAACACTGTTCACGTCCCACTGTTGTAGCCTAAGCACTGATTACTTGAACATCAGTGCTTTCTTCAAAAGGTGACCAGTCTTTGAATGAGCAGTGCTTGGGTCTTCAGCAGTACTTAAGAGACAGCAGTAGATAGAGCTCAATGTTTGCCTTTTAGCAGTCATTAGTTGTTTCATCAGTGTTTGGTTCATCAGTTGTTCTTCAGAGCAGTACTTAGAGTGTATCAGCAGATAGATAACCACTGTCAAGGGGAGGGCTTAGAGTAAACGTCTGCTTATTGTGAATCCACCGTTGTGACCAGGTTTTGGCTTTACATTATATGTTCCTCTGGTAGGGTTCAATCCCAACAATCTCCCCCTGGAACAGATAATGCCAAAACCTGTCATTATTCTGGATTTTTATTCTTCATCAGAAGTTCCTTTGCTTTTCTTTTGAATTCTTCCTCAAACTCTTTGGAACTTGAATCAGCCTCATCCCTGCACAGTGTAAGCTCAAGGAGATCTTGTAGATCTTCAACACTCAGGCCTAGTGCTTGATTCCTTGATATATGCCTCACTTCTCCATTGGTTCTGATCAGAGTCAATACATGGGTCTTTTGATCAGAGAGCCACTTTAGTATTTTTAAACCAAATGGGTTTCTTGGGAGAGCTTTATTTGTTGATGAACTTGAGGTTTTTGGCCTCGAGAAAAACTGTAAAGCAGTATCTTGAACTTTAGACATTCTTTTAAAAGCTTCTTCTATGACTTTATTTGCTGCAGCTATATCTTCTGCAACTTCTTTGTCAAGCAGCTCTTGTTTCTATTGTTGATCAAGTTCACTGTCTGTGATATCTGCTGATGATGGTTGGCTCAAGACCTTTTTGGTAAGGTCTTGTAGCTTTGCCAATTTTTCTTTATCTGAAGCTATTTTCTTGATAGCTTCTTCAAGATAATCAGTCTCTTTTTCTTTTTCTTTTTCTTTTTCTTCTCCAGCAGTCAGTTGTTCCCTCTTTTCTTTTCTCAACGTTGTGACAGAGGTTTCTGCTGCTTTGATTTGTGTTTCAAGAGTCCTGATATGCTCCTTTAGCTTTTTGTAGTCAGACTTTTTAGGAGTGTCCCTCCTTTTCTTAAGCCTTTCATAAGCTTCATCTGTTTGCTGCTTAGTCCATTTTGCTATGGCATTTGCAGAATCCACCCTTGCATCCACCAGCTCCTGCTTCTTTCTTTTATATTCAGAAGTAAGATCAGCTATGAGCTTTCTGTATTTGTTCCAATTTGGAGCTGTCTTTTTCTTTCTTGGATCATTTTTAACCTTTTCAATTCTTTTAGCCTCATGCTTTAATGCAACTATTGGCCACTCTTTGAATTCTGTTTCTTCAGCAGGATAGAACTTTTCTTTCATTATGTATGCAAGATATTCTTTTCTCAATTCATTTCGTTGATCTGCTTCAGGAGATATGCTAGACATTTCTCTGTTCAGATCACTTGCATATTCTTCTATTAGCTTGACTTTGTTGAGCAGGAACTCTCTTCTTTCCAAAATGGCTTCATCACCCTGATTCTTGCATTCAACTTTGGCTCTTATCCTTGCTTGTCTTGCTTTCATATCGAGATATTCATCCATGTCTTCTGGAATTATGAAACCTATGAGAGAAGGGAATTTCCTTTTTGAAGGATCATCCTCAGTGTAGAATTGTTTCATCTCATTTTTCACAGCTTCAAACTCCAGTGGATATTTAGCAGCAACAAGATCATACTTTTCATCAGTAGCCTGTGTTGTGTCTCTCTTTCTTTTGTGAAGCTTTGGAGGTTGTGGTGTAGGAATGATGAGATCAGTGGTGGATGTGTGACTAACAGTGGTTGAAACAACTGGTGTTTCAACCGCTGCTGTCATTACAACTGCTGATGTTTCAGCAGATGTCTTCTGCTTTTGAGCAGGGGTTTTTGATGGTGGTGGTGACTTATCATCAGGAATAAAAACCCTTCTCCTTTTTAATGTAGGAGAGGCTGATGATGTTTTGGGTGGATCAGTGGTTTGAGATTGAATGGCAGTGGTTTGTGATTGTGATTGACTGACAGTGGTTGAAACAACTGGTGTTTCAATCACTGTTGTCATTACAGCAGATGTTGTAACATCTGCTGTCTTCTGCTTTATGGCAGGAGGCAGAGGTGGTGATATAATTGTAGATGATGATGGTGGTGAAACAGTGGTTGTGATGGTGTGTGATAGAGTGGTGTGTGTTGAAGGTGTGTGTGTTGATGAAATGGCAGCTGTTTGGCTACTGACAGCAGTTTTTGTAACTACTGCTATATCAGCTGTTTGACTAACAGGTTTTGAGACCTGCTTTTCTTTTTCTTTTTCTTTTTCAGGCTCAATATAAAGCCCATCTTCTATTCCTTTCTTTCTCAACTTGATTTTCTCCCCCTTTTTGACATTATCTGCAAGGGGTGTATTCATGAAGAGGATGGAACTTTTTCACCATGGGCAGTCTTTTGTATGCTAGCCTTTATAGCCTTGATATCTGCTTGAGTGTCTTTAAACCTTGATTCCACCATGTTGGTCAGCATTTGTACTTGAATAGCATGCTTTTGATCAGCCATATGTTGCTGTTTTTCAAGCATGGGTTGAAAAATATTCCAAAGCTCATTTGCAGCAAATGCATGTTGTGCAGGTGCTTGAGTAGGAACAGCAGTGGTTTGTGCTTTTTGAGCTTTTAAGATCTCTTGCACCATATCTTTAATTTCAGCAACTGAATCTTCAAGTTTTTCAACTCTGTCCGTCAATTCCTGATATTTTGAATCATCACCTACTTTAGTAGGATCATCTGAATCCCCACCAGCAGTGGTTATATCAATGTGTGACTTAGGAACAGAGTCCCAAAAATCACCCATTGATGCCCCTTGTTCTTGGTACTGGGGACTTCTTTCTTCAGCACTTGATAATCCTTTGATGTTACTAGTGGTTAAAATAGGCTCACTAGTGGTTATCGATGGTGCTATAGAAGAAATTGCCTTCAAGGGAGTCTTACTTATGAAACAACTGTCCAACTGAAGATCTGTTGATCCATCAGTTGTAGTTGCTGCTCCACTTGAACTACCACCGAGAGTTACTTGTAACTCAGGGGGTGTAACCTCCTCAATTGTTGCTGGGATAGCAGGAGTTGTAGCATCAGACCCAGTCACTTGTGGGGGTGATGTGCGTGAAAGTGTTATATATATTAGGTGTATATTTTAAGCCCCTTTAACACTTATTTTAGCCAAGTTTTAAATTTATAAAACACGATATTTTACTAACACTAAACACACATATGGGCAAGTGCACCCATCGTGAGCGTAGTATAGTGTTGGCAAGATACCGAGGTCGTCCAAGGACACAAGAGCTTTTAGTACCGGTTTATCCTCAACGTCTAATCAAAATAAAAAGTTTAGAAAAATGTTTTAAACTAAGAAAAATAAAAACTAACTAAAATGCTAAAAATAAAATAAAAATAAAAACAGATAGACAAGATGAATCACTTGGTTCCGGCTCGTATCTAGTATAACCTTTGATTATTTCCGCACTTTTGCACATAATTAAGAGATTATCTTAGTTATTGTAGTAGGCCCCTCTTTTGAAGGTGACGTTACCCTCACCCGAGTAGTTTGAGTCAGCAAGGATACAATCCTAAAAGGGTGGATTATTGGAAGATAATGAATTAAGTTATTAATGCAATATTGTGGTAGGCCCCGCTTTTGGCGGTGACGTTACCCTCGACTAAGTAGTCTGAGTCAGCAGGGATACAGTCCTAAATAGCCGGGTTATAGTATTAATAGTAGTTAACTTATGAGGGGATCAAAGAGTTTGGACCCCCGCCATCCAATACCGTGAAGTATTGAAGGAGGTCCTACTAAATTTGACCCAGGTCCATTGCAGGACCTCTAAACGCTGAACAATGGCAAGACCTTTACCAAACCGTTCCCTTAACCCCCGACCAGGTAGCCAACATACCTCCATATAGACCGTGGAGATATGAATGGTGAAAATCTTTTATTTTATATAGACAGTAAAATAATGCCAAGACACCACGGACAAACGATAAGGAAAGATCACCTTCAACATAAGTAACTAGTTATTAAAGTCATTAATACAAAACCAAATAAAAAGTACAAAAGATTAGAAATAAAAAGTATTATATTAGACACTTTGTCTTCACCAAGTGATGTAAGAGACTTAGGCAAACATGGCCTTGATTGTCAAGAACTCTTACGATCAATCTTGGATCCCGAGACGACTCACACACTCTACGATGGACAATGGATGATGGTGGTGGATGATGGTGTTATGGTGGTGGTGGGTGGTGGGTGGTGGGTGAAGTGTGAGAGAGGTGGTGTGCCAAGGGATGAGTTGAAATGAAACCAAGCACTCCTATTTATAGGCTGAACATAAGGCTGGGCACGGCCCCGTGTCCGCTGGACACGCCCCCGTGCCTGTCTGACACTCTCTCTCTTCATTAATTGTAATTCGCAATTACAATTAATGCGCCTGCTGTACTTTCGCCACGCCCCGTGTTCACTGGGCACGGCCCCGTGGTGGGCAATAGAAGCTTCTACAACTTTGTCTTTTCTGCAGACAGTTGAGCACGCCCCGTGTTGGCTGGACACGCCCCGTGCTCAGCTGGGCACAGCCCCATGCTCAGCTGGGCACAGCCCCATGCTCAGCTTTCTTCTTGTTTTTGCTTTGGGAGATGCTGTCGAGGAGTCGGGCATGCCACGTTTCTTCCTTTTCTTTGTATTTATGTTGGTTTTGGCTGTATATTTGTTCCTTTTGTTCGTTTAAGCTCATTTGATCCTGAAAATACAAAAGGAAGACAAAAGCACACTTTTTCCAACATTAGTACTAAAAAGGGGTTAGTTTTATGCCTCATTTGATGTAATTTATATGTTGCATTTTGCACACATCAAATACCCCCACACTTGAATCTTTGCTTGTCCTCAAGCAAAACTCTTTATAATGTGGCTTTATACTCCCAAATGGAATGGGTAGAGAAGAAGGTTTTTGGGCTTGTCATAGAGTGTCGGGATTTCCAAGATTCTTTATTAGATTTTATTTTTATTTATTTACAATCCTATTCGTCATGATTTATTTAAAACTTTTCATAAGATAAATTACTTATTAGGGCATAACATGCCTCTTTAAAATTCTATTTATATACAAGTTCACATACCTCACGGGTGATCACTCAACACTCGGCCGAAGATGTATTTTAGTGAATCACTCGAGAGCGGCATGGAACTTACTCCTACCATAAGCTTGCCAAGCAATCAATCCTCCTCCTTTTTAACTATACACCTTTGTAAATATCAAGAGGACTTTTTGGGTGAAGGGTTAGGCTTGGGTTAGAGGTAGGTGGTTGGGTTAGTGGTTAGTAAAAGGGCGAAAGGCGTAAAAAGCGTCGGTTTTCGTAAGACTTTTTTTTTTCATAACTTTTTATTTTGATGAAGCAATTCTTCAAACAAATTTGTTTTTGATAAACTTGTTTGTTTATTTCTTTTGGCTTCATCATCAACACTTTCTTCTTCTCTCTTTTTTTTTTTTTTTTTTTTTTTGAAAAGTTATACAAAGAACCGAGCTAGTTATTAAAACAAAGGGTTAAAAATGAAAAAGGTTTTGGTGGGTGAAAGGGTGTTTGTTTGGGTTATGAAATGAAAAGGTTTAGGCTCAAAGGGGCTAACTAGGGGGATTTTGGGTAGGTGGTAAAAAAAAAGAAAAATAATGGTGTAGAAATAAAAAGGGTTAGTCCTAATGCCTCCATTATTTACTTACTCGGGTTTAAGTTGGTAAGGACCGGGAATGTATCGTCATGGCAAGTTCTGGAGTGGTAAGAACCAAGCGGCTATTCACACAAGAAACGAAAAATGAGCATTTAGTTTAATGATATGTAATTGTTTGCTCAATAAAGGCTCAAAACTCACTTTTGTGGGAATGGGTTTTTATGTGATCAAGTATATATAATCAAATTTTAACTAAGTTTGCCATGCCTTTTCATAATTTTCTTATGTTGGTTCTTTTTATCACGACGCTATCGGTTGTAAATTTGTAAAAATATAACCTTTTTAGAACTTGAAATTCCCAAGTTAAACCTAGACAAGTAAAAAAAATGGAAATTTTTGAAAAAAATTTGGGGTGATTAGCGGTTCCAATAGAGTTTTGTGTAAGGCTTGTATTTAGGATTTGCAAGATTCAAGGTTTTAACATCCCCCCACACTTAAATTACACATTGTCCTCAATGTGTCCCAAAAATAAGTTTTTAGGTTGATTAAAATGTGTAAAAGTGGGTTAAAAACAAGATTTTATGGTATTGGGTAGCTGAACACGGGGTGGTGTTGGCTGAGCACGACCCAGTGTCCAGACTGCCAGTACCAAAAGTAAACAGAAGGCTGGGCACGGGGGCGTGTCCAGTGAGCACGGCCCCGTGTCCAGGTACCTGAACTGGGCATTTTCTACAGAACCTTGGGCACGGGGCGTGTTGGGGTGAGCACGGCCCCGTGCTGAACTTGTTGTAATGAAGAAAAATCGTAGGGAGGCTCTGTTTTTGTGTATGGGGTGTTGGTTCAAGCTTCCCTTATCATCCTTCACCATCCCGAGTGTGTTTTATTCCTGAAAATTAAAAACTAAACTAGAAAACATAAAGGTTAATCTAAACTAAACTACGGATAGTTCCGCGGAATGCCTCCGTGGTGCGCCACGTTTATAAGGGTCCTTGGCTAGACCCTCCTTATCGGGTGGTTCTGGCTCATCTTCAATTAGGGGGTCATTATTGCCGAATGGATATTTCATTGACCGCTCAAGATCGACACTCTTTTTAAATGCCCCTAATTGAAGAGGTAGATTGTTATACTTCCGGTTTTTCAAAGCTTCGTGAGTTTTTACAAATGGTCGTCCCAACATTAGAGGAGCGTCATCGAGGATGACAAAGTCGGTCAGGATTACCATTTGATTTGTTTGAACCAATACATCCTCAACTATACCGATTGATTTTATTACTTTCCGATTAGATAGAAAAATGGGTATTTGAAGTGGAGAAAAATCACTAATACTTAATTTTTCGAAAATGTAGTTAGGCATTATGTTAACACAAAGATCTTTGTCGATTGTGACATTACTAATAAACGAATTTTGAAAGAAACATGGAACCGGTGTAATGTTAATTTCAAATGGGTCTTCTTTTATTAGCGAGGTTTGATCATTAGTTAACTTAACACTTACCATTTCGTCAATTTTAGTGTTAGTGTTTAACTCTTTTAAAAACTTAGCATGAGTGGGTACTAAACAATGATTTTCGAAAGAAGGTGACAAGAGATTAATTTCTTCAAAATTAGACTCTTCTTGTATTTTAACGTTGTCGGACTCACCTATTTCGTTGTTTAACTCATGTGTCGGTTTTTCACTTATTTGTTCTTCCATTTTTACATTTTCAGTTATCTCTTCCTTTTTTAATTCTTCTCTTGCGCGGGACTCCTCTTCCCTTGCGCGAGCTTCTTTTATACATCGATCGATAACTCTTATGTGTTCTAATATCCTATCGGTTACTTCGGTTATAGAAAAAGAGTCGGTATTTTCTAAGCTTGAATCCGGTTGTTCGACCCTTTGTTCCTCATAATACCCATATGAAGTCGATGGTTCGCACCATTGTTCTTCATTGTAAGCATATGATGGATAAGGTTCGTAATTTTGTTCTTCATAATACTCATATGAGGTGGGTTGTTCACGCCATGGTTCCTCATAGTAAGTATACGACGGTGGTGGCTCATATCTTGGTTCCTCAAAGTATGAGTATGAAGGCTCATACCTTGGTTCATCAAAATATGAGTATGAGGGAGGAGGTTCATACCTTTGGTCTTCATAGGATGTGTATGAAGTTGATGGCTCGTACCTGGGCTCCTCATAGTAGGTGTATGAATTGGATGGTTGATATCAGCGATTATTTTAAACCGATCGTGCGTTACGACAATTAGTGCAATAATTACCCCTATAATCATCCTCCTCATAGGTGTAGTTGTAACCTCCTGAGTATTGATCCATAAGAATCACTCAGCAGACCACAACTGAGTCTCGAGATCAGAAAACAAAAATAAAAGCGGAAACAGAGGCTGGACACGACCCCGTGTTCAGTGAGCACGGCCCCGTGTTCAGGATCTGTATCTGGGCGTTTTAATTAAATTTACTGATTTCGTTGAGCACGGGGCGTGTTCAGTGAGCACGACCCGTGTTCAAGCTTCTGTTACTGGGTGTTTTATGAAAAATATGCAACACGGCCCCGTGTTCAGTGAGCATGGCCCGTGTTAAACCTACTGTAAATGCAAAACTAAACTAAAATGCAGAAAAATGTGGGCCCGTTTTGAAAAGGTTTTGAAAAACTGATTAGGCCGTCGATTTTAAGCTTTCCTAAAATCCTTGTGTCCCCGGCAACGGCGCCAAAAACTTGATGTGCGTGAAAGTGTTATATATATTAGGTGTATATTTTAAGCCCCTTTAACACTTATTTTAGCCAAGTTTTAAATTTATAAAACACGATATTTTACTAACACTAAACACACATATGGGCAAGTGCACCCATCGTGAGCGTAGTATAGTGTTGGCAAGATACCGAGGTCGTCCAAGGACACAAGAGCTTTTAGTACCGGTTTATCCTCAACGTCTAATCAAAATAAAAAGTTTAGAAAAATGTTTTAAACTAAGAAAAATAAAAACTAACTAAAATGCTAAAAATAAAATAAAAATAAAAACAGATAGACAAGATGAATCACTTGGTTCCGGCTCGTATCTAGTATAACCTTTGATTATTTCCGCACTTTTGCACATAATTAAGAGATTATCTTAGTTATTGTAGTAGGCCCCTCTTTTGAAGGTGACGTTACCCTCACCCGAGTAGTTTGAGTCAGCAAGGATACAATCCTAAAAGGGTGGATTATTGGAAGATAATGAATTAAGTTATTAATGCAATATTGTGGTAGGCCCCGCTTTTGGCGGTGACGTTACCCTCGACTAAGTAGTCTGAGTCAGCAGGGATACAGTCCTAAATAGCCGGGTTATAGTATTAATAGTAGTTAACTTATGAGGGGATCAAAGAGTTTGGACCCCCGCCATCCAATACCGTGAAGTATTGAAGGAGGTCCTACTAAATTTGACCCAGGTCCATTGCAGGACCTCTAAACGCTGAACAATGGCAAGACCTTTACCAAACCGTTCCCTTAACCCCCGACCAGGTAGCCAACATACCTCCATATAGACCGTGGAGATATGAATGGTGAAAATCTTTTATTTTATATAGACAGTAAAATAATGCCAAGACACCACGGACAAACGATAAGGAAAGATCACCTTCAACATAAGTAACTAGTTATTAAAGTCATTAATACAAAACCAAATAAAAAGTACAAAAGATTAGAAATAAAAAGTATTATATTAGACACTTTGTCTTCACCAAGTGATGTAAGAGACTTAGGCAAACATGGCCTTGATTGTCAAGAACTCTTACGATCAATCTTGGATCCCGAGACGACTCACACACTCTACGATGGACAATGGATGATGGTGGTGGATGATGGTGTTATGGTGGTGGTGGGTGGTGGGTGGTGGGTGAAGTGTGAGAGAGGTGGTGTGCCAAGGGATGAGTTGAAATGAAACCAAGCACTCCTATTTATAGGCTGAACATAAGGCTGGGCACGGCCCCGTGTCCGCTGGACACGCCCCCGTGCCTGTCTGACACTCTCTCTCTTCATTAATTGTAATTCGCAATTACAATTAATGCGCCTGCTGTACTTTCGCCACGCCCCCGTGTTCACTGGGCACGGCCCCGTGGTGGGCAATAGAAGCTTCTACAACTTTGTCTTTTCTGCAGACAGTTGAGCACGCCCCGTGTTGGCTGGACACGCCCCGTGCTCAGCTGGGCACAGCCCCATGCTCAGCTTTCTTCTTGTTTTTGCTTTGGGAGATGCTGTCGAGGAGTCGGGCATGCCACGTTTCTTCCTTTTCTTTGTATTTATGTTGGTTTTGGCTGTATATTTGTTCCTTTTGTTCGTTTAAGCTCATTTGATCCTGAAAATACAAAAGGAAGACAAAAGCACACTTTTTCCAACATTAGTACTAAAAAGGGGTTAGTTTTATGCCTCATTTGATGTAATTTATATGTTGCATTTTGCACACATCAAATACCCCCACACTTGAATCTTTGCTTGTCCTCAAGCAAAACTCTTTATAATGTGGCTTTATACTCCCAAATGGAATGGGTAGAGAAGAAGGTTTTTGGGCTTGTCATAGAGTGTCGGGATTTCCAAGATTCTTTATTAGATTTTATTTTTATTTATTTACAATCCTATTCGTCATGATTTATTTAAAACTTTTCATAAGATAAATTACTTATTAGGGCATAACATGCCTCTTTAAAATTCTATTTATATACAAGTTCACATACCTCACGGGTGATCACTCAACACTCGGCCGAAGATGTATTTTAGTGAATCACTCGAGAGCGGCATGGAACTTACTCCTACCATAAGCTTGCCAAGCAATCAATCCTCCTCCTTTTTAACTATACACCTTTGTAAATATCAAGAGGACTTTTTGGGTGAAGGGTTAGGCTTGGGTTAGAGGTAGGTGGTTGGGTTAGTGGTTAGTAAAAGGGCGAAAGGCGTAAAAAGCGTCGGTTTTCGTAAGACTTTTTTTTTTCATAACTTTTTATTTTGATGAAGCAATTCTTCAAACAAATTTGTTTTTGATAAACTTGTTTGTTTATTTCTTTTGGCTTCATCATCAACACTTTCTTCTTCTCTCTTTTTTTTTTTTTTTTTTTTTTTGAAAAGTTATACAAAGAACCGAGCTAGTTATTAAAACAAAGGGTTAAAAATGAAAAAGGTTTTGGTGGGTGAAAGGGTGTTTGTTTGGGTTATGAAATGAAAAGGTTTAGGCTCAAAGGGGCTAACTAGGGGGATTTTGGGTAGGTGGTAAAAAAAAAAGAAAAATAATGGTGTAGAAATAAAAAGGGTTAGTCCTAATGCCTCCATGCTCAGCTGGGCACAACCCCATGCTCAGCTGGGCACAGCCCCATGCTCAGCTTTCTTCTTGTTTTTGCTTTGGGAGATGCTGTCGAGGAGTCGGGCATGCCACGTTTCTTCCTTTTCTTTGTATTTATGTTGGTTTTGGCTGTATATTTGTTCCTTTTGTTCGTTTAAGCTCATTTGATCCTGAAAATACAAAAGGAAGACAAAAGCACACTTTTTCCAACATTAGTACTAAAAAGGGGTTAGTTTTATGCCTCATTTGATGTAATTTATATGTTGCATTTTGCACACATCAGGGGGTATACTCTCAGTGATAGGTGATAGAGAGGAACTGGTTTGTGTCTGAGCTATAGCAGCTGCATGCAACAAGGGTAGCATGGATTGTGGCATTATGATTGGTGAGGGTATGGGTGTTGAAAGAGACATGTCCTTGGGATCAGGACTGTGGAAGATAGAGCCAAGTGGATCCAGAGCTTCATAATTTGGTGTCCCTGTGATTAAAACCTGATCCTTTTGTGAGGATGCAGGAGGAGTTTTAGGCATGGGTTGAGATCTTTCTTCCAACTGCTGTGAGGAAGTAGCAGCAGTGGTTTGTGGTGACTTTTGTGTTGTCACAGGCAGTTGCTCTAGGATCTCATCTTCTAGAGTTGCCTTTGTTTTGGGTTTGGTGGGTTTTCTGGATGTTTTTCTTTTGGTCTTTTTGGTGATGTCAGGTGTGGGTTTCAAAGCAGTGGTTGTGCTGCTCTGATCACCTGGAGCAGTGGGCTCAGCAGAAGTTGCCTGAGGATCAGTGGCAGTTTCTAAAGTCTGCTCAGGCACCTTAGCTTTGAATTTTATTGGTGCCATCATTCTTGAAAATGTTTCACTTGTTAAACCTTTTATTTGAAAATGGACACCTTGTTTGGGCAAATTTTCATTCTCTTTTTCAAATTTTTGTTTAAAGTAATAGCTCAGAAATCTTGAAAAAAGAAGAAATGATTTGCTAACAACATTCTTTACCATGTCATTGAAGATCTCATGGGAGTAGTTGTAATCTTTATTGTTTAAAATAGCATAGCCCAGGCATTGAATCTTCAATGGTATTTCGTTAAACGATGTTGTTTTATTAGAAACACAACTCAAAAGTGTGTGAAACAAAAATCTGGGTGCGGATGGGAAATAACCCTTTTGTAGGGTATCTACATCTGATTGTTCTGCATTAACCCCTTTTCAGAAAATCAGCTTTTAACTCGTTTTTATCAAAAGAAGTTTTACCATTCTGATCATTGAGTTTGAAGACTTCTGAAATTGTTTGCGGAGTGATTTGAATCACTTTTCCCTGTATCGAGGAGTTCCAAAACTCATTATGGGTTTGTAGATAAATGGGAGCATCTGCCGTTAACAAAGTTTTGTACTTTGATGCAGATAATGTATCAATGATGGTGTCGAAGGTGTGGTTATCAGTAGGTTTTGTGAGTAAACCTAGATAATTATGAGGAGATTTGTATGGTATCTCGTTGGATTCTTCGGCCGTTTGAGCGACCTCTTTTGAAGGTGGTGGTGATTTTGGTTTTGATTTTGATCTTGACTTTGATTTTGTCATTTTTGCGGAGAAGAACGAAGAAAGATTTTGGAGATTTTGAGAAGAAGGGTTGGAAACTCCTTTGAGAAGAGAATTTTGGAATTCAATTCGACAGTGTAAAACCTTGTTTGGGGTTTAGGGCAGGGTTTTATTTAGGAAAAAAAATGATCGCTGATGTGGCAACGGTTATTACGATCTGAGGGCTAAAAACTGACCACGTGTCAAACACTGATGAAATGGATGAAGGATGAAGAACAGTTGTTTTAAGGGCCACTAACGTATCAAGCATCAGTGGTTACAACGGTAAAAATTGTGGATAGTGGATGATTTTTACTATCAGTGGATAGCATATCAGTGGATAGGACACTGATTGTGAATATCAGTACTTGTCAAGATAATGAAGGATCAGTGGCTAACTTTCAGCAGTGGACAATATTTAGAGGTCAGACGTTGAACACAACAGTGATTAGGGTAAATGGTACAGATTTGAAGGACAAGTATTTCAGCAACAGTTTTGAGAATTTTCATTCAAGGTTTTGCCACATGTCAATTTTGAAGAACAGTGGTTTAGTACCCCAGATGATGAGAACTTGTTACTAAGGCACCTCATTTTCGTTTAATATTCAATTAAAACATGAGTGCCCCAGTAATTTAAGTACAGTTTGGCAATCAACTTTTGATAAATGTTTAAAAAAAACAACCCTGAGTAAGATGTGATCTTAGACATATGAACCATTTCCTTCTGACCTATTCATGAGGACAATAATACCAACAAAAATACGGTACTATATCCTGACAGGAACTGAAACTATTGCCAACAAAAATAAGCAATAGTTCAAAATATATTATTAAAAAAAATGAATAATATATCCCGGTTATTCGAGAAAATCCTTTATATATATAAAAAATTAAAGGATTTTCTGAGAACAGCATCAAAAAGGATCTGGTAACTTTTCAATAAGATAAGTAATCATATCATTCTCAAGTTTTTGACAATGGTCAGTGGTTTGACAGCAGTGGTAGGAAATTTTGAAAACATTTTGACCACTATTTGGTACCAATTTCTTGTCAGTTGATTACAAACATGAGGACACAAGGACACATGAGTCTTGAAGAATTGTCTAGTCCTCCTGTAAGCTCAATCACTGAGAATACTATTGTCACCTGAACTTTCCTGAATCAATGAGCACAAACAGTTGCTTAATGACCATTATTACCCCAAACTTTAACTCATAAGTGTTTTATGTTTATACTCTTTTCTTTTGACTTCAAAAGTTTTGAGACAAACACACTTCTGAGTTTTTTTGTGAATTTTCTTAATGTATTTTAACATAGTTGATTTTGTCCTTTTGAGGAACTCAACCTGTTTTCAACACATAAGATCTGAATGACTAAAGTTTTAGTTTCCCTCTTTTTATGTTAGCAAAACACCAATGTTTTTATGAACATAGGATTTGTTAATCTGAGGTTCATACTCTAGCATGCAAAAGGGTGACATCACAATTTATACATCAACAATTGAAATCAATCTAGAAAATAAGAAATAATCTCATAGTTTAACAGATATTGTTTTCAGATCTAGAAACCATGAGTGTCTTGTGCATGAATTCACTTGTTGTGTGAAATTTGTGTGTCATATGACATCTTGGTTGATGTACAGAGTTTTTGAATAACCATTTTGATCATGATTTACTCGTTTCTCTGTTTTTCAACTGACTGCAACCAACCTTAGTATCAATGAATTTCGAGCCGAACTGTTATGTCAAATTGATTGTTAGATTGAATTTGACTGTCCAGGCTCTGATACCAATTGTTAGGATCTGAGGATCTACTGATTGTGTTTGTTTGTGAGATTTGAACAAATCAAATAGATATGAGTCATTTTAAGTGCAGCGGAAATGAATAACAAACTTTGTAAACACAATCAAAGGAGAATATAGTTTGATAAACAATTGCTTTTCATAGAGTCGAAAGATTACATCAAAAGCAAAAGGTTACAATGCAAGCTTACAGACTAAACTCCCCCTCAGCCTGATACTTCAGAGTTGGTTGCACAAGATGAAAGGATTGAATTGAGGAGAAGAACTCACTCAAAACGATCAAATATAACAGTACAGAGTACTGTCATATTTATAGGCAAACCAAACTACTGATGTACCTCAGCTGACGTCACCATGATAGTGACATCTAACAGCCTAACAACCTATAAACACTGGTTTATACAAACTACTGATGTCTAACAACTGATTGATAATAAAATACAGAACAAGTTTAACACTGTTCACGTCCCACTGTTGTAGCCTAAGCACTGATTACTTGAACATCAGTGCTTTCTTCAAAAGGTGATCAGTCTTTGAATGAGCAGTGCTTGGGTCTTCAGCAGTACTTAAGAGACAGCAGTAGATAGAGCTCAGTGTTTGCCTTTTAGCAGTCATTAGATGTTTCATCAGTGTTTGGTTCATCAGTTGTTCTTCAGAGCAGTACTTAGAGTGTATCAGCAGATAGGTAACCACTGTCAAGGGGAGGGCTTAGAGTAAACGTCTGCTTATTGTGAATCCACCGTTGTGACCAGGTTTTGGCTTTACATTATCTGTTCCTCTGGTAGGGTTCAATCCCAACAGTTTGGTTTCCGCACTCTCACAAGATTAGGTTTGATATCATTGAAAGATCCGTTTTACGGGACTTACAAGTGGTATCAAAGCCATTAGAACCTGTTTCTAGGCTCGGTTTGATATCAAAGATTCAAGATTTTGAAAAACAATTTTTTTCGGCTCGGATTTGTGGTTTTTGAATCTGTTTTGAAAAGGTTTCTGATGTTTTAAAACTGTTGAAAGGTTCATATTTCGCTTTTAATCATCGTTTTGAAGGTTTTGGATCAAGGGGTTGTTGGTTTATTGTTCGGAAACTTGAGGATTTGAATTTTTTGTTCATTGTGTTCTTCGGGTTTTGCATGAATGTTCATCAAAAGTGTTTGAAAAATATCATACTCTGCTTGTTCGATCATTTTTAAAAGTGTTTTTGAAAAGATAAAACTAAGTTTTTTTTTTAAATCTTGAAAATTTTGCAATATCTTGAAACTTTTAAAAAGATTTAAAAACTCCTATGTTTTAGGAAAGTCAAAAGTGTTTCACGTGAATCAGTTGAAATATTAAAAGGAGTTTGCAAAACAGCTGTGATTTCGAGGTCTATCTTCTCTGGTTTCGAGTCCTTCATCATCGGTCTCGAGTCATCTGTCATCATACATTCCATTTCAACAGTCTCGACTCACGGTTACTCTCCCTGCTCACAACCTTCACAAAAGGGACTCACTTCACAAAGGTCTCAACTCCTGTCATAATTGGTCTCGAGTCATCAATTTTTAAGGTCTCGACTCATCACCAGTCGCAATCAGAACTGAGATCTCGAGTCTCTTCCGAGTCGCAACCACCCTCTACACTACAGTCTCGAGTCATCAATATCTCTACAAAGGTCTCAACTTTGATCTCGAGTCATCAACATCTCCACAACTAGTCTCGACTCACATCCACGATTCCGATTACGAGTCGCAACCACACTGGTCTCGAGTCATCTTCTTCCCGAGCAGTCTCGAGTCGCAACCTCGGTTCCGACTCGCAACCATCTCACTATTCATCTTCATTCCGAGTCCGACGTTTTCGAGATCAAGTGTTCCAGTCTGTTGATCATTCCAGTCATTCCTGTCATCATCGGACATTACCATTCACCGTACACCTTCTTCGACAACCATCGACCTCAATTCATCACCACCACCAAGCACCATCATTCTCTGTCATCGTCGTCATCAACACCTCCAGTCCTCCGATCATCGTTCTTCATTTTCCATTAATCATCTTACCGCCATTCATCACCTCCGTCGTGATTTTTGAAGGGTTTCAGTTTGTTTTTGTTTTAAAAACGAAGAAGACGTACAGACTGATTCATTTAAGTTTTTATTATAATAATTATAATATTTATAATCATTAGTATAATCATTACTTTATCATTGGGTTTTAATAATAATAAAAATTATACTTATAATAATATTAATAATAATATAGTATGGGTCATGCTATTCCCACACGCAGAAAATTATTTTCACACTCCTAAGCGCCGCGCTATGGCCATAGCGGGGCGCTTAGGTCGACAAAAGGTGATTTGATGGTTTGACTGACATAAGTTGCAGAGACATAAAGGTGATACGAGGTTGCAGTGTCTCGTGAACCCTAAGCGCCGCGCTATGGCCAAAGCGCGGCGCTTCGACCCCAAATTTTCACTTTAAAAACCTGCTCAGACACAACATTAATCATTCGGTGAATTTGTTGTTTGTCGATTTTCTTTGCTCTATTAGTTACATGTCTTGAAAAAACGATGTCGTGGTTAAGCAACTATCTTTTCGGTCAATATTCTAACGAGTCAGTTGTTCCTGATTCTTACGAGGGGACCGCTATTTCTGACTCGTATGAGAAACCGGTCTCGTCCAACTTGAGGGAGGCAGGGGTTGTCTCTGGCATTCGTTATCGTGATAACACGGTGAAGCTGGATTTGAATACCCCTGTGGAGGACCCTTACGCACAACAAGGTTATTCGAATTTCGGTTACGGTGGTGAGTACAGCTTTGTACAGTAGGAGTGTTATCCAAACGACAATTACGGTTGTCAACAGAGCTTACAAGGTTATTCGAATTTCGGTTACGGTGGCGAGCAAAGCTTTGTACAGCAGGAGTGTTATCCAAACCACAGTTACGGTTGTGAACAGAGCTTTGAACATCAAGTCTATTCGAACCTCGGTGACGATGGTGAGCCGAAGGATGTGTCTGTTGACGAGGAAGGCTGTTACCCGGTTACATTTTCGTTTGATACAACGCAGACCTTTTCGTCACGTAAAGAGTTGGTGCGTTGGGTACAAGACACGGCAAAAGACAATGGTTACCTCATTGTGATTAAGAGGTCGAATAAAAGAGGAGAGAATTACAAGATTTGGTTTCAATGTACTTTTGGTGGGGAGCATAAGAGTATAGCTACACAGAGGAAAACGGGTAGCAAGAAAATAGGCTGCCCGTTCGAGATGATCGGGTTTTCGGAATCATCCGGAAGTGTATGGAGGATCGAGGTGACGAAGGCGAAGCATAACCACACTCCTATTGAAAACTTAGAGGGTCACGCGTATGCGAGAAGGCTTTCTTCGGAGGATAAAAAACTGGTTAAGGAGCTGGCAGAGCAAGATATTCCCAACCAAAGTATCTGGCGAACGCTGACAAAAAACAATCCGGCTAGAAAGCTTATTCCGAAAGATATACACAACACTGTTCAGAAGATCAACGCCGAAAAAAATGTCGGTAAGTCTCCGATGCAAAAACTTGAAAACATTCTTCTCGAAAAAGATTACACTTATTACATGCGCATGAATGAGATATCGAACGAAGTTGAAGATGTCTTCTTTGTTCACAAAATCATTCACTATGTGGTGTGCCTTCCCGCATGTGCTAATGATTGACGCCACCTACAAAACGAACATGTACAACCTGCCATTTGTTCAGGTCGTAGGCATGACGTCGACAAACAAATCGTTTACGACTGCTTGTGCGGTAATTTCCGCTGAGAAGTCAGAGAACTACCTATGGGTGTTGCAGAGGATCAAGTCTATGCTGGTAGGATGTATGGAACCGCGCGTGATTTTAACAGACAGGGATTTTGCGCTAATGAACGCGTGTGAACAAGTTTTTCCAAAAGCGCATAAGTATCTTTGTCGGTTCCATATTCAACAAAATATTAATAAGAACAGCAAGAAGAAATTCTCTGACAAGGAGTGGAAAGAATTCGTACGTACATTTTGGACATTGTGCGAGTCTACGACCGAGGAAATATACATGTATAACTTGGAAAACCTTGAAGCACAGCTGAAAGAAGATGACCGTGAACGTGGGTATTTCTTACATAATTATGTTCAAATTTTATATAATAACAAAAACTGACTATTTACGTTTTTTAATTTTAGAGGTTTTTGATTATTTGAAGAAATCCTGGTTGGATCCGTACCGTGAAAAGTTTGTATCTTGCTGGATTAACAAAACTATCAACTTTCACCAAACTACGACCAACAGGGTTGAGGGCATGCATGCAACACTAAAAAGTCACTTTCCAAGTCATCGCAACACACTGGATAAACTTGTACTGTATGTTGATCATGTTGTTGATAGACAATACGCCGAGATTAGTAGTAGCTTTGAAACAAGCCTCCGAAAAGTGATGACGCACCACAAGAATCAGCCCATGCTTGCATATATTCTCAGAAAGGTTTCAATATATGCGATTGAGCTTTTGAGTATGGAACTAAAACGTAAGGAAGACGGGTTGAGAGCCTACGGTGCAAGCTGTGGTTGCCAACTTTTTACCAGCTGTGGTTTGCCATGTGCCTGTCGTTTGGAAAAGTTGGAAAATAACGGTAATTAATATCTTTGACCTTTCTCGTTATGATTTTGCCACCTAATTTGTTTTCATCCACAGGTCAGCAACTCCGGATCACACACATAGACGTGTTCTGGAAGAAGCTTGACTTCAAGCCTGCAAAGAAAAACATAGAGGATATCGATGTAGATGCGGAATTTGAAAAATTGAAACAACAGATCGATCCAACACCCCCTCAAGTGAAAAGGAGCTTCTTTGAAAAGTTTCAGCAAATCCTCAATCCAGGTAACAATAACAAAAAACCTCCTGCTGTTCTGAAGAAAACTTGTGGTCGCCCAACATTGAAAACGCAGGAAGAAAGAAAGGTTGAAGCCGCTAGAAAAAGCTCGTACATTCCGTCAGAAGAAACTTGGGTCGAGGCCTCAGACGATCTTCCCCGTCACAGCTCATACATATCACCCGAAGATTCTAGAAGATAAAAGAATACAAACCGCTCAACCTACACCCTGATTTCCCGATGATCAAGCTCGGTCCTAAGACGGATATAGCGATCCGCAACTACGCATCTCAGATTCCCAAAGTGATCCATCCATACATCGTTAGAATAAAGGACGTGAAACCAGATGGTCATTGTGGGTTTCGATCGGTGGCTGTTGGGTTAGGAGTGAAACAAAATTCATATTTGATGATCCGGAAACAACTTATAAAGGAGTTACGTATGAACGACTCGCTTTGGAGGCAGGTTTTCGTTCCGGAAAACATAGGACATTATGATGCGCTGGTTAAACGGATCGATTTCAAGGGGGTGGGACAAGCAGATATCGAAAATTACATGACGATGTCTGAGACGGGGTTTCTTATTGCCCAACGATACGGTGTGATTGTTCACACCTTCGACATTCGTGGGAGCGATACAATTTTCCCTCTGCTGGGCGGGCCAAACGAAGCTGAGGAACCTCACCTGGTGGTTGCGGTTGTGTTTGTCGACCATGGGCATTTCATACATGTAGAGCTTGGAGGTTGTTATCCAATGCCTCCCCCAAACCTACTCTGGACAACGAACAGAACAGAGCGCGCAGCAGCCTGGCATACATTATACAGGGATTAGATCAACGCGTACGAAATGCTTACGTATCGTCCCCTGACCTTAATGTAACCCCATATGTTCACGATGTATGTTAAATGTGTTTAATAATAATCACGTTTGTGTTTGTTCAATATATGCGTTACATCACGTTAAAAACCGAATGTCACCGACATGACCCAATCAGATTCAATACGCACTTGTACGACCCAAAATGACAATATACAACATAATACTACAATTAATGAAAAAATACGTCATGTTCATGTACGGTAGGCGGCTGATACACATAACACTTCTCACAGGAGTCCTTGTGCTTTCAAACCAAAATGATACGATATAACGGAATAAGACATCACACGTAACCGATTTGATCCGGAACTTGCAGTATAGTCCATATATATTAAAAAATGATATATAATGGAAAAAACGTAAAATTTAGACTATTATTGTCACACCCCGATTTCCACGTGTCACCGGTGGGCCCGGTGGGGGAGTATCGTGACGTGGTTGGCAACATAATAGTCAAACAACACAATATTTGATATGCACAGCGGAAGCAAAATTTAAAATATGATACAACCGAATTTAATATTGTAATATCAAGTGTCACAATATTCGGAAGTTTATCCACAGATGGATCGAAATAAAATAATATTAATGGTTCAACAGACTTCAGGCATCTTAAGCTTGCGAGACTTCTAATGATGCTAAGGAGAAATCCCAGCCAATTTCGCTTAGTACCTGCATTTAATCTTTTTGGGAAAATACGTCAGTTTACACTGGTAAATACATTCAACTGACTCATTTTGGAAAATGATTGAAAATTGGTTTGGATGCACATGGCATAAACATTTTATTTAACTTGGGAGAATTATTTAATATTATAATCTTGTGAACGAATTACATGTTCCTTGTGCGTTCAGTAGCCCGGATCTTGTCCGGGTTAAAGATCAATAGACACAGCACAATATACTTTTGTGCACTGCCGGGTGTACGCCTACACCCCGCGCTTAAGTCGTGGCCATTTCGTAAAATGATGCCAAGGATATCCGGGACATGGTCATTAACCCCCCAAAGGCTTTAAGTAACAAGACTGTTTAAACGAGCCGATCAAATTTATTCAATTACCCACTCAACGGTGGAGAATTTGATGCCCGATCAAGCGGCATACTATATACCGTATCCCAAGCCCGTATAGGGAAAATAAGTTAAAAGTATTTACCTGAGCAAAGTATAATTCACAATTAGCAAAATGCACGTAGCTTTTACTGGTCCTCCTAATCTGGAACGAAGGTTTTATAATAACCTATTAGAATCCTAACGGGTCTTTAATTAAGCTTAAGCTTAGACCGGCTAGTTTCAAAGATACGGTTCGTACGCACGATTAAGCGAAGACCGGATAGAATGTGATTTAGACCCGACAAGTTTGAAGACTTGTTTAATATGGGTTTGTTATTCACATTCTGGATTTTGAGATAAAACCGTTAAGGTTTGACCCGTTTCGGCTAATTTATGTAAACTTGTTACATAAACCGAACCGTACGCGTAATAAGCGTGACGGGTATTCATGAGAGCTATATACAGGTTTCTTAAGTTAATTATGCCTCAAATATGTTGTGACATCAGTAAGATGTCTTTCATTATGCCCGAACGTGTTTAAACACAAACTAGACCCCGTAGGGGTAGTTTGGTCATTTAAAAGTTTATAAAAGAGTTTAAGTAACAACCTGAGTTACAGGTCTGATGTAATCAGCAAAAATACATAATTTGCTAAGTTATATCAGTAGGATAAAGTGTATATGTGAAATTTATCAATTATAACCAAACTATGCCCCGTAGGGGTATTTTGGTAATTTCACATAACCCGAAAAGCTCAAAACTGAAGTCTGAGTTTATCAACCTTTGCTTACTATTAAAATATCATAATTTGCCTCTTATATCAGTAGGTATCAACCCGGGTATGTCCAATATAATTTTAATACATACCTTGCGTTAAAAACGCTTAATAAGGCGATTAAAGGCCATTTCCGGGTTCGATACTTAAATCTGATATTTTTATATTTCCAGAAGGCTTTAAATAATTTATTTATCATATGTGATCAGTAGCAAAAGGTTTGGAGTCGTTTAGATATGTAAAACTCATTTTATGGCCCGTAAGGGCAAAACCGACATTTACCGGATTAAGCCTACGACTATGAGTTATGCTCAGCCTAAAATTTATTAAAAATCTTTAAAAATCCCAAAATAATATATTGCATCAGTGGGTAAAATATTTGATGTCAAAAAGTAGGCTTAACTATGCTATATGCTAATTACGCCAATTAATTAACATAAAGCATTCATTTTGCGATAATGAGCATAACTCTTGATCTATAATACAAACTGATGTCAAACTTTGCATACAAGTTTATATATCAGTAATTAAAGTTTCTACTCTTTTATATTTCCAAAAATCACGTTTTAAGGTAATAAGGGCATAACGGTCAACATATGAGCAATTAACGGAAACATGCATATTAATTGGATAACTAATGAACCAAGGTGTATAATCACAGAGGGTTATACTAGCATGTAACCTGGTCCAAATAAATCTCTAAGGCATTTCTAAAACATACCATAACGGGTCAGAACTGAAAGTCAAAGTATAAGTCAAACTATGCGACTTTCGGTTCCGAACCGGGTCTAAACAGGAAATTGTCGGGTTGAACATGTTTAGACATGTCCTTACACTAATTACCAAGTTATATTAATGATCAAACAGGTTATAAGTGTTCTACATTGCTAATCATGCATAAATCGCATTTTAAACTTTCTGTTGACTTTTTAATTACACGTTTGACCCGACTTTTGACCTGGTTAGAGTGGTAATCAGGGGGAACCCTTTTGAGGGTTTATTACCCACATAATTACCAACTTATAACTACTTTTGATTCGACAAATCACTGGACCATTAGTGATTAATCTTAAAGTCAACCGTTAATTACGACGGTTTGACTTTTAAGCTAAAACTAAGCTAAAACTCAATTAAGAAAGGATTAGTAGACTTACTGAAGTCCTATGCACGAAGTGTGATCAGTTGAGAGAAGGCTTGAGCTCCAGAATTGATCAGATTGCTTGAATGAAGGTGTGAAGACTTGTTGCAAGTTCATGGGCTTTATATAGCATTTTAATCACCACAAATCTTTGACACATGTGTCTACAACCCACCACAACTGATCAACACATGTTCCTAGTGCTTAGGGGGTGTCTAGGGGTCGCCCTTTATGAGGAAAATTGGATAAAATTGATCAGATTGCACTTCAGCAGGCAAAACCCAAAGAAGTCGGAGCTGGGCACCCCTCGCGCGACGCTAAGCCCCCCTCGCGTCGCGCTAGGCGTCATCTAACCAAATCTGATTTTTAGATCTTTTGCTATTTAATCCTTGGCTCTTCAAAATTCGATTAGGCACTTGTTTCTTGCATTATGAACCCTCATAATTGACCTATAAGGGCTTTAAAACATATACCCACTTTGTTAAGCCCCCGGTTAACTTTATTGTTACCCGAAAAGTCCTAACTTTCAACGTTTACGCTTTAACCCTTCGCACACGAATTTGATCATAACTTTCTCATACGATAACGAAACTTTATGAAATTTAAATCGTGTATTCTAGTGAGTATAATTAACCGTTACAAAGATTCGGGTTTGTCAAAAGGTCACTCAGAGGTATAACTTAAACATGTTGACACATTTAGCCCCTGTAGTTTGTAATCTCTCACTTTTAGCTCCGTATGATCCATGATTTATTCATTTGAAGGTATGAGCATCTTGTAGGGTTAATATACAATATGTTTATTCACTGTTGACATTTAGAATACGTATATCCACATACTTTCCCATGATTGTCAACTTTAGTCCTTCTATAATATTTCTTTCACACGTTTAAACATTTGACACGTGTCTACACATAATAGGATGTGAATTTTTGAGGTGTTACAATTATCGACGCGTTTGTGAATTAAAAACAATTTTAAAAAAATAAAAAAAGGCCCAAAGCGCCCCGCTTAGGCCATAACGCAGCGCTTTGGCCCCGTAGTGCCCCACTTAGGCCATAGCGCAGCGCTTCGTTAAACCTGAAGCGGGGCAACCTTCTCCCCCATTTCATCAACAAACAAAACACACACACAAAGGCGCGATTACGCACACTAGGGCTAAGATCTTCTTTTTCCAGATTTCAAACGCTATTAGGTACGATCGAACTTCATTTATTGTTCTGGTTCAAGTTATATGTTTGATTTTGATTTGATTTGGGCGGATTTGATCGAGTTGCTGGGCCTGTTCTTCATAACGAAGAACCAAAGCGCCGCGCCGAGGCCAAAGCGGGGCGCTTTGGTTCATGTTTATTTATTTTTTTTATATTATTTGTTTATTTAATATTATTTGTTTATTATTATTATTTGTTTATTTGATATTATTTTTATATTATTTGTTTATTATATTATATGTTTATTATTATTATTTGTTTATTTAATATTATTTGTTTATTATTTTATATTTAATATTATTTGTTTATTATCTTTTATTTAAATTGTTTAATAATATTATTTATTTATTATTTTATATTTAATATTATTTGTTTATTATTTTATATTTAATATTATTTGTTTATTATTTAAATTGTTTAATAATATTATTTGTTTATTGTTTTATATTTAATATTATTTGTTTATTATTTAAATTGTTTAAATAATATTATTTATTTGCTATCTTTTCAACGTGCAGGGATGGATTCCTCCGATGACGAGATTGAGCATATGGAGGATGAGGGAGAGGAGGGAGATGAGGGAGAGCCGGCATGTCCGTACCTGCAGTTTCCGCAGGGGTCACGGGAGAGGAGGAGATGCACTAGGTTGCGTACCATAGAGATTGGGGGGCATGTAGGGATAGACTGGGACCTGCTGGAGACCGTGGGAGAGGCCGCGCGGGCGCGTGATATAGTTGGACTAGATACTCCTTGGTCGCGCCTATTTCAGATAGCGATGGAGGACTCGTACCCTGAGCTTACGGTCGAGTTTCTTTCAACGTTTACATGCAGGCCGCATCCGGCGGATTACATGGAGGACCCGGATTTTCCTGTCCACGAGGTTACATTCCGTCTCGCCAGTCAGCAGTTTCAGATGAGTGTGCGGGAGTTTGCTGTCCATACAGGTTTGTACACAGAGTCCGAGCTTGATACTGATTTATATACGCAGGCGGTTACGGCGATGAACAGGCAGACGCTTATCAGTTTCTGGAGGGCCATTTCCAGGGTTCCCTTTGGGAAATCCTGGCAAAAGGCCACCACCATTAGAGACCCCTTGTACCGATACCTGCACCATGTTATCGCGTCATCTATCGTGCCGCGGGGTACCACCAGGGTGAAGGTCAACCTCAGTGACCTTTTCTTTCTATACTGCCTGCTTCGCGGCCAGCCCTGCGATCTAGCAGCCTGCCTGGCAGATTACTTTGCCACTGCATACCACCGGCAGCTCCGCGGCCAGCTGCACACTGGCTCATACATCACCGCCATTGCACGCTCGCTCGGGCTCGTGCCCGAGAATGATCCGGAGCTGTCCGATCCGATCCCGTCAACCAGGTTGGGCCGCGCGTCAGTATCTAGCATGCACATCACCCGTACCTTTGATGTTGGTCTGAGGTTTAAGGGCAGTGACGGGCTGATTTGGCATCTGGAGGTGGTGCCGGAGGTCATCCCGGTTGTTATTGAGTTGAGGCCTGGAGTGTTAGCCCCTCCTCATGTTCAGGAGGCCGCTCGGCAGGCTCAACTACAGGCTCTGGGCCTCGATCAGTACCCGGGCCAGCCTCTGGATCAGGCTCAGGCTCAGGCTCAGCCTGTTTTCGAGGATCCGGCTCAGGAGGAGCATGTCGAGGAGATCCCGGTACCACCAGTTCAGCCAGCTCCTGAGCCGCCACAGTACCCGCAGCACGTTTACGCTGACATGCCTCCGGTAGCGCGTGAGGTGGCTCGGGACTTCGACCGGCGCCTCAGACGCCAGGGCGCATGCATTGACTGGATCGTCGAGACGCTCATTGCTCTACGAGAGCTCGCTGGGTTGCCTCCACTTCCCCTCCCACCGTCCCCACCGCACGAGGATTTGTACCTTAGTTTGTTTGTATAGTGTTTTGTTATGTATTAGGTACTCAGTTGTACCTTTTTGTTTTGTATGTACAAACTGATATATATATATATATATATTGCAGTTAATCTTCTGTTTACATCACGTTGGTTTTGGATTGTTTACGTTTAATTCTTATGGCTTTCTGTACATTTTATTTAACGTGTTCGTTTAATTTAACAAAATAAACTAGGTTAATAGTTTATAAAGACGCACTTATATTATATACGTTCTATAAAAATAATGACGTAAAAAAACGTAATTATAAAACAACTATGAATTATATGTAACTAATATTTTATAATAATAATAAAACTCAAATACAATTTTTTCCTCCAAAAAACACTACCAAACTAACCCACATCCCACCTATTTCAAAAAAAAAAAAAAACAACACAAACTCCACTGCACACGGTCTTTGTCTTTTTGCACACCTAAAGCGCCCCGCTTTGGCCATAGCGGGGCGCTTTAGGTGTGCAAAAAGACAAAGACCGTGTGCGAATATACCAGGCCTATAGTATTCCTTTTATTTAAAATAAAAAGAAAAGGGTTGTTTGTTTGTGATATCGGTTTGACAGATTTTGAGGTGCGGTTCAGAAAGAGGGTTCATTCGCGTGCAAAGGGTTTGAGTTAGCAAGTACACAGGTTCTCGCTTTGGGCTTGTGTTGAGAGAATAGTTAAAAGATCACATTTTTGGGGGATCAAATCTTAAAAATGTCTTCTAAGAGTGAGGTGCTTGAGCAGGAACTCCAAGGATTCAGATACTCATATGGTGAATCCATAGAAGCATTGATTGGCCGGTTTGCTGAACTACTCTCTGAAATGGAGAAGGCAGAGATGGTGGTGTCTACTCGCATGATCAACAGAAAGCTTCTAGATGCTATAAAAGGGATTCCAGATCAGGCGAACTGTAGTTGGTTTAGAAATGTTAATCAGATAATATTGACAACCGACTGCTACTGTTACAAAATGAAGTCAGATGAGCTGATCTCACTAATCAAATCATATGACAATGCTGACAAGCAGTCTACTAAAGGCAACACATCTGCTGCTGCTTGCTCATCCACACAAAATTCAGCATTTATGTTTAACAAACCCCTGGCTCAAGGAATTACTAAAGAACGTGAAGAGATACTTTCTGTCTTTTGCACTCCTGAGTGTAGAGAAAGAAATGAGGCATATCGGTTACATAACGCTGAGCTAATTCAAGATTACAATGATATAAAGAATAAAAATTTTACTTTATCAAAGAATGAAAAGCTTTATAAAGATAAAATTGAAGCTCAGCGAAAAGACATCATCAAACTCAAAGATGATGTAAGTGTAAAAACAGCTCAACTCTTATATGTTCAGGAAAAATTATGCAATGTGACTAAAGAACTGGAGGATATCAGAGATATATATCAAATAAATGAACTCAATATTAAGAAATTTGATTCTTCCAGCAAATTAGTCAAAAATTTGTGTGATCAACAGCTTGCATATAAGAAAAAGAAAGTGTGTGGATTGGATTTCAATCAGGCTCCTCCTCCTTATAATGACAATTATACTTATTTACCTATGACTGAGGAGGAGCTGATGAATGAAAGTAAAATGACTTATGGTCCCAAAAACAATAAGTCATCAATCAACAGCAGACCTGTTGATAAACGAGCGACTCCTTCGGTAAATTTTATTTCAAAGGGTACTTTTGATCCTAATGCTTCGTCTTCCCCTGCAGATGAAGTTAAAGTTGAAGGTGTCGTTGGAGATGAACAAGCATCAAATTCTCATGTGTGTGACATTTTTAGCTCGTTTTTTCACTCTGTGATTAATTCCAGGCCTGATGATTTGGGCGAAAACGTTGATGCTTGTGCAACAGAGACTGAATCGGCAAATGAAATGAATAAGCCAGCTGAACCATTTGATTCCAAATGTGAATCATCTGAAGCAGCTGATTCTGAGAAATTGGAATCAGTTGATTCTAGTGGATTAAGCTCAAAGGTGTCATGTGCAGAATTGTCTTGTGTTGAAAATTCGTCAAATGTTTCAGCTGAAGTTTCAGCTAAAGTTTCTGGTGTTTCATCCGACAAACCAGAAATCTCTGATTATGTAAAAGCTGATGACATGAAAGATGAAGACAAGACTAACGTGAACAAGGCTCCAAGTGCGAAAACTGAACAGTCTGAACCTTCTGTCAGTGATGAAAAGGTTCAGATCAAGCAACAAGAGCCGAAGCGAGCAGGTAAAGAACGCATAAATAAGAAGCCTAAACATCAAAGACGATCAGGCTCTCCACAGTCCTCAATGGGCAGCAATAATCCTCAAAAGGCCCGTGACGTGAAAAATGATTTTGTTAAGCCAGTCTGTAATGGCAAATGTGATAAGTATGCATTTGACTGTGCTAGCAAAGCTTTCGGAAAGACTGGTGAGATTTCTGAACAAGACGTGCAGTCTAAGCAGAACATGAAAAATCAGAAGAAATCTCCACAACAACAGGCCCCTGCAAACGAAAAGTACAGACATCCCAATTCATCCTCGTTTGCAGGAAATGTGCAACACAAACAAGCACAGAAAGGACCGGTTCGTCCTTCAGGGCCTGCAAGAGCAAATTCAACTGATCAGAATGCTTTCTACATTAAGAGACAAACATGCTTCAATTGCGGCATTGCTGGTCACATTACTCGGAACTGCACACATCGTCCCTACGTACCCTATTATATGCAAAATCAGAGGGTTACACCAAAGGGTAACTACCATTCCAAGCCGATGAAGGTATCATCACCTAAGGCAATGAAGAATGTGAATCCTAAGGTTAAACCTTCTGATGGGGATTGGAATGTTGCTAAAAACAAACGAAGGGTTGTTCAGGAACAAAACCGTGTTTCTAAAACCAACAAACTTGAAACAGCTAAAGTTGCTCGACCGAAGGCAACAAACACGTTTGTTAAGCCGAAACAAATTTGGAAACCCAAATGCAAAATGGAAACATCTCCAATCCTTGAGACGAAAGGGGACTTATGTTTAAAGGAAGTGTCTTATTTTGATGCTTCAGGAAATCCCAAGACCACGATGGCCTGGGTACCCATGTCTTACTAATCTCCTTACTTTTCAGGAACAACTAAGGAGGAGCTGTTGACAATCTCTGGAATGTTGATAGCGGTTGTTCCAGAGATAAAATGGGTAACATTTCACTGTTGCAAAAAGTTCAATTTTTTTTTTACAGATGATATGTTTCCTTTGGAGGAGATTAGAGAAGTAAAATAAGATCAGCAAAAGGTACCGTTTAAATTCAGTACTTTGATTTGAATTTGATTAGTCTTCAATCTGATGACAGAACGGTTAAGCAAAAATATTTTTCTCTCTTTTTCTTAGTTTATAACTTTGTATATAAATTGTCCTTTCTCTAGTAAATGGTAAATTTGCGCAAAAAATACAAGATTTATGCACAAATTTAGGGGGGGAGAGGAACATATAGATAGATATAGAGTTTAGGAGGAAAAAACTCAGAAAAAGAATAATACAAAAAGAGTTTGTTGTATATATATATACATTGTTTTAGGGGGAGAAAATGAGAAAAATACAAAAATATTTGAAAAATGAAAAAGCCAAAAAGAGAAATTGCATGATATGGGAAGTGAAATAAATGTTCGTGTTAAAGGGTTTGACTAACACATGTAAGGTGCCATAGCTGAAAAGACTAGGATCTACTGTGATATGTCGATAGGCTTGACGCTCAAAATGATAAAGGATACCAAGTGATATAAACATAACGAACTATGTACCATGTGGGTAGCATACCAACGGCGTATGATTTTATGGTCTTAAATCTTGCGTTGATAGATAGCCAACATCTGAGGTTTCGGGTCTTTATATTGGTGAATCATCCGGGGATATCTTGGTTGTCCTTCTGTTGCATCCAGATTATATGCAGACCTAGACACAGTCAAGATATCTTAAAAGATCCAAAGAGGACAAAAACCCTAAGGAATAAAATCTCAAAAAGAGAAAATTCCCAATGCTCAAAGAGCCAAATTCGTACCAAAAAGGTATTTGCCTCGCCCTCGTTGGACACAATCATTGGTCGCTCTGCTGTACGAAAGTACTGACCTGTCACCAATGGTCTGACGTTGTAAATAAAAAAAGGATGACATCAGTATACTCACCTGCTACGATGAATCGTTGTGCTTACCTTGATCGCGGGGGTATGCCTTGGAATGGGACACACGAGTATAATAGTATAATATTACCTAAAGCATATCACGAAGTTGAAAAATTGAAAGTTGAGCGTTAAAGTTTAAGTGGACAAACATATTGGCAATCGCATAGACCAGTTTGATTAGGCTCATACTGAAAAGTGTTCCTTAGTCTGCCTGAGAACGAATTTTGATCCCATTGCAATTGTAATTGTATATTATGGTAGTTGTTTATATTTTGAGTTTTTATTTGTTTTTACTTTTAGTTCTTAAAATTTAGAAAAATTAAAAAAAAAATTAGTGTCTTGCTTTTCTATAAAACAAAAATAAAAAAATAGAGTGTTTATTTGTTTTTCTTAAAATTTAAAAATTTAACCGTTCTTGAAGATTTGACTGATCATCAAAAGTTGAAAGAATTTAAATTGTGAAATCTGAGTACCAGTACTTGGATGTACCTAGTGTTCATACGGTGCTCTCCCTGTTGCATAAGAAATGTTTGCTTATAAATTTCTGAGCACGTGCAGAACTTGATTTCAATCAAGAAACAGGGGTTGATGAAGATTGAGATGCTGTTAGTTGCTGAAGAAGCCTGAAGCAGCACACCAACAAGATGTACCTGAGTCAGAAGAATCGGATACGAATTGCCGTCTGACAGTGATAGTGCATTTGAAGAAGTACCATGAACCTGCTTGAAAGAAAAATATTGAAGAAGAAAAGAGATGTTGAGAATCCTCCTCTCACATTCTTTTTAACAAGATTTTCAAACAATGTTGATCGAGATCCTGATATGAAGCTAACCACAAGAGCTGAAGAAAGAGACCCAGTGCTGAGAGTTCAGAAGTCAAGAACTTCCACAATATCTGCAGCATAGCGACAACCATAGACTACGTTGAATACGTTGCTGAATTCATGCTATGAAGACAATTTGATGGCATCAGTCTAGGGGGAGATTGTTAGGCCCTAAAGTGTGAGACTGACGCATCAAATTAACACAACGGGTTATGGTTACGAACTGGGCCTTACCAGGTTAGTTTATATTAGGTTGTGGACCTTTATAGGTCACTTGGTCCAAGCTTTAGGCCATGTGGGCCAAGCAGGCCCAAGGGGAGCCCATGTAGGGAAGTGGGCTTGTCTATGTATATAAACAAGTTTCTAACTTGTTTTAGGGTTTGAACTTCATTGTTACAACTTCTAGAGAGCTAGAGAGAGAGGCGATTTGGTGAAGAATACTTGTACTAGACGGTTTTGCTTATTCAAGTAATAGAATCGTGTGCAAGTGTTGAAAGTGATTCGGTTTGTTCTTCGTTTTTCATATTTGTCGGTTTATCTTGAATCATCTTGTGTTTGGTTTCCGCACTCTCACAAGATTAGGTTTGATATCATTGAAAGATCCGTTTTACGGGACTTACATAATTATCTTTCAATAATCCGACCCTTTAGGATTGTATCCTTGCTGACTCAAACTACTGGGTTGAGGGTAACGTCACCTTCAAAAGAGGGGCCTACTACAATAACTAAGATAATCTCTTAAAAAGTGCAAAAGTGCGGAAATAATCAAAGGTTACACTATACACGAGTCGAAGCCAAGTGAATCATCTTGTCTATCTGTTTTTATTTTTATTTTATTTTTCAGCATTTTAATTTTTCTAGTTTAAAAACCTTTTTCTAAACTTTTGATTTGATTAGACGTTGAGGATAAACCGGTACTAAAAGCTCTTGTGTCCTTGGACGACCTAGGTATCTTGCCAACACTATACTACGCTCACGATGGGTGCACTTGCCCATATGTGTGTTTGGTGTTAGTAAAATATCGTGTTTTATAAATTTAAAACTTGACTAACGTGTAAAAAGGGCTTAAAATATACTTAATTCCATATACACACCAATCTCGCATCAACCCGTATATTATGCCTACTATCAGATTTTCGTGATTGAGAAAAGAAAGTGAGCGAACAGACTGAAGATCCGATGGCCTCTACTTATAGTGCTGATTTCTGGTCCTCTCGCGGCCCGCGTAAATGAAGACAAGGGCCTACGCGGCCCACGTCAACCTTGGTCAACGTTGTAGCTGATCCAGGTCATCGACTAGACCCGCCACGATGATGACACGTGTCATCACCGGGCTACACCACATTCTTGATCTCTAGCAGCCCGCGTAAGATCCCTAAGGGGTCTACGCGGCCCGCGACAAACCCAAAAATTGATTTTTTATTTATTTTTAATAATATTTAAGGTATTCGGGGCCCGTTTTCATGTATGTGGTGTATTTAAGGACATATTGGGATATTTTAAAATATATTAGGGTGTCGGAAAATTAATGAGGGTGTCGGTTCTCTTTAGGGTTGTTATATCCTCCCCACCTTGTTTTAGAGCTCGTCCTCGAGATCTACTGGAACAAGTGTGGATATTTCCTTAACATTTCTGATTCAAGCTCCCATGTGTACTCAGGTCCTCTTTTGGAGTCCCACTTCACTTTGACCAAAACTAATCTCTTATGTTTGAGATTCTTGACTTTCTTGTCTTCAATTTGTAGAGGCATTTCTATAAACTTGAGTTGTTCATTTACCTCTATATCCTTAATAGGTACCATCGGTGATTCATCGGCTAAGCATTTCTTGAGATTTGATACATGAAATACATCATGTATTCCTGCCATTTCCTCTGGCAGTTGTAGCTGATAGGCTACAGGTCCTATTCTTCTAATAATCTCAAAAGATCCAACATACCTGGGGCTTAGCTTTCCTCGTTTAATGAATCTTACTATTCCTTTCCAAGGAGAGACTTTTAACAATACTTTATCTCCTATTTGAAATTCCAACGGTTTGCATCGGTTATCAGCATAGCTCTTCTGTCGATCACGTGCTGCTTTCAGTCGTTCTTTGACTTGAATACTCTTGTCAGTTGTTTCTTGTACTATCTCAGGTCCAGATAGTTGCTTTTCTCCAATTTCTGCCCAACAGACTGGGGTTCGGCACTTTCGTCCATAAAGTGCTTCGAATGGTGCATCATTTATACTTGTGTGATAGCTATTATTATAAGAAAATTCTATTAAAGGTAAATGATCGTCCCAATTACCTCCGAAATCAATTACACAAGCTCTAAGCATGTCTTCCATTGTCTGAATTGTCCTTTCGCTTTGTCCGTCTGTTTGAGGATGATAAGCTGTGCTTAGATTTAACTTGGTTCCCATTGCTTTTTGGAAACTTGCCCAAAAATGAGAGGTAAAACGTCTATCTCTATCAGAAATAATTGATAAAGGAATTCCATGTAATGAAACAATTTCATTTACATATAATTTAGCTAACTGTTCCATACTGAAAGTTTCTTTCATTGGTAGGAAATGAGCTGACTTGGTTAGCCTATCTACAATCACCCAAATTGTATCATTACCTTTTCTTGTTTTGGGTAATTTAGTAACAAAATCCATTGTTATCAATTCCCATTTCCATACGGGCATTTCTAACTGTTGTAACAACCTGAGGGTTTCTGATGTTCAGCTTTAACTTGAGAACACGTTAAACATTTAGAAACATAGGCTGCTATGTCCTTTTTCATTCCTATCCACCAGAAATTCTTTCTTAAATCCTGGTACATCTTATCATTTCCAGGATGCATTGTATACTTAGATTTATGGGCTTCTTCTAATATACGATGACGTAGGTTTCCTAATTTAAGTATCCACATTCTCTTCTTATGGAATCTCCAAATTCCATCTGTTCCTTGTTCTAATTCCTTTAACATACCTTTTAATTTTTCAGTATCCTCCTTGATTACTGATTCTTGTGCTTCTCTTATCTGATCATTTAAATCTACTTGTAGATTTAATTTAAGAGAACGTACCCTTTTTGGCTTTTCATGATACTTTCGGCTTAAAGCATCAGCGACTACATTTGCTTTTCCTTCATGATACTGGATATCACAATCATAATCACTAAGCATCTCCATCCAGCGTCTTTGTCTCATATTCAATTCTTTTTGCCCAAAAACATATCTTAAACTTTTATGATCGGTAAATATGGTAAACTTACTACCATAAATGTAATGTCTTCAAATTTTAAGGGCAAAAATTATAGCTCCTAATTCTAGATCATGGGTTGAATAATTCTCCTCATGATTCTTAAGTTGTCTAGAGGCGTAAGCTATAACCTTTTGACGTTGCATTAACACACATCCATAACCTAGTTTAGAGGCGTCACAATAGACTACAAAGTCTTCCGATCCTTCTGGTAGCGCTAGTATGGGTGTATTAGTTAATCTTTGTTTAAGAATTCTAAAAGCTTCTTCCTGTTTTGGTCCCCATTCAAACTTAATGGATTTACAGGTTAACTTAGTTAAAGGAATGGTTATTCTAGAAAAATCTTGAATAAATCTTCTATAATAACCGGCCAATCCTAAGAAACTTCTAACCTCGGTTGGTGACTCAGGGGTTTTCCATTTGGTAATTGCCTCGATCTTTATTGGATCTACATGAATTCCTTCATGATTAACTAAGTGTCCAAGAAACTGTACTTGTTCAAACCAAAACTCGCATTTGGAAAACTTAGCATAAAGCTTTTCTTTTCTTAATAAACTTAAAAGTGCGTGCAAATGCTTTGCATGTTCTTCCTTACTTTTAGAATAGATGAGAATATCATCAATAAAAACAATTATGAATTTATCCAAATATGGCTTACATATTCGGTTCATCATGACCATAAATGCAGCTAGGGCATTGGTTAAACCAAATGGCATGACAGTAAATTCATAATGACCATACCTTGTTCTAAATGCAGTTTTAGGAATGTCCTCTTCCTGTACCCTTAATTGATGATATCCTGACCTTAAATCGATTTTATAGAAAAATCAAGCTCCTTGCAATTGATCAAACATGTCATCGATTCTTGGTAATGGATACCGATTCTTAATCGTGACTTTGTTCAATTCACGGTAATCAATGCACATACGCATCGATCCGTCATTCTTTTTAACGAATAAAATAGGTGCTCCCCTTGGCGATGAGCTTGGTTGTATGAATCCCTTCTCTAATAATTCATCTAACTGTTTCTTCAGTTCCTGCATTTCGGCGGGTGCCAATCGATAGGGTGCTTTGGCAATTGGTGCCGTTCCTGGTAGCAGGTGAATTCTGAATTCAACTTCCCTGTCTGGCGGTAGTCCTGGTAATTCTTCTGGAAATACATCTGAAAACTGAGACACTACTGGGATGTCCTTTAATTCTTTTCCTTCGGTGTTAGTGATTATAGAAATCAAATACACTATAGACCCTTTTCTTATATAGCTTGCAGTTTCCATCACAGAGATGAATTTTGTGGATCTAGATGGTTTATCACCTTTAATTGTGATCTTTTCACCCTTTGGTGAATTTAGTTGAATTGACTTTTGATCACATAAAATATTGGCTTTATTGGCGTTTAACCAATCCATTCCTAATACAATATCAAATCCTGCCAGATTCATTGGGTAAAGATTTGCAATATACTTTTGGTTTAAAAATTCTATTCTTGCTCCCTGCAAGATTTCAGAAATCCTAACCGTTTCTCCATTCGCTGTCTCGACTAGACATTCTTGTGAGAGTTTAGTTAATGGTTGATTAAGGAGTTTGCAAAATGAAGTATTAATAAAACTTTGGTTTGTACCAGAGTCAAATAATACTTTAGCAAAAACATCATTAACTAAAAACGTACCGGCTATGACGTCTGAAATCATTTTGGCTTCATCTGCAGTTAGAACAAATGCTCTAGCATTTTTAGTGTTCTTGTTGTTCGCAGCTGGAGCCAATTTCGGACAGTTCGGATTGATGTGACATTTTTCTCCACAATTGAAGCATAATCAATTACTGGGTTTTCTCCTGCAATCTTCTTCCTTGTGTCCTAGTAACTTACAGAAGTTGCAGTGAGCGAAGCATTTTCCCGAATGCTTTTTCTTACAAGCTTTGCAGTATGGTGCAGAGGTAGAACCTATATTTCTACGGTTAAAATTCCCAGAACGGAATTCTTGGGTAAGTCTTTGGGTTAGGTTTATCCTCTGGTCTTCTTCTCTAGTACGGATTAACTCATCTGTCAAGGTATTTGCTAGTTCTACAGCTTCTTCTATAGTTTGGGGTCTAGCTACCTTGACCACGTGTCTAATCTCTCCAATTAATCCCCATATGTAACGGGAGATTAATACCGGTTCAGGTGATGCAAGGGTTGGCACTATTCTAGCATATTCAAAGAATGTGGTAGTATAACCCTTACTATCTACCCCAGTCATCCTTAGGTTTAGAAACTTATTCGCTATCTGTTCATTTTCATTGGGAGGGCAGAATTTCCTTTCTACCATATTTTTAAATTCCTCCCATTCCATGTTATAAACCCTATCACTTCATCTAGACTGGAGGATAGTGTTCCACCATTCTAAGGATGAGTTTTTAAATAAATTAGAAGCAAACATTATCTTATATTCTTCAGCATACTTGCTTATTTTTAAAACAGCCTCAGTCTTTTCTATCCAGCGAGAGCTGCAATGGGTCCTTCATTGCCCGAGAATTCTATTGGTTTGCAGGACCATAATTCTTTATAAGAATAACCGTAAGACACGGTTCTTCTCCTTTTGGGAATGGGCACTTGAAGTACAGGTCCATTGTTTACGCTGTTTTCTGGTTCAGTTGGTCGCTTACTACTATGTTTACTCTTATTATCAGCATCCTTAACAGTTTGGAGAATAAATGGCATTGCATCAATAATTCCTTGTGCCACTATGTGTTGGATAACACTATTATCCACTTGGTTTCCATTGTTATTGATGCTTGGATTCTCATTAACTAAGTTAATGTTACTCTGGTTATCGTTATTCAGATTTCCTTGATTTCCTTCGTCGGTCATCTGAATTTTAAACATTTACCATGTATTAATATCACAAAATAATATTTAATATAGCCAATCACATGACACGCATTTTGGTCAAAAGCGTCGATCATTGCGACTTTACTCTATTCATATACTATGCATCTATTACACACCAGTACTGAAATTAAAATTACAATACCAACTAAAATTTAAAACTACACTACTAGTAGTAGGCATCCGTAGTTTTTTTTCATACACATACACACATATTATATTATTTTATTATAAATATTATTATTACTACCGTTTCCACTATCACATTCATGGATATGGATTCATCCAGAAATCCATATTGCGCTCGTCGTACTTCCAGACGAGCCGCTCTCCCACCTGTCTCATTCTTTCACTGCTCTCTAAAATTTCCTCACCACATGTCCTAAGTTCTTGTACATTTTCTACACTCATAGGGGGTGCAGGTTCTAGGACTGGGTTCGGAATCTGGGGTGCGGGTTCCTGGTATGGAGTTGTAAGGGCCTGAAATTGGTAAGGATTCTCTAAAATCTTCCTAATGAATACATCGTGGTAATAGGGATCTAAAGGATCCAGACCTGGGTAGGCTCCTATGTTTGGCATGGGCATGTCTTCATGTATCGGGTAGTGTTGCACATAGTCCATATTATCGTCCCACCAGGGGTCGTAATTTGGGTCTAAGGGGTTTGGTGCTGGTACCCTAGGTATTTCTTCCGGATTGAAGTCATACATTTCTACTTGATTTTCAGGGTTTTCTATTTCCATCGGTTGGTCAGGAATTGGTGGTTGTGGTTGTGGTTGTGGTTGGGGTGCTATCATTTGTTCCAGGTTATGGTCAGCTGCAGTGGTTGCTAGGATGTGGATGTTGGCTATACCCCTATTAATCATATCCTGGGCATAGGCATCGGTTTCTCTTTTAGCTGCTGCTAATGCTCTCTGGTCTTGTAACTTTTTCATACGCTTCTTACGCTCATGTGCCCCTCGACTGAACCATCCTCTCTTTTTCTGAGGGAATGGCTCCTCGGACTGAGCTTTAAACACGAATATTCCTTCTTCCGTATCAGTAGAGTACCCTAAGAGGGCAGGCTGAGAAGAGGCATCTTCGCTTCTAGGCGAACCAGACAATTGACGGTACGCGTCAGATGGTCCTTGGTCGCTCATACTGTAAACTAACAAATAGTCAAATAACACATAACAAGAAATACAATTATGCACGTATTCCCATGATTTATTTCCTAACAATTTAAATTTTGATGTCAGCAGAACACTTCTGTGGCTGAATAAGTGGCTTAGCCCTGATAACACCTTCTGTCGCAACCCCCGAGCCCTATCTCCTCGGGAACGGGCGGTCGCGAGCCAGTTTCGGTGGCATCTGGTATTGTCTAATTTGGCAGCGGAATTTTCATCAGGACCGTAGTTAGGAAATATTTATTCATAGTAAAATACCACATTATCATAATATTAAACACATGGGACAAAACCCAAGTTTGAAGTACACACATTTTCATAGGAATAAATCCTATTTTTATTTAATAAAAACATCTATTTTATTTTAGGTAACTTTATTGCCACTTTTCCAATCCTTCAGTGCTGTCCATCTGGCTTCTATTTGGCTTTCACAATTTGTTACCTGAAACGCGTTTTAAAAACATTTGTCAGTGGGAAATAATGGTGAGTGAATCCCAGTTTAATCAAGTTTAATAAAACCATTATACAGTATTGAGGGCGATCTCGCAATTATATTTGTTTCCAAGTTATACCAATTAACATACATGGTACTGTCAGACCCGACTTGTGGAAATGTTACTCCTTGACCAGGTGGTAACAAATTTTGTATACAAAACCCCAACATACTCATGATAATTGAATTCTTACAAATACTCAATAACTGCTTAATATACATTTAATTGGATGAGGTTTTGTAAAAACAGTTAACAAAAAGTTTACAAAAGGCGGATCAACTCACATTGTTGTCTTAGATTATCCTTTAGGGTTTCCTGGTGACAATCTATAATTTACATAAATGCACACGTGTTAGTATAATAACCCATTTTAACATTAGTAATATCCTCCCCGGGACGGCATTCCAACGACTACGTCGGGTAGAACCACCACAACCGTTACGGAACCATAGATCAATCAGGCAGAGTATCTAATACGTATCCAGGGGTTATGATACTTACAACGGAGCAGAACTTCGCTATTTAGGGGGGGTATTAGACCCGTATATTATGCCTACTATCAGATTTTCGTGATTGAGAAAAGAAAGTGAGCGAACAGACTGAAGATCCGATGGCCTCTACTTATAGTGCTGATTTCTGGTCCTCTCATGGCCCATGTAAAGGAAGACAAGGGCCTACGCGGCCCGCGTCAACCTTGGTCAGCGTTGTAGCTGATCCGGGTCATCGACTAGACCCGCCACGATGATGACACGTGTCATCACCGGGCTGCGCCACATTCTTGATCTCTAGCGGCCCGCGTAAGATCCCTAAGGGGTCTACGCGGCCCGCGACAAACCCAAAAATTGATTTTTTATTTATTTTTAATAATATTTAAGGTATTCGGGGCCCGTTTTCACGTATGGGGTGTATTTAAGGACATATTGGGATATTTTAAAATATATTAGGGTGTCGGAAAATTTATGAGGGTGTCGGTTCTCTTTAGGGTTGTTATATGAGATAACGGTAACCACATCAACGTTCAACCAGTCTGATCGGTTGGGAATCACCCCAGTCCGATCAGTCGTCTGTTCGTGACGGTGCTTATGTCTGAATCCGTACTCCGGTCATCTCTTCCGGCAACAATCTATTTCCAAGCCGACTCAAGACTAATCATCAAGTCCTCAGTCCGTTCAGATCCGGATTCCACCGTCTTAAGTGAAAAGTTAAGAAATGAAGAAGATAAACATAAGTTTTTAGCTAAAAAGGTCTAGATTTAGTTAAGATTCAGTGTAAAGCGCATGAAATTCCTTAGATCTGAGCTAGATCTTGAACGGAATGACATTACTCAACAGTTTCTACAAACCGCCATGATGACGTCACCCTCAAGAGCTCAAATCTCAGAGATTTCACGGTGAAAAGTGAGATTTCAAAGGAGAATCTCGTAGAGAATAGTGTATAGATCAAAGATGTACAAGAATCTAGTGTAAAACGTACCGAAATCGTCGAGAAATGGAAGAAAATAGGGAGTGCGTGCGTCTTGGTCGGAGGAGGCTGTCACATCAGTGAGGAATGATGTGACAGCTCCTATTTATAGTGTGTGAGGGGAGTGAAGGCGGGGTGGCATGGATCGAATGGCGGTTCGATCGAACGGCCCTCCAATCGGATGGTCATCCGATCGGATTGCCATTCGGTCAATCCCATCCTTTCCGCGTTCCTGTCTTTGTTTCGTTTTGCGAGTTAGATTAAGCGTTGCGTTGCGTATCATTGGGTAATAGTTTCACATAATTAGATTAACACATTAGTTTCCGAGTTTCATAGTTTCCGCCAGTGACAAGACTCCAGTCCCTCGTTCAACCAAGTCTCAAGTTTCACGAGCCTCAAGAGTCAAGCACCAAAATATCAAGAGTCAAGAATCTAGATTCCAAGTATCAAGAATCATAGTTTCCAAGTATCAAGTATCAAGAATCATAGCGTTAATATCAAGAGTCAAGATTCAAGTATCAAGAGTCTAGTATTAAGAATCAAGTATTTTAGCATAAGATTCACTAAGTAACAAAAGTATCAAGAATCACATAGTTAAGGGACTAAAAGTGTCAAATAGATATAAGTCTAGGGGCGCAGGCGTTACACTTCTCGCAGCCGATTACGCCATACCGCAACCCAACAACAATGTCACCAGAGCCGATATAAGTCGATCTTAGATCTAGCTCGTAATCAATACTAAATGAGAAAATCTAACCTTAAAACATTTATCTTTGTGACAGTCATGGTTGAGGTGAGGTGGTTATGGAGGAAGCTACGACGGTTGTTAAGGAGAAGGTACTGTGTGTTTATGTGTGTGACTGTGTTGCCCACCCAAACTATACATCAAATCAAGAGATGGGCGTCCAAAATCGTGAGTATTTTGGGTTTTGTTTTTTATTTGTTCTTGTTGATTGATTTGGGAAGAAAAGATGTTCTTGAATTTGGGTTTTGTTTTTTATTTGTTCTTGTTCATAAAGATCTGAAACTAAAATGTGGGTTTTGTTTAGGGGATGATGATGATGGGTTTGAAGATGATGTGGTCATGTTCTTGAAGATCTGGGTTTGAAGATGATGTGTTCTTGAAGATCTGGTTAGAAGATGATGATGGTCTTGAAGATCTGGGTTAGATTTAAAGGGGAGGAGAAATTACTAAAATACCCATCATGTGACTTGCATGTGATAAATAATTAACCAGGGTAAGGGATGGAGTTAGACTCAGGGGCCAAAATAGTTACTTATAGAGACCATGGGGGCACAGATGTTAAAAATAACTTATTTTGGATTAATATAGTAAAAGTGATATACCCACGTAGGCCAAAAACGTAATTTACTCTAAAAAAATTCTTTTTATACCTTATAAATACTACCATTCTTTTACAATTTTTTACCACTTCTCTACATCTCTACTTCTATCTCTATATTTTTATAAATTTAACCCACTTAATCCTCTGTAAATGTTGAGGTGGCAGGGTGGCGTTAAGCCACACACTGTTGCCTAACAATGGATTAAGAGGTTGCCACGTGACACTTAATAGTCTAAGTGAACGCCAAGTGGTCAAAGTTTGTTTTTATTTATTATAATGTATAGATAAACGAGTTCACTTGAGCTTTTGATGAGCCGGGCCTGAACCCAACATTTCAGCTCGTTAAGATAAACAAGTGCACTCTGGCTTACTCGGTTCGGCTCGTGTATATGTACAACCTACCGCCTAACCTTCCAAACATTTTTTCTTTAAGTTTGTTCCAAATTACGGACCACCAAATTTCTATGTCAACTACAACATATTTTATTACAAGAGGCAATTTCGTAGGCCTTTACAACTTTGGATTAATGAAGTCAATTTCAAAGTTGTGACAAATTGGTCATGCTTCTATAGTTTTGTAGACTTTTGAGGTCTTTTTTGTGAAACTAACTTTTAAAATTTTCTCATAAAGATAGTGGTTCAAATCAATCAAACCCGAATCATGTTAATCTAACCTACTTAGAAATCTAATAATAAATTGAATCTCCAAATCAAAATCATGTAAGAGTTCATGTCAATAATGCACATCAATGCATAGTTCTTTCTCAAACTATTTATCTCTTAGAACAAAAAGAATGATAAATCAATCAAGTGTTGTAGTAATCGTTAGTTTCTAGTCAGGCGATAAGGTGAAGATTAGCGATTAATCGAGGATTAATTGGAACTAACTGAAATTAATCAGGATTAGTCGTCGATTAATCGGCTCCTAGTCGAGTTTTTTACAACCATGTCTATATCTATAATCATATCAGTAAAACTTAAAAGCCATGTTAAATAATATAACCATGAAATGAGTTGTACATGTTGAAAGATGTCCAACACGTATAAGACAGTTATATCTTTCTTTATATAAAATTACCAATAGCAAATTGTATAATAAGCAACCGAACACGACACTATTAATAACATGTTACCCAAATTATACAAACCTATAATTTTGCCCCCGTTTACAACCTATTATTACTTAAAATTTATATTTGTATGGGTGAGATTCGGTACAAATAAATAAGATTTGGTGTGCGAAGTGAACAAAGTGAAAAAAATAAAAGACACCCTGACATTTTTGTAATTATGATAGTTACACTATTCAACCAATAGTTACTCTACAACAAAGACTAGTTACTCTACAACAAAGAAGTAGAATAATAATTTACGCTACTGCCTACTTGTAAGCTGTAGCGTAATTACTCTAGTTACAAAAATGTCACCATGTGGGTTTTTTTTTTAACTTCGTACACTTATCATGTTAAAAGTTATTATTTGTATTCGATCCAAACACTATGTAACTTCTTAATGACGTGTTCTAACCTTTTTTGTCTTAAATTAACTATAGTCAAAAGAGTAAAACTTCTAGCATTTATTTAATACAACAATATCATTGTAAATATTATTATCCCATGCTAATATAATATTGTAAAAAAAAAAAAGAAAATTGTCATACTTTGGCATTTGTTAAACTACGGCTGGATTAAAGAAGCAAGTTGAATAGTAAAAAGAAATGTAAATTGTCATACTTTGGCATTTGTTAAACTACGGCTGGATTAAAGAAGCAAGTTGAATAGAAAAAAAATACACGAGTTCAATTGGAATGGAATATTTTCTTGATGAAGAACTTGTATGTAAAGTTCTAAGTGATAATACACGCCAACAAATAGTAATAATATTCAAATGATTGAAAGCCAACATTACCAGCCATAACGTGTTTGACCAACCCAATCAACTTTAGGCACTTTACATGTCATTTACCACACATCTACCAACACTAAGACTAAGAGGTATGGGGGCCGGCTTAGGCCGGCGAGGCCCGGCGCCGGTCCCCCACACCGCCCCCCTCATCCCGTCCCGGCTAGGCCGGCTCCCCACAGACGAAGTCGACGTGCCCCCATTCAAATTAATAGCCGTTACAAACGGCTAGATTTAATTAAAAAAATTACTTTGTCACTTTAAATATATATCACTTTCATCCATTTTTTATACCATTCTCATCCATTTCTCCAATTCTTCTCCCATTCTCTCATCCATTTTTATAAAAAACACTCCCATTTTTTATACAATCATGAATCCATTCAACCCAAACAACCCCAACCCGAACAATCCCAACCCGAACCAACCTAACTTTTTTTCGAGTCCCGCTTACACTCCGAGTATGGATCCTTCGTGGGGGTCTCCACAATTTACGTTTTCGGGTTTCCAACAATCTCCTAACCCCTTCTCCCAAATGTCCCAAGTTCAACAAATCCAACAATACCAAGCACTCCAACAATTCATGCAACGCAACTCGGTTCAACTTGATCAATTCCAATCGCAACCGCCAACTTCCCAACCGCAACCCTCGGTTCAAGTTGACGATGATGATGAAGTCGTCCCCGAATCGCCACCTAAAGAACTCAAGCGCAAAAAAAAACACGGGGAAGGGGAAGGCGGTTGAAACCGAACCCGACACCGCAAAAAAAACGGTTCGAGAGCAAAGCCGAGACAGTGGACAAAAGTAGAGGAGGAGGCGCTAGTAATTGCGTATGTTAAGGCCTCAACTTGCCCGATTGTCGGTATGAACCAAAGTTAATTTTTTTTTAATTTAAATTTAAAAAGATTTATTTTTTAGTTTTACTAATGCATTTTTTTTTAATTTTAGGGAACAATCAAACGGGTTCTAGTTTTTGGAAGGCATGTACGGATAGATTTAACGAGCTTATGGGGCAAGGCCCGATACGTGATCTTGATTCCATATCGGGCAAGTGGCGGAAAATGAACAAGACCGTGAATGATTTTACCGGGTATTATAACCCACTTTACATCAATCGTCCTAGTGGGAGTAGCGACGAGGACGTTCTTAACCTTGCGATGGCAAAATGGGAAGCACAAAATCCGCCTTTCCCGCACCTCCGAGCATGGAACATTTTAAAGAAAGAACCTAAATGGGCGCCGGTTCCAAATGAGGTCGCAACCGCCAAACGGACTAAAACTTCCGAGTCCGGAAGTTATAGTGCGGGAGACTCCACCGCTCGTTGTCAAATCGACATAAACGACGACCCGATATATGACGAGGATGTGTTGCCCGCTCACGAGATCGAACGTCCCGGCGGAAGAGACAAAGCAAAAAAAGAGGCGGCCGGAAAGCGCAAAAGGGCCGGCTCGAGTGGAGGTGGTGGCTCGAAGGCGTCTTCGAAAATGGACGACTTGATTTCCGAATTCCGTTCGTTTAAAGACTTTGCGGCCGAAAAATATAGTCACAAGAAAAACGTGTCGGCCGACTATGCTCGAGCGGAGGATTTTAGGATAATGAGGTTGGATCTCGACTCGGTCCCGGAGGATGAACGAGAGGTGTATCGGAGGATGAAGGAAGAGGTGAAGAAAAAATGGACGTCGTAGGTTTTTTTTTATTTTTAGGAAATGTAATTTTTTTTTATTTTTCGGAAATGTTTTTATTTTTTAGGAAATGTAATTTTTTTTATGCTATGAAATGAATTTGTTTATGTCGTATTTTTTAATTTTTATTAAGTTTTTATTAAGTTAATAAAAAAAACTTAGAAAATTATAAAATATTAAGGTGGGGTAGCCCCATCCTCCACCCCCCTCAAATTGGGAGGAGGCCCATCCTCCATGAGCCGGTGATGTGGCGCCTACGTGGCGGCCCATCCTCATGGGATGGGCCTCTCCATACCCTCTAGTCAACCCCCTAAAATTATACATACATTCCACTAAAAAACAACTCCTATATCAATATATTTTCACTAAAAATAAATATTTTTTCTCTCTTCGTTTCAATTAAATAATATTTTTTACCTTTATCATTACATTTTCTCTCTCCTCCCCTCACAACCACTTTCAATATATATTAAAGAGTTAACTGCCATTTTCGTCCCTGTGGTTTGGTCACTTTGGCAATTTCAGTCCATTTTTAAAAAATGCGCCATTTTCCTCCCCGACGTTCTGGAAAGGTGTCATTTCAGTCCAAAAATCATAACCCAGTTAAGTCGGTTTGTAAATAAGGACTGATTGTGTAAATTTGTTAATAAAATGACCATTTAAGTAAAATGTAAATTTGTTGTTACTGGAGTTAAAAAAAATTAACCTCAAACACACACACACTCTCTCTCTCTCGTTCATCCGACCGGAAATTGCCGGACACCCATTACCCCCATTTCATTATTTATATCAACCTGCAAATCAATCCAAATCCCATACGCAAAAACAAAAAAGCTTCAAAACTCAGCAAATAACTCCTATGTGTTACACGGTACCGGAAAACCAAAAAAAAAAAAAAGCATCCACCCACAAGAGACATGATTTGCAGGTATCGGAAAACCAAAATCCGGTCGGAAATGTAGCTGTAACACCGATCACTGCCGCCATCACAGACTTCTCCCTTGAAATCCTAGCTGCCGTAAAAAAGGAATGGCCGGCCAGAACCTCATCGACTGTTATATCTCTCTCTCTCTGTAACCTCTGTTTCTCTCTCTGTATCAAGGTATGTTATGTGTGTGTTGTTGGTGTTGCTCGTTGACTGAGATGGATGGTCATCACGTGGGGGTGTTGTTTTAATCATCACATCAGGGAAACATGGTGTAGTGCTCCACTTCTTTATCACTTTGGTTTCACCTTTCCAGCAAGTTTTTCCTTTCTTTATTCCTAGTTGTTGTGTTTTGTATGGTTATAAATATTAGCCTTTTGTTTACTGAATATGTACCCCTTTCTTGTTTCTTGTTTGTCAAATATAACAAGCTTCTTCCTTCTCTGCACTTTTAAGTGAGTGTGTTAGTGTTTTGTTTGGGGCCTGAGCCAACATGTGTGCCATATGAAAGAACGGAAATTAAAGGGGAGAAGTATGGACTATGGTGTTTTTAGATGGTAATAACAAAAATCATAGACTTGCGTTATTGGTGTTGTGATTTACTTTGATGGAGATGATGGAAAGGTGAGAGGTGGTAGTTTTTAGTTTGGAAATGGAGATAAACAGGTAGGGAGATGATGGAAAGGTGAGGTCGATTTTCAGGCCAGGGGCAGTTTTCCGGCCAAATTTCAGGCGGTGATGTCCGGTACGGTGGATGGTGGTGTCCGGCAATTTCCGGTCGGATGAACGAGAGAGAGAGAGAGAGAGTGTGTGTGTTTGAGGTTAATTTTTTTTAACTCCAGTAACAACAAATTTACATTTTACTTAAATGGTCCTTTTATTAACAAATTTACACAATCAGTCCTTATTTACAAACCGACTGAAGAAACACTAACTAAATGGTCATAACCGAGATAGTTAGGGGGTTTGAATCCGCATAAAAAGGTAAGCTCTCACTCGATCGATTCAGTCACAACTGATCTTCTTCTCCGGTGATTCTGCAAAAAAGAGCACCGTTAGCCTCGCCAAGGGGAGAAGAGGGTTCTCTCCTTGACCCGACTCCGGTGTGAGAATAAGTATTGGTAGTGGAGAAGAGAAAAGTATTTGAGAAGTGGGTGTATTCTGATTTTATACCTGAATAGTTCTCGTACTTATAACCGGGAGTTTGGGAGGGAAAACCTGTTATTGAAAAGATGACGGAAGATGCTAACGCCGTGACGGTTACGTTTCCTTCCGTTAAGTTCTTTGATCAGACGTTGAGTTACCTCGATCCGATGTGAATGCACACGGATCGTGGTTTGATCTATGGCTGGGGAATTGCCACGTGGAAAGTGATTAAGTGGGGATTATTCTCCCATTGCATGCCTTCGTTGTGATTCCAGGGGTGTCTGTGGTAATGACACGTGTCCAGATGGTTATAACCGTCTGGGTGGTGCACGATTGTATTTCTTTCTAGAAGATTACTGCTGTAATCTGGTGTGGCACCTTACTGTGTGGAGGCAGATGAGTAAATCCCAAGTCTGGGTAAAATAATATCTAAGTCTGGATACTTGGGCGGAAGTATTAATTTTAGGGCTTTCATCTTTTGCTATAGGGAGAAAGCGCAAGGATTTATGTTCTCCTTTGGGCGCGCGACTATAGATTGCTGATTACTTTCCTCCTTTTGTAAGACCAGTGCGCGGCCGCGCAAGGTTAAAGACGAAAAGGTAGAACTATGGTATGGTCCCAAATACTTATTATGAGGTTTTTGGGACCTTACCCCTTCAAGTCCCCCCAGTCTAGTGTTGTACTTATGCAAATAAGTGGAGCACTGGACTAATAAGAGGGGGATGCTTTTGGGCACGAGAATTAAGAAATCTTCTATGAGAAGATTGAGTTTGTTGAAGAAAGTGCAAAATGTGACTTTGTAATCATACTCTGACGTGTAATGACGTCAGCTGGCAGTAAGAGTGGGTATTTTTCTCCTTTGTCTTGAGATTTGTAATGGCGCTTGTCAGTCTTTATTAATGGGGAAATGACCCTGGTTCCTGTAGCGCCGTTTGGATGTGATATAATTTTGACAATTAATGATGAGTAGGTTTCTCCTTTCCCGAGGTTGAGTTCTTTTATATATATGCATATACCTTATCTTCCGATTGGTTTTTGAGCAAGAAGAATGAAGCGTTCGTACCAAACTGGTCGTTTGCTGGATATTTTTAGGGTTTACGAGGCTGCTGAAGGCCTTGTGCTTCTATCTCGTTCTCCCCCTTTAGCTGCTGTTGCAGCAGAGAGTCCGGTGAAAACTGATATTCCGGTAACTGTTGATTCTGACCGTAAATTTCTTCAGTCTATGGATGTTATTGATGGTGCCGGTGTTGTGCTGGATGCTGATGGCTTGACGGCTCGGTTCCCGCTGCTTCGGAAAGGAGAATGCCGGCTGGTGTATCAACGCCGGAAAACTCGTCGGTGTGAGCAGATGTTTGTTGTTGATGATGATTCCGATGCTGGTTAGGTTTGGGAGTTGTATATCCCTTCTGTTGATGTTTATGTCAGTCTATTATCACAAACCTCTTTTTTGAATTTCACCGGTGTGACTATTGTATATGGCTGTCGTTTGAACGTCCTGCTACTAGTTGAAACAATGTTTCTTTTTGTTGTTTGTGAATATTCTAGTCTTTGGGACCGGTCTTTTTTGAAGATCATTGCCATGATCTTGTTTATGAAGTGTTTTGTTACACTTAATAATATGTTTACTATTTATGTGTTGTATGTTTTTTACTTTTTGCATGTTTGGATTACAATATGTTGCATGTGCTTAATTGCTTCTTGATAGGTGAAGCGAATGAGAAATGGTACTGTGCTCATGTGTGAACGTGTGTCCAAAAGGCGCGACAGCTTACCTGGTTTTGGACTGTTCATGAGGTGTACAGTGTTTTACCATTTGTTTTCGCGTAAGCCCGAAGAATTTCATGCAATTTGTAACAAACAGAAATAAGTATGAAATTCATATTTGTATTGATAAAGCGCAAGGCTTGTAATACAAGTGTAAAATAGGAAATACATTGCCTGTGAATGATTTGACCTACATGTAACACCTGCGCAGCTGCTGTGCGTTCCAGGTGCGTGGGACTAGAGTCCCGTCGAGTCTTTTTAAAGTATACGCCCCTTTGCCGAGAACCTCGTTGATGACATATGCTCCTTCCCATCTTGGCGCTAATTTGCCTGGTTTCTCCGCGTTTGAAGCTTCATTATCGCGCAAGACGAAATCGCCGGGGACAAAGGTGCATACGCGTACGCGCACATTGTAATATTTTTCGAGTTTGGATTTGTACCTTGCTTCTGTTATGGCGGCATTCTCGCGCCTTTCTTCCAGAAGGTCCAAATCCATTCTTCGCTCTTGTTCATTGTTCTGTTTTTCCATGGCTATCATGCGCGGTGATGGTAAACCGATCTCAGCTGGAATGACAGCCTCAGACCCATAGACTACACTGAACGGAGTTTCGCCTGTGCTAGTCTTTGGCATTGTTCGATGTGCCCAAAGGATGCTGGGGAGTTCGTCGACCCACCCTCTGCGTGCGGTTCCTAACCGTGCTTTTATGCCGTCGACGATCTGTTTGTTTACACTTTCTACTTGACCGTTTTCTTGGGGGTGTGCGACGGAAGCGAAATTATGTTCGATCTTCATTTCTTTGAACCATTTTTGAAGATCTTCTGCGGCGAAGTTTGTACCATTGTCGGAAATAATGCGCAATGGTAATCCAAATCTGCAAATGATATGTTCCCATATAAATTTGAGGATTACCATTGCTGTTGTTGAGGCCAAAGCTTTAGCTTCTACCCATTTGGTGAAGTAATCGACCGCCACAATGATGAATTTTACTGCTCCTGGCGCGTCAGGAAATGGGCCAACAAGATCGATGCCCCACTGTTGGAATGGCCAGGCGGAAGTAACGGGAATTAGCGGGTTCTTGGGTCGGAGTGTCTTTGGTGCGTGGCGTTGACAGGCTGCGCATCTTCTTAATAAATCAACTGCGTCCATGTGCATGCCTGGCCAGTAGTATCCGACGCTCATTATCTTTGCCACGACCATGCGCGGTCCGCCGTGTATTCCGCATAAACCCTCGTGAATTTCTCTGACTAGGTATTGGGCGTCTGCTTTAGCAACACAGCGTAGTAATGGCGCATTTTTGAAAAATGGACTGAAATGACCAAAGTGACCAAACCACAGGGACGAAAATGGCAGTTAACTCTATATTAAAAAAGTATAGGGGGTGAACAGTGTCCCCCCAAATCTATTATATATAATAAATGAAAGTTATTTGGGCCACGTGTCAACACCAGAGAGCCCCTAAATGCCCCTTTTCCCGCCCAACAGTGTTTTCCCCTTCTCTATATATTCTTTTGTCTGCTTCTCAATCCAAGTTTCTTTTCCCTCTTCTCTCTCTTCTTTCTGGCGATTCAAAAACCAGATCTCGATTCCAGATTCAAAAACCAGATCTCGATTCCAGGTACCTTTCATCTAATAACCTAAAATCATCTTGAATCTCTCTTATGTTAATCGTTGATATATGTATAGATCTGTATGTTTTTCATTTTGAAGGATTTAGGGTTCGATAATCAGGTATGATTATTTGTTTATACTGATTTTACTTCTTGCTTCTGGTAATAATTAGGGTTTCTTGATGATCTGAACTGCATCGATTTGAGTTTGTGTTTTTGGTTAGGTTTTGCAGACAAAAGAAACCAGATCTGCTCATTTTCATCGCGGAATCGTCATCAGCTTCTTCCTAAGGTTAGGGTTTCTTGTGTTCTTCTGTCATTTCTTCTTGCTTCTGGTAATAATTAGGGTTTCTTGATGATCTGAACTGCATCGATTTGAGTTTGTGTTTTTGGTTAGGTTTTGCAGGTGGGGGAATCAATTCCTTCCAGAAATCGATGAACCCTAAATTGATCTCCCAAACCCAGGTAAATCTCTGTTTTTGCAATAATATATGTCCATTCTTGAATCATTTGAGGTAACTGTTGGTTACTAAAAAATTCTCCTTCGTTGCTTCTCGATTTTCATCGTCACTGTGTATAATCTGCTGATTCAGGAAGCTTCGCGGTTCACAGGTGCTGTTCATACATCGATTATAAGGTAAATTAGGTCTATGATGTATAGATGTTTTTGTTTTCAGGTATTGATATTACTAGCACCGTAAATTGTTGTTAGAGAATCGACTGGTAGGATCTTCATCAAGCAAAGGTAATCTCATCTGTTTTATTTCGATTAAATCATACTCTTGTAGCTGTTTACTTCTTCTTTCTTAGTAGATAGTTGCATCTTAATAAGTTTCAAATGAGTTAAATAGTATTGGCGTTCAATATATAAAAAACCCTAATCAGTTCTGAATTGAGATGTATTGTGTTGTGGTTAAGTTTGATCTGTTTATGTGAACAGGTTGTCATTGAGTTAAATAGTATTGGCGTTCATTATGTTGAAATCTCAAGGCTTCTTTTTGACCAGTGAGTCGCTTTTACATGTTTATCTACTTTCTATAGCAGTTTACTATTGAAAAAGCTCTGTAACAAGTTGTCATTGATGCAGTGCTCGCGATGACATTCTTGAAGTATATATGGTTAGTCTACAGATACTTGTGTAAAGATGGCCTTTGTGAAATTCTTCTATAATCACAGTTTAAGTATGCTATAATCTGTTTGTATCAGGTCCCGACTTCAATCTAAGCTGACTATTGCTGGCATGCTTCAGTTCAAGCCCATTTTTCTTCGAAAGGTATTCAATTTAACTTGATACAGGTCGTATGACCCATCTCTAAATTACCATTTATATATCTGCTGTTAAAATTAATGTTCTTTATCTTGCAAGTAGCTTGAGAACATACTATAATTCTCTCTAAAATCTCTGGTTATGTGCTTTAGAAAGCGATTATGCGATTTAAATGACTAGGGATAAATAAATAACTATAATCACTGTTTAAGTATGTTATAATCTGTTTGTATCAGGTCCCGGATTCAATCTAAGCTGACTATTGCTGGCATGCTTCAGTTCAAGCCCATTTTTCTTCGAAAGGTATTCAATTTAACTTGATACAGGTCGTATGACCTGTCACTAAATTACCATTTATATATCTGCTGTTAAAATTAATGCTCTTTATCTTGCAAGTGGCTTAAGAATATACTATAATTCTCTCTAAAATCTCTGGTTATGTGCTTTATAAAGTGATTATGCGATTTAAATGACTAGGGATAAATAAATAACTATAATCACTGTTTAAGTATGTTATAATATGTTTGTATCAGGTCCCGGCTTCAATCTAAGCTGACTATTGCTGGCATGCTTCAGTTCAAGCCCATTTTTCTTCGAAAGGTATTCAATTTAACTTGATACAGGTCGTATGACCCATCACTAAATTACCATTTATATATCTGCTGTTAAAATTAATGTTCTTTATCTTGCAAGTAGCTTGAGAACATACTATAAGTCTCTCTAAAATCTCTGGTTATGTGCTTTAGAAAGCGATTATGCGATTTAAATGACTAGGGACAAATAAATAACTATAATCACTGTTTAAGTATGTTATAATCTGTTTGTATCAGGTCCCGGCTTCAATCTAAGCTGACTATTGCTGGCATGCTTCAGTTCAAGCCCATTTTTCTTCGAAAGGTATTCAATTTAACTTGATACAGGTCATATGACCCATCACTAAATTACCATTTATATATCTGCTGTTAAAATTAATGTTCTTTATCTTGCAAGTAGCTTGAGAACATACTATAAGTCTCTCTAAAATCTCTGGTTATGTGCTTTAGAAAGCGATTATGCGATTTAAATGACTAGGGACAAATAAATAACTATAATCACTGTTTAAGTATGTTATAATCTGTTTGTATCAGGTCCCGGCTTCAATCTAAGCTGACTATTGCTGGCATGCTTCAGTTCAAGCCCATTTTTCTTCGAAAGGTATTCAATTTAACTTGATACAGGTCGTATGACCCATCACTAAATTACCATTTATATATCTGCTGTTAAAATTAATGCTCTTTATCTTGCAAGTAGCTTAAGAACATACTATAATTCTCTCTAAAATCTCTGGTTATGTGCTTTAGAAAGCGATTATGCGATTTAAATGACTAGGGATAAGTAAATAACTATAATCAATGTTTAAGTATGTTATAATCTGTTTGTATCAGGTCCCGGCTTCAATCTAAGCTGACTATTACTGGCATGCTTCAATTCAAGCCCATTTTTCTTCGAAAGGTATTCAATTTAACCTGATCTTCAGTTCATTAAAATGAAAAGGAAAAGCAACTGTAATTTTGCTAGGAGCATGAACCTATTTATTTAAACAAGACAATGTGAAGTACATGTGGTGAAATGGGGTCGGATTAAAGTGACCCTTCAACACTTTTTTTTTGTGTGTGATTGTTATACTACGTATGCTTTGGAAGACTTTTAAACCATTTGAGTCGTTTATTTGTTAGTCAATTTATATGCAAGATATGAGAAACTGCTATGATTCGTTATTAGTTGTAGCTGCTACTACGGCAAAGAAGGTGCTGGTTTGAAACCACTTTTGGGTTAAAACACTGTTGTTAAGCAGTGGTTTGAAACCACTCTTGGTTTAAAACAGTGTTTTAAACCAGTGGTTTGAAACCACTTTTGGGTTAAAACAGTGTTTCAAGCCGCTGTTGGGTTAAAACAGTGTTTCAAACCACTGTTGGGTTAAAACAAGGGTTGAAAGCACTGTTGGCTTCAAACAGTGTTTCAAGCAACTGTTGGGTTAAAACAGTGTTTGAAACCACTTTTGGGTTAAAACACTGTTGTTAAGCAGTGGTTTGAAACCACTCTTGGTTTAAAACAGTGTTTTAAACCAGTGGTTTGAAACCACTTTTGGGTTAAAACAGTGTTTCAAGCCGCTGTTGGGTTAAAACAGTGTTTCAAGCCACTGTTGGGTTAAAAACAGTGTTTGAAAACACTGTTGAGTCAAAACATTGTTGTTAAAGCAGTGGTTTGAAACCACTCTTGGGTTAAAATAAAGTTTTAAACCACTGTTGAAGTTGCTATTGCTGATCCGCATAAAACATATACCATTTATGACTAAACAAAAAGCTTAGGGACTGATCTATAACTATTCCTATATCTTTTTAGGGTTTAACACCAGAATTGGGGTTTAATTCAATTGGGTTCCCCTTTCTCTCCTCACCATTTCTCACTCATCACTCAAAACTTAATCATGTGGGCGATTCGAACAACCTCCTCAATTGCTCTCAGGTAATATTATCTTTTCTTGCAAATACATATTCATGTTTATTGTTAATATTCCAAAAATTGTATATTCTAAAAGGGTAAACTTTTATTTAACTGTTTACCATGATCGATCATGTAAAGTAGCAGATTAATTCACTGGGTTTATGGGTTTTAATTGGGATGAAAACCTGTAGATGAAATTTGCAATCTTTGTGTGAATCGGAAGAAGGGTAAGACTGGTCCGTACAGTTCTTAATTGTTAGATATAATAAGCTTCCTGTGCTTTATTTGTGTTTTGAAATTGAAAATCTTGTATAGATCTTGTAACGTTTGATGGGTTGTCAGTTTTTTCTTGAAACGTTTAGTGTGCGTATTAGTTGTGAGGTTACAAACTGGAAATGTATCAGTTGGGGTTTAGAAATCGGTTAAGACTTCGGTTCGATGATGCGTATGATTGTTTACGATGATTTGCGGTAAAACTTGATATGAAGTGGGAAATGCTAAAATCTATTTACCGCAATCCTAACGAGGATGCAAGTCGCATCAAATATGTGATTATGGCAATCTAAGATTTATTGTCAAAGTGTTGACTTTACAAAATGAAAAGAGTCTATTCAGATAAGTTGTTGAATGAAAATCTGAGATGAATGTTCTGGAGTTGCTGACTGTTTGATGATGCTAACAAGTGTGTTTTAATCTTGAGTACTCTGCTCAATGGTTAAATATGATGATATGCTTGTGTGCTTACTGGATCTTTTTTATTCTTTTTTAAGCATCACAATTTCATTCGTGTTATTTCTTTTTTGTTAAAATATCATTCAGGTCACGAACGTTTTCAGCAGTTACCTTTCGTGCTTCTTACTCCGAACACAAAATATCAACTTCTGGTCACGTGGACAGAAGTCAAATCCCCGAACCTTCATATCCACATTCCCAACCCACTTTAAATTATAACTATTCTTCACTGGCGGGCACAAAAACCAATGGAGAAGAAGATGATGACTTGGTGGATGGGTTTTCCGAGCTAGAAGATTCTACGACATATGAAGTTCAAGAAAAGAACGTTGAAGACGAAAGTAATGTTGGTTAATGAACTATCTCAATGAGATTCCTAGATAAACTTTATATGTTTGGATATTTTTAGTATGGTGAAAGAGAAGAGTATTATATTTATTCTGCAATTATGTGGTATTATTTGTGGTTTAGAAAGTGTGGTTTTAGTTCTTGAAATTGCTAGAAAGAAAAAAAGAAAGAATTTTTGCCTATGGTTTGTGTTTTTGGGACATGAATTTTTCTCTTCTCCATTTTTTCAGCAGCTTGAGTTATATAATTTTACTAACTGTAATTTGGTTTTGAACTTATTATGCATGTTTAGATAACTGTAATTTTTGCCTATGGTTTGTGTTTTTGGGAAATAGTATGTACAATCAATTTGCATACATGTTGGTACTTGACATTTGTTTATTACTATCTATTAGTCATCAAGGACCAATTTTTTTTTGCAATAATATGTTTCACATAAGATTCAACATTAGTAGTCAATATGTTTATAAGTTTGTCTATAACTTCACAACTCGTGATTAAGTTTATATTAATCATAAATGGTTTTTAATATAAATAACTTTCTTGAGCCCGGGAAGCAATCCCGGGTGAAAATAAATCTGTTGACTTTGGTCAACAGATTGATGTTTCACAGATGTTTGGAACTACTGTTCAAAAAACTGTGGTTGAAACTCCTGTTTGGTTAAAATGGTGGTTTAAAACCACTGTTGGGTTAAAAATGTGGTTGAAACCGCTGTTTGGTTAAAACGGTGATTTGAAGACAGTGTTTTTGAATCGAATGACATGGTTGATGTAATGTGGTCGTATTAATAACAAATAGTAATTAATCTAAATAACTTTCCATGTTAGGTTCAATAGTGTTTTGAAGAGGAAAACTGTGTGAGAAGACAGTAGATCTTAACAAGTTAAACATCTGTTAAGGCTTAAACAGATGTTTGGCCTTTTATATCAGATGTTTGGACTTAAACAGTTGTTTGACCTTAAACACATGTTTGACCTTAAACAGATGTTTTGCCTTAAACAGATGTTCTCCTTCTATATCAGATATTTAGACTTAAACAGATGTTTGACCTTAAACAGATGTTTGGCCTTAAACCAAACATCTGTTTAAGCTCAACATCTGTTTGACTATTTGTCAATATCTTATTGACTTTTGGTCAACATTTGTTCTATATTTGGTCAACATCTTATTTTGTAAAAGAGGTACAAAAACAAAGATTTTTTCAAAATCCCAAATCACCCTATCATGTAAGTGCATTGAAGTAAAAGTGGAAATGCTATTATTCATATGGTCCTGTTGTGCTTTTGTTTGTCCTCTAATATGAGTTCATGATCTAATCCGGTGATTTGAAGACATTGTTGTTGAATCGAATGAGATGGTTGATGTAATGTCGTTGTATTACAAACAAATAGTAATTAATTAATCTAAATAACTTTCCCGAGCCCGGGAAGCAATCCCGGGTAAAAACCTAGTATACAGATAAACAGTAACATTTTCTCTCTCCTCCACTCACAACCACTTTTTATACTTTTTATATTTAAAAAACCCCCCCACACAGATTTTGATGGGTTGGATGAGAATGCTCTAACATATTTAGTTTTTTTTAACTTCATTAAAACACACATTCGACCCAAATGGGCGAAAGACCAAACAACCAAACAACATCCCCGACCCAAACGGGCAAATGGCCGAAAATTACAACATATACATAGGGTATTTATACCACTCTACCCAACTAACATAATTATAAGAAGATCTATCTTTAACCCAAGCGAAAACTCTCGATTTTATCTCCCCTATAATATCTTGCGAACTTCGATTAATATGATTGGAAACCATTTCGTTTCTTTCTTTCCAAATACACTAGCACGAAATTATCATCAAACCTCGAATGATTTTCTTTGCTTTCTTTCTAGCTTGAGAGAACTTGTGAATATCCAAAATGTCTTTGAATTCAAAAATATATATCGGAGGTATTTTGCACCAGATACTGAACTCTGACCACACCCGATTCACCACATAACACGCAGTAAAAAGGTGCTCCACCGTTTCCTCAAATTCGTCGCAAAATGGCACATAACTTATAAAACTAACATATTTAGTACCTTATAAAACTTAAAACAAAAAATCTTAAAAGTTTAGTCTTATATTCTAGAGTTAAATGCCATTTTAGTCCCTGTGGTTTGGGCCATTTTGCCAGTTTAGTCCAAATGTTTCATTTTTAACCTGTGGGTCCAAAAAGGTTTCACAGTTGCCATTTTAGTCCACTGGGTTAACTTCATCCGTTTTTTCTATTAACGAGAAGGCCAATTTGGTCATTTTGTATGTAATCCTGTTAACTAAAAGGGCAATTCAGCCATATAAAATGACCGAATTGGCCTTCTCGTTAACATAAAAAACGGATGAAGTTAACCCAGTGGACTAAAATAACAACTGTGAAACCTTTTTGGACCCACAGGTTAAAAATGAAACCTTTGGACTAAACTGGCAAAATGGCCCAAACCACTGGGACTAAAATGGCATTTAACTCTATATTCTATTTCCTTTTTATGTTTACTTAGGTAGTTATATCTTAAAAATTTCCTTTTTTTATCTTATTGGTTTCTTATTTGAATTTTAATTCCCTACTATAAAATGGATATAGGGTGTATTGTTTAGGTAGTTTTTGAGTGTTGATTATTATAAAGAGTACCTTTCAGGTTTCTTTGAACCATTTGGTTCAACTAAAGCTTTTAATTATATAACATGTTCTTGATTGTCATTTGATTATGCTTCCACCCACATCAACAACAAGGATAGCGGTAATGATCGAACGAAGGGCTTCCATCACCCATGGGAGGACGAACATTCAATCGATTCTGACTGCTCCTTTTATTCCATTGTACATATATTTAGCTAGGTTTAATATATGTGTCTTTTTATGTTTAATTATGTAGGTTTTTTTAATCGAACACCCACAATGTACAAAACATCCACCTAATTGTCCGATTCGGCGATGCCAGGATCTTGACACCCATAATTAAGCACATTGTTGATGCTATAATGTTGTGACGGTGTGAAATATGAGCCTTTTTCAATGATTGTTTAGTTATTACTTTAGTTATAAAATTCATTTAATATTTTAAATTGTAATTAAATACTATATTTCATTAAAAAGTTGGAAAAAATAAAATAAAAGAGAATGCATGTCAAATCCAAAGATCATAGATGCCACAATTTTAAGCAGTGGCGGAACTAGACCTTCAACTCAGGGGTATCCCAAATTTTTTTAGGGATGTCCTCGTACTTGTTCAGGGGTGTCCTGTGTATAAAAATCGAATTTTTTTTTTTTTTACACTACTCGTAAAAACTTGAGCCGTAGCCCGGGCTACGCCCGTATACACTACAGGTCCGCCCCTGATTTTAAGCATTATGCTTAGGCGTGAATGGTCACCTGCTGATCTTGCCATGCAGTTAGATAATTTGCCCACTCATAACGTGTGTAATCAATGCTATCAAGCATCCCGAACTTTTCGCTCAATAGTGTTATGTATGTAGCTTTCGTATAGAAATTTTTGGGTATATACGTATTCCCCCCCCCCCCCCCCCCCCCCCCACCGGTCAGAAATCTCAAGCTTCGCCACTGACCCCCAACGATCAGATTCTTCCCCATAACGCTTGCGATAGCTGCCATGGGGGCCTTCCGCACCCACGACACATACTCTTAGAGTTCCACTAGCATAATGCAGGTTCTCTCGTACTAACATCAACATCAAGCTTTCATTTATATATTCTCTTAGCGTTGTTTCTTGTTATGGTCATTTGTCTTAAAACCATAATATGGAATGGAAACATTCTAGCCACCTTTCTTTTCAAATGGCATAAATGAGCGTCTGCGAAGCTTTCAAATGAGCGTCTAAAGTTAACGTTTTAATTAGTTGCAACCTTGACATGTGTGATGAATGACAAAGGTAAAATTAAAAGGGAAAGTAACAGTAAAGTATGATGCTGTTAACATGAATACATTGTTGAATTTGTTGATGAGTTGTTCCACCGAAAGTTTGGAACCCGGTAGTGACGACAAGCAGTATGACTTGTTCTAGTGTTAGTCTGGGACCCGGATGTTGCAATTATCGGTATGTATGTGCAATGCCTTTGCGGTTTGACAAGTAATCGGTTGTACAACAATGACACTGGTATCTGGTAGCGACGATCTTCAATGTATGTTGCATATATTGGACACTTCAATGTTTGACTTACTTTGTATGTTTAAGGCATGTTCACGTAAAGTATACTAAGATCTAATGATATGTTATGTCGTATGTTATGTTTCTAAAAATGTTTATTTAACTAGAACTCACTCAACATAATTGACTTTTAGTATGCAGGTGAGATTAACGTTTAGGACACTTGGGGAGGGGATGACAAGGACTCGAAGGCTACCATACCCTGTGACTAACATCCAGTTTATTTATGTTTTGTTTTGAATCACGACTAGTTTAATGGGGCCCGCCAATAACATATATTTTCTATTTTTAATTGGAAAAAGGTAACAAAAAAGTTAACATTCATCTAAGTCAAAGCCATATGTGTTACACTCGTGTATAAGTTTGGACGAGTGGTGTAGTTTCTCATAATTAGAGACTAAATTCAAAATTTGGACATACCGAATGACAATCGATGTACTTTATTCTTATCATACGGATGATTGATTATGTTTATGATGTTGTGGTGTATCTCGTTTAAGTTGTAAGTGGAAGATAGAAGAATATTTTGGCGAATCGTGTGAAGAAAGTTATTCGGAAGGTTATATCAGAGACCCAATCGGCTTTTGTTAAAGATAGGTATATCCTTGATAACCCTTTGGTTCTTAGTGAGATATGGTCGTGGCTGAAAAAATCGGGTAAACAAGCGTTTGTCTTCAAAATTGACTTCGAAAAAGCTTACGATAATGTGAACTGGGGGTTTATTCTGGATTTGATGGATCAAATGGGGTTCCCGCCTGTGTGGTGTAAATGGGTTAAAGGCGTGTTGGTTTCCGCGAGGTCCTCGGTCCTGGTAAATGGGTCCCCGACCTTTGAATTTCAATGTAAGAAAGGCCTCCGTCAAGGTGACCCCCTCTCACCTTTCCTTTTCCTTATTGTGATAGAAGCCTTGTCTTGTTTAATGTCTAAAGCTTGTGAAGTGGGGAGATTTAAGGGAGTGAAACTCCCGAATGGTGGTCCGGTGGTCTCTCACCTTTTTTACGCGGATGATGCTCTTGTTTTGGGGGAGTGGGATAAGGAGAATTTCCTTACGGTTGCGAGGATCCTGAGGGTTTTTCACGCTTGCTCTGGTTTGAAAATCAACATGCACAAGTCCAATCTCTACGGTGTTGGGGTTAGAGAGGTTGACGTGGTTAGTTTGGCTTCCATCATGGGGTGCAAGGTAGGGACAGCCCCGTTCTCCTACCTGGGGATCCCTTTAGGGGCAAACATGAACATGATCTGTAGTTGGGACCCTATTGTTAACTTATTCAGGAACCGTCTCTCTTCATGGAAAGCAAACTTGCTTTCTATTGGAGGTCGGGTGGTTTTGATTAAATCTGTGCTGGAGAGTCTCCCCATCTACTTCTTTTCCATCTTCAAAGCACCGGTGAATGTTATTAACAAGTTAGAATCCCTTATGAGGATTTTTTTATGGGGTGGCTCGGAAGAGGTCAGAAAAACTAACTGGGTGGCTTGGGACAAAATTACCCTTCCAAAGAAATTCGGTGGCTTAGGCTTTTGTAAGCTGAAAGTGGTAAATGAAGCGCTCCTTTCTAAATGGATGTGGAGATTTAAGGTTGAAGTCGATAGCCTTTGGAGGAGTGTCATCTTGGCTTGTCACGGTAAGTCTAGGAAGTGGTCGTTGTTGCCCGCCAACCCCGCGTTGCCCGGGGTGTGGAAAAATATTGTCAGTTTGATTTCCAAAGTCCGGTTAAAAGGCAAAGGTTTAAATAGTTATTTCAAAGGTACGGTGGGGGATGGTCGAAACACTCGGTTTTGGATTGATCATTGGGTGGGGAGCGGGCCTTTAATGTCTCTGTGGCCGGCTTTGTTTGCTATCGAAAGGAACAAATGTTGTTGGGTCAGCGACAGAATTTCAGAAGACGGAGAGTCGGTTTCGTTTTCGTGGGAGTGGTCTAGGACCCCGACCTCCCCGGCTGAAGTGGCGGATTTCGATGGCTGTTTGGCTTTGTTGGAGGACGTTTCTCTTTCGTCTGATATTGACAAGTGGAAGTGGTCGCCATCCGTCTCTGGGCAGTTCTCGACGGCGTCTTTCAAGGAACTTACTCTGGATCCAGAGCTGCCTGTTTGCAGATTCTCGGCTAAAGGAACAAGGTGGGTCCCGTCAAAATGTAATTTATTTTTGTGGAGGGCGGTCATGAACAGAATCCCGACTAAAGACGCTTTGGTTAGAAGAAACATCTCGATTGAGTCGGACTTGTGCGTTTTCTGTCACGAAGACTTGGAATCTGTTGATCACCTTTTTACGGCTTGTGTAACGGCTCATTGGGTGTGGTGTCGGTTCAGCGAGTGGGTGAAAATCCCTCCAATTTTCGCCTTCTCCTTGAATGACCTTACTGATATGCATAAAGGTATTAATGGGGACAAAAAGACAAAGGAGATTGTTCAAAGCCTGATTACGGTTACATGTTGGTGTCTTTGGAAAGCGAGGAACGCGAAGATGTTTTCGGATGGGAGCGGTAGTGCGGACGAGATCTTTGGGGAGGTCAAGTCCCTTAGTTTTCTCTGGCTTAAAAGTAGGTCCTCGTTTAGTAATCTATGTTGGAGAGAGTGGTATAGCTTTCCTTTGTACATGATGTAATCGAGTTGGGGTGCGGTTCTGTTTTTGCAGCCCGCCTTGTGTTTATAATATTTACCTTTCAAAAAAAAAAAAATGTATACATCATCACATTATAGCTACGGGAGTGATAACGATTGCTTGAACCAAGTGCCGACCTTTGTTTGTATTTTATCTTAAGTTTTTTATTACGTTTAAAAAGTCAAAAACTCTTTTAAAAATTTATACTCGTAGTTTTTAAGTAAATTTTGAGTTATTATTCTACTTTTTAATATCTTTTGAATAAATAACATATATATTATGTTTTATTTAGTTTATATAAAAAAATTTACGAGTTTAATTGCTATTTTATTTTTTTATTATTTTTATAAATATTCTCGAAGATCTTATGAATCTTTAAAGTGTTTGTCCATGTGTGTTTTTAATATATATTTGCATTTTTTTAATACATCATCGTCAACCATTAATCCTTAATCTTGGATCCATTCAATTTGTGTGTTTGTAACAGAAGACAGTATTATGAAATTGCATCATTTGTGAGTTGGATGGCTCTTGGCTCCATTATTTGAACTTGTATGGCTTTTTAATGTTTAACAAAGGGGATATCGTAGTATTTAACTCAACCAAAGAGTCTACACAATCAAACATGTTAAAAGTATATCGAAACGATCACAATTTTCGAACCTAAAACAAAAACTAACTAGTTTAATACTTGTTTATGTGTGTTTAAATTCAAGGCCCAAGAAAGCGAAGCCGTAAACCATTTCAAGATTAAAGAGTGCAAATACAAAACACAAAATCTAAAAATCGTAAATTGATTAAGTAATTACAACAAGGTTAAAAACCCACGAAGTACACACGTTCAGCGTTGGAGAGGAGAAAGAGAAGAGGCTGATCCCACGACCAAAAGACGATGTTTGTTATTAGGAGAGCCCGAATAAACTAGTAATTTTAAGAAGAAATACATGTCACGTATTCGATCTAGGAAAGCAATTGGTTTAAGAAACAACGTCATACACTTATTTATTCCTGACCATTGTAAAACGGAATACAATTCTTGTAATAATAAAATATAATAATTAAATTAAAATATTTTGAAAGGCCTAAACCCTTCTATATATAATTTCTGAGCAGTATATAAATATTGTTGACGAAGGACGATAAATAGTAACTTTATTTTTATAATAATATATAGTTTTTGTTTTTCTTTTATTTAATATATTATAATATTTTATTATTATATTTACTTTTAATAACATATTTTTATTTTTTCCCTTTTTTAAAATTATATATTTCCTATACCATTTTTTTAATAATTCTTTTTTTTTTTCTTTTTTAGAAAATATATCAATTTATCAATTAATTTGATACTTTTTTAATAATTTACATTTATAACATTTTTCTAAAAACTTAAGTACGTAGTTGTGCTTGATTTTTTTCCTCGAAATTCCGTTATAAGTTTTGTTAAAAACAATTATACTCTAAATAAAGTATTTATGTGGTATCTATTGACGAATGCCGATAAATAGTAACATTATTTTTTATAACAATATATAGTTTTTTTTTGTTTTTCTTTTATTTAATATATTATAATAGTTTGTTATTATATTTATTTATTTTTAATAACATATTTAAAATTTGTTCCCTTTTTTAAAACCATATATTTCCTATACCATTTTTTAATAATTCTTTTTTAGAACATATATTAATTTATCGTTTAATTTGATACTTTTTAATAATTTACATTTATAACTTTTTTCTAAAAACTTAAGTACGTAGTTGTGCTTGATTCCCCCCCCCCCCCCCCCCCCGACATTCTGTTATAAGTTTTGCTAAAAACGAAGTTGTACTTTTAAGAAAATATTTATTTGGTATCATAAAACGGTACGATGATAAACTAAACCGTTCTAATAGTATGACTTTCTAAACAACATGCTTTATTTTCAAATCACGTTTGTTTTACATTATCATTTACTCGGTCTCGCCGTAACGCGCGACGTCAAAAAAAAACTAGTATTATTTATTAGTTAACTAACAACCCGAAATGGATGTTTGGACATGAATATAAAGTGATAATTATGATTTCAAAAGTATAATCCAAATTAAGGGTGAGCAGAAAACCGAAATAATCGAACCGTAACCGAAATAACCGACAAAACCGAACCAAAACAAAAACCGACGGTTCGGTTTTCAAATTTTTAATAACCGAAAATTTCGGTTCGGTTTTCGGATAACCACTTTCAATAACCGAAAAAAACAAACCGAACCGAAACGAAAAAAACATATATATATATATATATATATATATATATATATATTTTAAGTTTAAGTGTTTAACTCATGCCCTTAGAAATTATTAATTTTATTCTTGAATATTAAGTACTTATAATAAAAACATTAAGATGTTTATTTATAATTGAGATGATTTATTTATTGCCTATAACAAATAACAAAATTTAATTCAATTTTCAAAGTATTATAAAAGAAAAAAGTCATAATAAAAACTTTGAAGAAACATAAAAATAGATTACAATGTTAGGTTTATGTAAACATTTTTAGTTAAAAAGATTAAGTATAATAACTTAAATGTAACTACAATGTTAGGCATATGGTGCGGGGACGTCCCAATGATGGATCGTTTCCTTCCGAGGTATGGAGCGGTCTTGAGGGCAAACCGGTTTTACCCAACTGTTACCCCAGCAACTCGTGTGGGGGCAGCATGGTTTCCGGGCGGAAGTCAGCTCCCGCGCCGGCCGGGGCCCGATCGAACATCGCGTCCGGAAAAGCGGGGTTGACGGGGAATGTCTTTGACATGTCCCCGGAGACCAATCGGTCTTGTACAGAAAGTCTCATTCCAAAAAAAAAACTATATAAGAAAGATTCTTAAATTTTGAATTATACTTTTTTATTTTTGAATCTTACTTACTTTTGTTTCAAAATCGAAATAACCGAAAAACCGAACAGAACCGGTTTAAAAATCAAAACCAAACGGTTTTGAAAAACTGAAAACCGACATTTCGGTTTCGGTTTTAATATTGCCCAAAAACCGAACCGTGCACACCTCTAATCCAAATCACAAAAAAGTATATTAAAAAGCTACATTTATCTAATAAAATAACTTTCGACATTGGTATACTGCCCTTTAACTATGCCCCTTAAATTAATTAAAATACATACAAATTTCTTAATACTTGATTCCCTCTCTCACTCTCTCTCCATGTTAATTCCTTAACACATAAGCTTTTAACGCCACCCGTGGTGTGGTGTGTCAGGCATTAACACGTGACAACTAGAATTAATGCCTTTAGGCGTTAAAGCATACCAGACGGCCTTAATGTATTTTTAACCGCCATAATAATCTCACAAAAAGGATAAAACTTCAAATAACTATTTAAATAACCCAAACTTTCACAAACTGGCCAATAACACTTCCGACTTTCGATTTGTATCACATCACTCCCAACTTTCAACTTATTTTTCAACAACACTTATAAACTAACCCAACACTAACCCAGTTTTCTAACATCAGCTTCCACATCACCAAACAAGTGCCACGTCATCAAAAAGCCACACCAACTGCCACATTAACAAAAAAATGTCACGTCACCACATAAATGCTGCATCAGCAAAAAAAACTAAGGCTTAGGGGCTGTTTGGCTAAGCTTATTTTAGTCACTTATTTACTTATTGACTTTTTAAAAAAGTAAATAAGTCAGAATGAAATGACTTATTTACTTATTTCTCTCACATAATAAGCTAACGCAAACACCTTTTAACTTTTCAAAAATTCAATAAGTAAATAAGTCACTAAAATAAGCTTAGCCAAACAGCCCCTTAGTGTTCAGTTAGTTTGTGAGTGCTAAATGAAAATAAGTTAAAAGTTGGTAGTAGTGTTCAGTTAGTTTGTGAGTGCTAAATGAAAATAAGTTGAAATTTGGTAGTGATGTTAATAGTATTATTGAGCAATTGATAAAAGAATATTATTTAAATCATATATCCCTTAAATAAATAGAAACTTACAAAATAATCACCCAATAATTATAGGGAAATAACTTAGGAAAGAAGAGAGCGACTCAAATAGTATAAAAACAATAACACTTTTTAAACACGGAGGACGGCGTCCCCACTTTGACCACCATTATTCCCCCTATAAATACCCCCCACAACACACAACACACAACACACACATACCTATTCACAAAACACAAATCCGAACGTTACAAACCCCAAAAAAAATAAAAAAAATCATCAACAAACAAAATGATTACCGTTGCAATCCCAAATTCCCCAGTATTCTCACCCGTTTCATCATCCATTTTCTGCAAATCACCACACGAATCCTGCCCCATAACCCACAACAATTCTCCATCTTCCACTTTCTCATTTCATATTCCAAAACCACTACCACCACCGGCAGCAACTGGGTTTCTTAAGGGTTCTGCTTCCGGTTCTTCTAAGCGGAAGAGACCGGCTAAGTTGGCCATTCCGGTGGCTTCTGTTTGCTTTTCCGGTGGGGTTGAGGTGGAGGACCGGTGGAAGGAGGTGGTGGTGGAGGGAGATGGGTATTCGGTTTATTGTAAGAAAGGGAAGAGAGATGTTATGGAGGATCGGTTTAAGGCTGTTGTTGAGTTTGACGGAGAACATAAACAGGTATGGTTGGGGGGGGGGGGGGGGGGGGGGGGTTATGGTTTTGGGGGGTTGTGTGGATCTAGTACGGGTGTTTATAAACCGTTGAAACTGTCTGTTTAAATTGAGTGTGATCGGCTGGTTGGGCCGGGTTTGGAGTGAACTGGTTCGGTTTACGGTTTGGGAAACTGGATTTTACGGTTCGGTTTATGGTTTAGAACTTGGTAAACCGAACCAGACGAAATATTAAAAATACAAGAAATTTATTTAGTAAAATGCCGTTTTTGTTTTCGTCCATGAGGTTTGGCGACTTTATTGACTTTTGTCCCTGATGTGCTATTTTCATCTAAAAAGTTTGAAATCTTGCAATTTTCATCCATTTTTTGAGGGATGAAAGTTGCAATAAACTGCCAACCTCAAGGATAAAAAATGACCAAAAAAAGAGCCAGAGGTGAAGGACTAAAAAGCACAAAAAAGTCGTTTTCGATGAAACAGGCATATATGCCCAAACGAACGATTTTTGCTGTATATTGAAATTTATTTATTTATTTATTTTATAAGAAACTTATTGAAATTTAGTCAAAAATCAACACCCCTAAAATCTACTAGTGTAACTTGGTGTTTTGTTTTCATGAAATTGAAAATAAATTCAATTAGTTTGCTTCTTTTTCAGGCATTTTTTGGTGTTTTTGACGGACACGGTGGATCAAAAGCAGCTGAATTTGCAGCAGAGAATCTTGATAAGAACATATTAAATGAGGTTGAAAAAATGGGTGAAATTGAAATAATTGAAGCAATTAAACAAGGTTACATGACCACAGACTCACAGTTTCTAAATCAAGATCAACGTGGTGGATCTTGTTGCGTGACCGCTATTATCCGAAACAACAATCTTGTCGTGTCGAATGCAGGCGACTGTCGTGCGGTGGTGAGCATTGGCGGAACCGCCACACCCCTCACCTCGGACCACCGCCCATCGAGACAAGACGAGAAGCTCAGAATCGAATCACTCGTAAGCACTTTCGTCAATATTTCAAACCCATATGGTTCATTTTTATTTTCTTTTTTAATTATTACTAACGCGTTATGGTTGGTTTTGTAGGGTGGGTATGTCGATAGTAGCCGTGGTGTTTCACGAGTTCTTGGGTCGCTAGCGGTTTCAAGAGGAATTGGCGATCAAAGTCTTAAGCAATGGATAACAGCCGAACCCGAAACCAAAATTGTCAAAATCGCGCCTGAATTTGAGTTTTTGATCATGGCTTCGGACGGTTTATGGGACAAAGTGAGCAATCAAGAAGCGATCGATTTAGCGCGACCCTTTTGTGTAGGCAGTGATAAGTTAGAACCCGTTTCCGCTTGCAAAAAATTGGTTGAACTCTCGGTTTCTCGAGGCTCTGTCGATGATGCTAGCGTGATGATAGTTCAGTTGGGCCGGTTTTGTTGATGCTATTTGTTATTCGTTACGTTTGTAATGAATAGCATCAACAAAACCGTATAGATTAGTAGTTTAGGTTGTTAATAATTATGATTTTCTTTTTTCTTGTTTGATACATCTTACATTAAATAACATAATTCATTGATTCTTTAATATTACTTTTAATTGTATATGAGGTTACATATCACATACGTTAATTATTGATGAGTGTTAATATGAGAATAAATAAATATTTTAGAGAACTGCAAGAAGCCAAGAATAGACATAGATAAAAAAACGAACCGACGAGAATACTTGAAGCCCAAAAACATCCAGGGCAAGTATTCGGGTGCACCCGGTGGTTATATACCTTCCACGATTACCCGAAACTATATATTTGTTTATCTGAATCGTGTGATAGAAAAGACTAAACTGCCAAAATGGTCTTGAGCTTTGGTCACTTTTGTCCAAAAATCAAACATTTTGAATCCGGGTCCATGTGGTTTCAATTTTGTTGTTATTTTCATCCAAAATCAAAATCTGGTCAGATTTTTCAGTTAACATCCAACTTTTTTTGTCTTTTCCTCCCTCTTAATGAATGGCAAAATGGTCTTTTAACGTTTTATTATAACAAATTAAAAAAAATCTGACCAATTTGTCCATTAAAAGGGAGGAAGAAGACAAAAAAGTTTGATGTTGACCGAAAAATAGCAACAAAATTCAAAATTGAAACCATGTAATACATCTATGCCGTATGAAGGATTTAGGGAAAACGGCGAAAAGCGTGAGAACAGTGAGAACGCTTATGGATCGTCCGATCAAAACAATCTATGGACTAGATTGGCGCGATGGCGTGTTCGTAAATAACATCAATTTTATTACGTGAACGCGCTTCATTAAGGGTAAAAAGGTCTTTTATTGCTCAAATTCAAAACACCAAACTAAAATGAGAACACGCCATTCAAAACGAATAAAACACCATTAATATAAAACGCCAAAGCTTAATGATAAAACGCGTGCAGACTTACAGGTAGAAGAAACAAACAGTAACTGAAAGTCAATTATTAACATTTATTAGAAAAAATTCTCTCCTAAATTACGCGCCAAAAACATCATTATATAAACGACGTTAACATCACTTCCATAATCACTTCCATCAATCATTCTAAAAACATTTTTTACCAAAACGCCAATTTATCCAAAATGCCAAAAATGACAACCATCGTTTCATGGAGATACACCCTGAGAATCAGAAGATTCGTCATACGTTTTGACAACAGAAGAAGAGTGTTTGTTAAAACAATCAAAACAATTTAGAAAATGGAAGAAGTACAGAGGGATATCATATCGCTTGGCATCCCTCTTGATAACGAATGTGATGAAACACATAAGCTTATGAGAAGATTAACTATGAAATTTGGACCAAGCAAAGCAAATGCAAAAATGGACCCATTCATCACATCATGGCGTTTTGATGAAGAAACAGACATGGTGACCGTTATATGTGACAACGGGGCGCAGGAAGACTACATGCCATGGACGAAAAGAAGTTATAATTACTAATTGATTTTAATGAATTTAGGGACGCCATAAACGCCAAAATATTTACTATGCACATGATCCAAAAAAAAAACAATAAAATCGAAATAACCGAAAAACCGAACAGAACCGGTTTAAAAACAGAAACCAAACGGTTTTGAAAAACTGAAAACCGACATTTCGGTTTCGGTATTGATTTTGCCCAAAAACCAAACCGAACCGTGCACACCTGACACCCCTAATCCAAATCACAAAAAAAGTATATTAAAAAGCTACATTTATCTAATAAAATAACTTTCGACATTGGTATACTGCCCTTTAACTATGCCCCTTGAATTAATTAAAATACATACAAATTTCTTAATACTTGATTCCCTCTCTCACTCTCTCTCCATGTTAATTCCTAAACACATAAGCTTTTAACGCCACCCGTGGTGTGTCAGGCATTAACACGTGACAACTAGAATTAATGCCTTTAGGCGTTAAAGCATACCAGACGGCCTTAATGTATTTTTAACCACCATAATAATCTCACAAAAAGGATAAAACTTCAAATAACTATTTAAATAACCCAAACTTTCACAAACTGGCCAATAACACTCCCGACTTTCGATTTGTATCACATCACTCCCAACTTTCAACTTATTTTTCAACAACACTTATAAACTAACCCAACACTAACCCAGTTTTCTAACATCAGCTTCCACATCACCAAACAAGTGCCACATCATCAAAAAGCCACACAAACTGCCACATTAACAAAAAAATGTCACGTCACCACATAAATGCTGCATCAGCAAAAAAACTAATGCTTAGGGGCTGTTTGGCTAATCTTATTTTAGTCACTTATTTACTTATTGACTTTTTAAAAAAGTAAATAAGTCAGAATGGAATGACTTATTTACTTATTCCGCTCACATAATAAGCTAACCCAAACACCTTTTAACTTTTCAAAAAGTCAATAAGTAAATAAGTCATTAAAATAAGATTAGCCAAACAACCCCTTAGTGTTCAGTTAGTTTGTGAGTGCTAAATGAAAATAAGTTGAAAGTTGGTAGTGATGTTAATAGTATTATTGAGCAATTGATAAAAGAAGATTATTTAAATCATATATCCCTAAAGAAACTTACAAAATAATAACCCAATAATTATAGGGAAATAACTTAGGAAAGAAGAGAGCGACTCGAATAGTATAAAAACAAGGGTGATGGTATCTACACATCCCCTAAAATTTTTGTACATCCCTCAATAGAAACCATATAGGCCAATACGCTTCCCATAGGGTTTGAAGCATTAAATGCGACACCAATAGGAAGCGTATTGGGCAATACGGTTCCTATTGGTACAATATTCTCTGACGCGCACGCAGTTCAAAACTATACAGGTCTGAAAAGTGACCCAATAAGAAGCGTATTGCCCAATACGATTCCCATAAGTTTAATAGGAAGCGTATAGGGCAATACACTTCCCATAGGGCTTGTGTTGGTGAATGCATTAAATCAATAGGAAGCGTATGGGGCAATATGGTTCCCCTAGACCCAAAGTATAGGAAGCGTATGGGGCAATATGGTTCCCCTAGAGCCAATGTATAGGAAGCGTATGGGGCAATATGGTTCCCCTGGTCCCCAAATCTAAATCCTTTTTATAAAAATGTGTCAAAAAAACGTTTATACATTATTTGTATAACTTAAATTCTTTTCATTTTAAATTTGCAGATATGGCGTCAGATGATGAGATGGATGGCGCGGGAGATTTCGATCCATGGGCCGGTGACGATTGTTCACGATATCCATATATGATATACCCTTCCCAAACGTATGAAGCGAAACTGTTCAATAAACTTAGGGAGATGAAGGTAGGGTGCATGAGAGGGATACATTGGGATTCGTTAGAGACATGTGGGGTGGCGGACACTGTTCGACAGGTTATCGGACAGGATAGCCAGTGGGATCGTTTATTTCGAATAGGAGCCGCACCATCTTATCGGCCGTTGATGGTGGAGTTTCTTTCCACATTCCGCTATAGACCTCGACCCGTCCTATAATCAGCCCGACCTTTCCTTGCCACATTTTCCTCGGTCCGGCCAGACCATGCCGCTCTTTCCTCTGTCCGACCTTTCCATGCAGGTATGTTATTTTGTTTTATTTCGTTTTCTACAAACAATTTTAATGTTATGTAATGAGTATTTTGTTTGAATTTTTTATAGGCTCCAGGCACGTCCTATAAACGGCACAGCCCGTCACCCTCTACTAGGCGTGACCCGAACTTTACAGAGGAGGAGCTCGCTGAGTCTGACGAGTATTGATGATGATAGTGGTTTTTATTATCATATTATGTAGTAATGTACGAACAATTGAATTTAATTTTAAGTATTTGTAATATTTGTTTAACGTGGATATGTTTAATTTGTTTGGATTCCTTAATTTCACTACGTCTTTTATAAAATTTATAACAAAAAAACTAACATCATTTTATAACAAAAAAAACAACTTAATTAATGTTTAAAAAAATAAAGTTCAAAAAGATACTAGTAACAATATGCTGTTCTTGCAAAAAAAAATTCCTCCAGGGAACGTATGGCCCTATATGATTCCTCTTGTCTTTTGAAAAAAAAATCATTAAGGGAGCGTATGGCCCTATACACTTCCTTTAAGCTGACATCTTTGGAAAAGTTTGGTACACATATAGGAAGTGTATTGCTTAATACGCTTGGACCCAGAGGAACCGTATTGCCCTATACGCTTCCTCTAGTCCCCTAATCATTAGCTGTCCATCTTCTGAAAAGTTTGTACTTCAAGTACACATATAGGAAGTGTATTGCTCAATACACTTGGACCCAGAGGAACCGTATTGCCCTATACGCTTCCTATAGGGTTCAAGGGATGTGCAAATAACCAAGGGGATGTGTGAATAACCAAGCCCGAAAAAACAATAACACTTTTTAAACACGGAGGACGGCGTCCCCACTTTGACCACCATTATCCCCCCTATAAATACCCCCCACAACACACAACACACACATATATTCATCAAACACAAATCCGAACGTTACAAACCCCAAAAAAAAAAAAAAAAAAATCATCAACAAACAAAATGATTACCGTTGCAATCCCAAATTCCCCAGTATTCTCACCCGTTTCATCATCCATTTTCTGCAAATCACCACACGAATCCTGCCCCATAACCCACAACAATTCTCCATCTTCCACTTTCTCATTTCATATTCCAAAACCACTACCACCACCGGCAGCAACTGGGTTTCTTAAGGGTTCTGCTTCCGGTTCTTCTAAGCGGAAGAGACCGGCTAAGTTGGCCATTCCGGTGGCTTCTGTTTGCTTTTCCGGTGGGGTTGAGGTGGAGGACCGGTGGAAGGAGGTGGTGGTGGAGGGAGATGGGTATTCGGTTTATTGTAAGAAAGGGAAGAGAGATGTTATGGAGGATCGGTTTAAGGCTGTTGTTGAGTTTGATGGAGAACATAAACAGGTATGGTTTTTTTTTTTTTTTGGTTGGTTTGGGGGGGGGGGGGGATTTAGTACGGGTGTTTATAAACCGTTGAAACTGTCCGTTTAAATTGAGTGTGATCGGCTGGTTCGGTTTACGGTTTGGGAAACTGTGTTTTACGGTTCGGTTTATGGTTTAGAACTTGGTAAACCGAGCCAGATGAAATATTAAAGTACAAGAAATTTATCTAGTAAAAATCCGTTTTGATTTTCATCCCAGAGGTTTGGCGACTTTTGTCTCTAATTTGCTATTTTCATCCAAAAAGTTTGAAATCTTACAATTTTCATCTTTGAGGACCATTTTTTGAGGGACGAAAGTTGCAATTAATTATAAAGTTCAAGTATGAAAATGACAAAAAAAGCCAAAGGTGAAGGACTAAAATGCAAAAAATCATTTTCGATGAAATAGGCATATATGCCCAAACTTCACGGACGATTTTTGCTACATATTGAAATTTATTTATTTATTTTATAAGAAACTTTGTCAAAACCGTTGAAACCGTCCGTTTAAATTGAGTGTGATCGGCTGGTTCGGTTTACGGTTTGGGAAACTGTGTTTTACGGTTCGGTTTATGGTTTAGAACTTGGTAAACCGAGCCAGATGAAATATTAAAGTACAAGAAATTTATCTAGTAAAAATCCGTTTTGATTTTCATCCCAGAGGTTTGGCGACTTTTGTCTCTAATTTGCTATTTTCATCCAAAAAGTTTGAAATCTTACAATTTTCATCTTTGAGGACCATTTTTTGAGGGACGAAAGTTGCAATTAATTATAAAGTTCAAGTATGAAAATGACAAAAAAAGCCAAAGGTGAAGGACTAAAATGCAAAAAATCATTTTCGATGAAATAGGCATATATGCCCAAACTTCACGGACGATTTTTGCTACATATTGAAATTTATTTATTTATTTTATAAGAAACTTTGTCAAAACCGTTGAAACCGTCCGTTTAAATTGAGTGTGATCGGCTGGTTCGGTTTACGGTTTGGGAAACTGTGTTTTACGGTTCGGTTTATGGTTTAGAACTTGGTAAACCGAGCCAGATGAAATATTAAAGTACAAGAAATTTATCTAGTAAAAATCCGTTTTGATTTTCATCCCAGAGGTTTGGCGACTTTTGTCTCTAATTTGCTATTTTCATCCAAAAAGTTTGAAATCTTACAATTTTCATCTTTGAGGACCATTTTTTGAGGGACGAAAGTTGCAATTAATTATAAAGTTCAAGTATGAAAATGACAAAAAAAGCCAAAGGTGAAGGACTAAAATGCAAAAAATCATTTTCGATGAAATAGGCATATATGCCCAAACTTCACGGACGATTTTTGCTACATATTGAAATTTATTTATTTATTTTATAAGAAACTTTGTCAAAACCGTTGAAACCGTCCGTTTAAATTGAGTGTGATCGGCTGGTTCGGTTTACGGTTTGGGAAACTGTGTTTTACGGTTCGGTTTATGGTTTAGAACTTGGTAAACCGAGCCAGATGAAATATTAAAGTACAAGAAATTTATCTAGTAAAAATCCGTTTTGATTTTCATCCCAGAGGTTTGGCGACTTTTGTCTCTAATTTGCTATTTTCATCCAAAAAGTTTGAAATCTTACAATTTTCATCTTTGAGGACCATTTTTTGAGGGACGAAAGTTGCAATTAATTATAAAGTTCAAGTATGAAAATGACAAAAAAAGCCAAAGGTGAAGGACTAAAATGCAAAAAATCATTTTCGATGAAATAGGCATATATGCCCAAACTTCACGGACGATTTTTGCTACATATTGAAATTTATTTATTTATTTTATAAGAAACTTTGTCAAAACCGTTGAAACCGTCCGTTTAAATTGAGTGTGATCGGCTGGTTCGGTTTACGGTTTGGGAAACTGTGTTTTACGGTTCGGTTTATGGTTTAGAACTTGGTAAACCGAGCCAGATGAAATATTAAAGTACAAGAAATTTATCTAGTAAAAATCCGTTTTGATTTTCATCCCAGAGGTTTGGCGACTTTTGTCTCTAATTTGCTATTTTCATCCAAAAAGTTTGAAATCTTACAATTTTCATCTTTGAGGACCATTTTTTGAGGGACGAAAGTTGCAATTAATTATAAAGTTCAAGTATGAAAATGACAAAAAAAGCCAAAGGTGAAGGACTAAAATGCAAAAAATCATTTTCGATGAAATAGGCATATATGCCCAAACTTCACGGACGATTTTTGCTACATATTGAAATTTATTTATTTATTTTATAAGAAACTTTGTCAAAACCGTTGAAACCGTCCGTTTAAATTGAGTGTGATCGGCTGGTTCGGTTTACGGTTTGGGAAACTGTGTTTTACGGTTCGGTTTATGGTTTAGAACTTGGTAAACCGAGCCAGATGAAATATTAAAGTACAAGAAATTTATCTAGTAAAAATCCGTTTTGATTTTCATCCCAGAGGTTTGGCGACTTTTGTCTCTAATTTGCTATTTTCATCCAAAAAGTTTGAAATCTTACAATTTTCATCTTTGAGGACCATTTTTTGAGGGACGAAAGTTGCAATTAATTATAAAGTTCAAGTATGAAAATGACAAAAAAAGCCAAAGGTGAAGGACTAAAATGCAAAAAATCATTTTCGATGAAATAGGCATATATGCCCAAACTTCACAGACGATTTTTGCTACATTTTGAAATTTATTTATTTATTTTATAAGAAACTTTGTCAAAACCGGGTGGTTTTACGGTTTGGTTAACGGTTGGAAACCGAACTAACTAAAATATTTAAGAGTAAAATACTTTTTGTTATTCTTTATAAAAAAACCGGCCTGGAAATTTAGTCAAAATCAACACCCCTAAAATCTACTAGTGTAATTTGTTGTTTTATTTTCATGAAATTGAAAATAAATTCAATTTGTTTGCTTCTTTTTCAGGCATTTTTTGGTGTTTTTGACGGACACGGTGGATCAAAAGCAGCTGAATTTGCTGCAGAGAATCTTGATAAGAACATATTAAATGAGGTTGAAAAAATGGGTGAAATTGAAATAATTGAAGCAATTAAACAAGGTTACATGACCACAGACTCACAGTTTCTAAATCAAGATCAACGTGGTGGATCTTGTTGCGTGACCGCTATTATCCGAGACAACAATCTTGTCGTGTCGAATGCAGGTGACTGTCGTGCGGTGGTGAGCATTGGCGGAACCGCCACACCCCTCACCTTGGACCACCGCCCATCGAGACAAGACGAGAAGCTCAGAATCGAATCACTCGTAAGCGCTTTCGTCAATATTTCAAACCCGTAACGAAATGGTTCATTTTTATTTTCTTTTTTTAATTATTACTAACGCGTTATGGTCGGTTTTGTAGGGTGGGTATGTCGATAGTAGCCGTGGTGTATCACGAGTTCTTGGGTCGCTAGCGGTTTCAAGAGGAATTGGCGATCAAAGTCTAAAGCAATGGATAACAGCCGAACCCGAAACCAAAATTGTCAAAATCGCGCCTGAATTTGAGTTTTTGATCATGGCTTCGGACGGTTTATGGGACAAAGTGAGCAATCAAGAAGCGATCGATTTAGCACGGCCCTTTTGTGTAGGCAGTGATAAGTTAGAACCTGTTTCCGCTTGCAAAAAATTGGTTGAACTCTCGGTTTCTCGAGGTTCTGTCGATGATGCTAGCGTGATGATAGTTCAATTGGGCCGGTTTTGTTGATGCTATTTGTTATTCGTTACGTTTGTAATGAATAGCATCAACAAAACCGTATAGATTAGTAGTTTAGGTTGTTGATAATTATGATTTTCTTTTTTCTTGTTTGATACATCTTACATTAAATAACATAATTCATTGATTCTTTAATATTACTTTTAATTGTATATGAGGTTACATATCACATACGTTAATTATTGATGAGTGTTAATATGAGAATAAATAAATATTTTAGAGAACTGCAAGAAGCCAAGAATAGACATAGATAAAAAAAACGAACCGACGAGAATACTTGAAGCCCAAAAACATCCAGGGCAAGTATTGGGAAGGGTATTTTGGTATGCGATTGAAATTATAAACCTTCCACGATTACCCGAAACTATATATTTGTTTATCTGAATCGTGTGATAGAAAAGACTAAACTGCCAAAATGGTCTTGAGCTTTGGTCACCTTTGTCACTTTAGTCCAAAAATCAAATATTTTGAATCCGGGTCCATGTGGTTTCAATTTTGTTGTTATTTTCATCCAAAATCAAAATCTGGTCAGATTTTTCAGTTAACATCCAGTTTTTTTTGTCCTTTCCTCCCTCTTAATGAATGGCAAAATGGTCTTTTAACGTTTTATTATAACAAATTAAAAAAAATCTGACCAATTTGTCCATTAAAAGGGAGGAAAAAGACAAAAAAGTTTGATGTTGGCCGAAAAATCTAATAAGATTTGGATTTTGGAGGAAAATAGCAACAAAATTCAAAATTGAAACCACGTAATACATCTATGCCGTATGCAGGATTTAGGGAAAACGGCGAAAAGCGTGAGAACAGTGAGAACGCTTATGGATCGTCCGATCAAAACAATCTATGGACTAGATTGGCGCGATGGCGTGTTCGTAAATAACATCAATTTTATTACGTGAACGCGCTTCATTAAGGGTAAAAAGGTCTTTTATTGCTCAAATTCAAAACGCCAAACTAAAATGAGAACACGTCATTCAAAACGAATAAAACACCATTAATATAAAACGGCAAAGCTTAATGATAAAACACGTGCAGACTTACAGGTAGAAGAAACAAACAGTAACTGAAAGTCAATTATTAACATTTATTAGAAAAAATTCCCTCCTAAATTACGCGCCAAAAACATCATTATATAAACGACGTTAACATCACTTCCATAATCACTTCCATCAATCATTCTAAAAACATTTTTTACCAAAACGCCAATTTAACCAAAATGCCAAAAATGACAACCATCGTTTCATGGAGATACACCCTGAGAATCAGAAGATTCGTCATACGTTTTGACAACAGAAGAAGAGTGTTTGTTAAAACAATCAAAACAATTTAGAAAATGGAAGAAGAAGACCAGAGGGATATCATATCGCTTGGCATCCCTGTTGATAACGAATGTGATGAAACACATAAGCTTATGAGAAGATTAACTAGGAAATTTGGACCAAGCAAAGCAAATGCAAAAATGGACCCAGTCATCACATCATGACGTTTTGATAAAGAAACAGACATGGTGACCGTTATATGTGACAACGGGGAGCAGGAAGACTACATGCCATGGACGAAAAGAAGTTATAATTACTAATTGATTTTAATAAATTTAGGGACGCCATAAACGCCAAAATATTTACTATGAACATGATCCAAAAAAAACAATAAAACGTCATATAGTTATTGAATCTAACTAAACGCCAAAGAAATCTTACACGCCAAAAAAATAAAGCGGTGTTGTGGACACATTGAAAAAAAAAGAATATAAAAGGACAAAAATGCCCCTCCGCACTTCATTATATTGTGTGCCATGTGTGAGCCAGAATCCGTTCTCACACTTTAAGGCGTTTTCTTCTTATCTCGTACCATTATCTTTGTCTTGATAAAAGTTGGATTAATTATTTAAAATAATATATAGGTTCGGAAACCGTCAACTATCTAAATTAATTGAATACTTCCGGGGTTCAGTTAACGAAATTGCCGACATGTTTCGACTCTAATAAGATTTCATATCCAATTATTTGTATTTACTAAGTCAACAACATTGTTAGTTTTTTTTTTGAAAAAAAAAAACAACATTGTTAGTTTTTTTAAATAAAACTCGTGGTTTATTACCGTTTCAATACCGTTAACCATCATCCACAACCGTTGACGACCAATACTACTCTCGTCGTCACTGCAAGCAACGGTAGAATCACATCCAAAGCTTAAATTTTGTAACTTTTTTCTCAAACTTATAAATCATAATTATTATTATTAATATAAATATAAATATAAATATTGTTGTTGCGTTAAAAGTTTGTGATTTGTGGATCAGCGTATGACACCGGTTGAATTGGCACAAGTATTAAAGAAACGTCATGACTCGATAATCATCGATTATATACACACCCTAACCGGAACGCAAGGATCGCCAAGGCCTGGGCCCTGTAGCATAAAAAAACAAGGGTTTTAGGTCAATAAATTTAAAAAGACTTAAATTTTAAAAAATGTTTAAAACAATTTATAGATTTAATATTAGAATTTTCAAATATACAAAATTTTTCATTTTTAGAAAAAGAAAACTCTAAAATAAAGTCTTGGCTTCATGCCTAGAAATAGAATTGAGCTACCCCTGACTAATTAGATAAATGATACATAGAAATATTATTGCATTAAATCGGTATATCACGTAATTGTAATTGTTAGTAGATATTATTCATTGTTGGTCTCAGACTTCTATGTTTTTTTTTTACTGAAAATTTAGATTACTGACAGATCACTTTAGTATTATCGTGTTACAAGTGGAATTATCCGATCACATCCATCTTCACTAGACAATAATGCATATACACCAATTCAAGAGGAAACCCAATAAATTTGCACCAGCGGAACTACCCGACCATATCTATCTCCACTAAGCAATAATGCATATACACCAATTCAAGAGGAAACCCAATAAATCTGGGAAAACTTTGTCACACCCCAACCGATGGCAGAAACATCGTGGCGCGGCACTAGACGAACCAGATTGCTCAAGAGAATCCATAACAACTATTAAATGACAATATTTAAAAGGTTCATTGTCCCATACCAATAAACAAATATTTCACAAACAGTTATCACAGAGTCACATCTCTTAAACAAAACAAGTCCGACAACCTAGATTTCTATTAGATGAGTTTCTAGATTGCATATCTTGATTTCAGCATAACAAATCCATCAACCTGCCACATACGTTAAACTAAAGTCAATACATAAAGTAAATGTGAGTATACAAGTTTGCATAGTAATAGTATAAAAAGCGTTTACGCAAAACCAACATGTAACACGTAACGGGCGAAGCATGTAACTACCAACAATGATACAACCTAACCACGAGACTGCGTCGTAGAGTATGCGCGACACATGTTCACCGAAGCGAACACGTGAAGTAAAGTAATGTGATCCCTAGCAACCCCTGTCACAACAGCCGCTGAGTCCAAACTATAGTACTATCGTTGCTAGAGGCAGTCTAGTGTAACACTGTATAAGCATAGTAACAAGCATTCAACAAATCACGTATAGCATGCGGGAGCGGTTAGCGTTTGTAAAGTGTTTGCGTTGTGTGTTGTGTTTTGATATAGAACGTATGTAACACCCAAAAGTGTGTTAAATGAAAATGGGTTCGAGTATACTCACAGTGTGTGTTTATCAAGTAAACACAAGCTGGATTGGATTGAAGGGAGCGCGTCGGGTCAGCCTGTGCATGGAAACAGAAGCGTAAGTCTTCTTCAGGGCTGAACGGTTATGAACAGAGTATCGAGCGGGGTAAAAGTGTCCAACAGTCTATCCGAACGGATGGGTTCCATCCGAACGGATGGTCATTCGAGTAGGACGTGGTTGTTTGCGAAACGTTAAAATTTAAAGTTTAGTTAAAAGCGTTTAACCAACGGAAATTGTCAGGGTCAGGTCATCCGGACGGATGGCCATTCGAGCGAGTGATCTGTGTTTGAAGTTTTTGTTAAATTTTCTAAGTAAAACTTTTAAGTTAACGGAGACAGCGTGACGACTTGTCAAACAACGGAATATACCAAACCCAGTTCATTCGGCCGGATGGGCCCCACCCATTCGGAAGACGAGCTGTTCTTGATGAAGATTCATGTTTGACCCGTTAATCGGTCCATCTCTCCGGTGGAAATCCGTTTTCAAGCCTGCTCTCGACTAAAGAACGAGTCGAGAGTCTGATTGAGTCCAGATTCCATCAATATTGTGTAAAAACCGAAGAAAACTTGAAAACAGATGAAAAATTGTTGAAATCTTTCATATTTAAGTTGAAAAGTGTGAAATCCTTTAGATCTTGAACCAATCTCGATTGAATGGTGCTCCACAACAGTTTGCCTAAGCAAAACGAGTGAAATCCACCTTCAAGAGGTCTAGATCAGATGATTTCGAGAAAAAGTTTGTGTGTGTGTGTGTGTGATTTTGATGAAGAAGATGGAGTAGAAGTGTTTAGAGATGAAGATTGAAGAAGATTTGAGAGAAAAAGCTTACAAAGTGGCCTTGAATCGCGACTGAGAGCTTAGGAGCGAATGGGAGTGTCAAAGTCTTGAAATGAGGCGTACGGCTAGTATTTATAGGGGAAGGGCGAAGGTTAAGTCGGTGGCGAGTGGTAGCGTTCGGATGGCTCCATCCGGTCGGATGGTCATCCGGGCGGATGTCCATTCGCACGGAAGGCCATTCGAACGGCCGAGTTTGTGCGAGTTAGTTTTTCAACTTTGGTTCGTTTGTTAAACGTTGCGTTGCGTTTAATCGAGTTGCGAGTGAGCGTATAAGCGTATAAGCGTTGATAACCACATAACATTCAAAACAAGTAATCACACAAATAACACACATAATATAGTTAAATCTGCGTTGCGATATCACTTAAGTAACAAGCGTTTAAGTAAGCGACGCGAATTGCGATAAAATGCGTTTCAATAGTAAGCGTTATAAGTAACGTTTAAATGTGATGACTGCGATTTGAATAAGTGTTGTAACATGCATTTAAACAGTGTCGAAAATATAGTTTAACCTATAGCATTAATCGAATCCCAAGAGTACAAACGTTTACGAAAGAAATGACAGCAATAAGCAACCATCCGAAAAGTCGGGTTATTACAAACCCCCTTATGGGAATCAAACCCAGGACCTGATGGTCCCTAAACCTTATCTCATCGCTAAGATGCCACTAGGCTATAATGTCATGGGCTCTATGTCACACCCCAACCGATGACGGAAACATCGGGGCATGGCACTGAGCGAAACAGATTGTCAAGAGAAATTCCATAACAACTAAATTACCAAATAGTTAATATTATGTCCCATACCATAATCCATTAAGTAATATAATTATTACACACATAGATATTCTCAAACAAACATGTTCCGACGACTCAGATTCAAATAAAATATAAATTGTCTTTGTTTCTAGACTCTCGGTGTCACACCCCCAAAATCCACACACGGAGTACCACCGCTTGGAGGCGTGACTGACCAGGATCAAGCCACCAATCATATTGAACAATGTATATAATAAGTGTAATTCAACCAAACAATATGAAAGGTGTTCCAAAAACCAACGTATAGTATCACAGTTTAGCGGAAGCATAAATGTAAAACCCAACTTAAGTAATAAGTTTAAAGAATCATAAATTTTTCATCAAAACATCCACAATCCGTGCCCACAACGACTGCGCCTCCTGTGCAAGCTCCATGAGTACCTATGGTCCTGCAAGGCATGCAACAGAAAGTCAACAACTAGTTGAGCGAGTTCACAGTTGGTTGTTCTGAGTAGCGAGACTTATGAGCTTCATCCATTACAAGCTCGCGTAAGTTGCCGTAGAGTGGGACCCAAATGCGTCCTGTTACATAGTAGCCGCCATCTGCCTTTTGTTCTAACCGTTGCCTTGAGCCGCGTAGGGCTTCAGCCCTGACGTTTTCTGGTTTCAATGCTTGTACCTGAGCATCTCGTATCTGGGCCGGGAGGCTAGACTGAATAGTAAGTTGTAGTGCTCGCACGCGTCTAGGCGTAGTATCTTTTTGACTGAGGGCATCGGCCACAACATTGGCTTTGCCTGGATGGTACTTGATGGCACATTCGTAATCATTCAGTAGTTCGACCCATCGTCGTTGTCGCATGTTTAACTCTTTCTGCTTGAAGATATGCTCGAGACTCCTGTGATCGGTGTAGATGGTGCACTTGGTGCCATACAGGTAATGTCGCCATATCTTGAGCGCAAAAACAACAGCTCCCAGCTCTAAATCATGTGTAGTGTAATTCCGTTCGTGAATCTTAAGTTGGCGCGAAGCATAAGCAATGACTTTATCCCGTTGCATCAACACACATCCAAGACCTTGGATGGATGCGTCGCAGTAGACTACAAAATCGTCCGTGCCTTCAGGCAATGAGAGGATAGGTGCGCTACAAAGTCTATCCTTTAAGTGCTGAAATGCTGTTTCCTGTGTATTACCCCAACGGTAAGCAACACCTTTCTATGTCAGTAGTGTAAGCGGTTGTGCAATCTTTGAGAAGTCTTTGATGAACCGTCTGTAATAACCAGCCAAACCCAAGAATTGGCTTATTTTGGTTGGTGTGCGAGGTGCAGGCCAGTTCTTGATCGAATTACCTTGGATGGATCGACATGAATCCCATCCTTGTTTACCACGTGGCCTAGGAAGTGGACTTCACGAAGCCAGAAGTCGCATTTTGAAAACCTGGCGTACAACTGTTCCGTTCGAAGAAGTTCCAAAATAAGTCGTAAATGATGCTCGTGTTCCTCCTGACTCTTCGAGTAGATCAGGATGTCATCGATGAAAACAATAACAAACTTGTCAAGATAAGGTTTGCACACCCTGTTCATAAGATCCATGAAAACCGCAGACGCGTTCGTTAGCCCGAATGGCATGACCAAAAACTCGTAATGGCCGTAGCGAGTTCTGAATGCTATTTTGGAGACGTCCTCATCCCGGACTCTCAGTTGATGATAGCCTGACCTCAGGTCAATCTTCGAGTAATAGCCCGACCCTTGCAACTGGTCGAATAAGTCGTCGATGCGTGTAAGAGGATAGCGATTCTTCACGGTCACCTTGTTCAGTTCGCGGTAATCTATGCACATGCGGAAGGTACCGTCTTTCTTCTTCACAAATAATACTGGAGCTCCCCAGGGCGAAGAGCTAGGACATATGAAACCCTTTTCCAAGAGTTCTCGTAATTGCTTGGATAGTTCTTCCAGTTCGGTTGGAGCTAAGCGATAAAGTGCTCGAGCTATGGGTGCTGCTCCTGGAGCTAGCTCGATCTGAAATTCGACCTGGCGATGAGGCGGTAGCCCAGGTAACTCTTCAGGAAACACTTGAGGAAAGTCGCGTACAACTGGAATATCCTCTAACTTCTTCTCTTCCGTAGATGTATCAGTAACGAGTGCTAATATAGCAGTGTGGCCCTCTCGCAAACACTTCTAAGCTTTCAGGAAGGAAATGATGCCACTCACGACACCACTCTTGTCGCCTTGAACTTCGAGAGGTTCTTTTCCAGTACGGGGAATGCGAATGATCTTCTCCTTGCATAGGATCTCTGCTTGTTGTTGGGATAACCAATCCATACCAATGACGATGTCAAAACTACCCAGAGTTATGGGAATGAGGTTGATGGAGAATGTCTGACCAGCTAAGACGAGGTTACAACCTTTGACTACCAGAAGATTGCTGACTAGGGTTCTGATAGTCATCAATCTTTCGCTGCCGTCCCTGGGACTGAACTGAAGTTAAACCCTTGCTGGAGGTTCCATCCCAGTTTCTCTTGTTGTCACAGGGAATAACAGAAGTAGTAGTAGTAGCACCAATGCGTTTAGGCAGCTTGTTCTGTTCCACTGCCTGGTCTGTGAGACGATGAGCAAGACGAGTAACATCTTGAATAGTAGCAAGGTTAGCAGAAGTCACATGACTTTGAATCTCTGGTACTAAGCATTTGAGGTACAGCTCAATGCGCTTGATGGGAGGATCCACCATAGTTGGACACAACACTGCCAGTTCGTTGGATCGTTTCGTGTACGCTTCTATTTCTGACCCCGTCATCTTCAAGTTAAAGAACTCCACTTCCAGCTTGTGGATGTCATCACGACTACAGTATTCACGTTTGATCAGTTCCTTAAAATCATTCCATGGGGTGGCATTAGCAGCCGCCAGCCCCAGCATCTGAACTTGCACGTTCCACCAAGTTAGCGCAGTACCTTCGAGAGTACCCGTGGCGTACTTCACCCTACGAGCCTCAGGGCGTTCACACATCTCAAAAAAATAGACTCGAGCTTTTCAACCCAATGGAGGAGTCCAACTGCTCCTTCCGTGCCACTAAAGGTAGTAGGACGACAGTCCATGAAAGTTTTGAAACGTGCACACAGGTGGCTGAGCGTGTTGACCTGTCGTGTGCGTAAGAGTAAACATACTTGAGCACGAGTGTTGGTTTACGAGAGTAGGATCTAAAGATCCTAGAGTAAGTGGTGATGGCAGGTTACACCTCCTGCCTGGGCAGCTGCGAGTGCTGCAGTAACTTGTTCAGTGATCGAAGCCGCCAACTGGGCTTGAGTTAGGTTAACGCGTCCACTCATGATCTTGATATCAAGAAGAACATAAGTGAGAGAGGTTCGCGAATAGTGCGATGACAGAAGAGAGTGAGCACACAAGTATTCTCAAGCAATAGGGGTTATGTGCATCTAAGCATACCATGAGCAAAGTTCTATGTAATTCTAGCAAGTAGGCAATAAAACATATACCATATTACCTAGAATGTTGAGTCTTGCACGTGGAACGAGGCGTCGTTGTGGATCGTTGAGCACTGTACAGGTTATAGTCTGGTTTTACTAAAAACGTTTTCCCCTTATTAAAACCGAGTTCTCTATAACCAATGGCTCTGATACCAATCTGTCACACCCCCAAAATCCACACACGGAGTACCACCGCTTGGAGGCGTGACTGACCAGGATCAAGCCACCAATCATATTGAACAATGTATATAATAAGTGTAATTCAACCAAACAATATAAACGGTGTTCCAAAAACCAACGTATAGTATCACGGTTTAGCGGAAGCATAAATGTAAAACCCAACTTAAGTAATAAGTTTAAAGAGTCATAAAGTTTTCATCAAAACATCCACAATCCGTGCCCACAACTACTGCGCCTCATGTGCAAGCTCCATGAGTACCTATGGTCCTGCAAGGCATGCAACAGAAAGTCAACAACTAGTTGAGCGAGTTCACAGTTGGTTGTTCAGTTATAGTAATCGTATTGTAAACCGTATGTTCATTTAGTGAACCATGTTTCGTATGTATTTGCATCGCGGCCCTCTAGGCATGTTGGCGAAGATTAGTGGGGGTTTCCCATGTTTTCTAGACTAGGTATATTTGTATCGCAGCCCACCCGGCATGTGTGCGAAGTTTAGAGTATGGTTCGCAGCCATTCCAGGCATGTGTGCGAAGATTAGTTCTATTATCACAGCCATTCCCGGCGTGTGTGCGAAGAGAAGTATATGTATCACTAGTCTAGCAGTACCTACCAATAACCTTCCTCTCCCGAGGCCTATGGTATGTAATTCCGATAACAATTTAAGCATAAGTAATCATCCAAACCCATTCCCAACCCCGGGAATCCCATGCCTTGGTAAGAGTGTGAACTCACCTTGGTTTGCTCGGTATGCTAAGTTAAGTGCTCACAAGAAATCAGTCAAGTCCTATAGTGTGCACGTATACTCAATCAGTGTCGTTCGTAATGACTCGCATGAAACTAGCATCACAGTATTATCACAGAGTGTGTCTAGCAGTTAGCAACTTGTATCATGTAAACAGTTAATCCAATTCATGCAATTTCATACACTCTAATGTTGTTAACCGATAATACACTTTAACAGAGTTAGCAAGTTTAACTGGCTTAACATATACCAACAAGGTTACACAGTTAACAAAGTTAACATCTAACAGAACTAGTGAACTAACTGTGTTATGCGCTTAACTTAACTGAGTTAAATAGTTTAACAGAGTTATCATGTTTAACCGAATTAACAACTAACAGAATTAATACACTAACTGAGTTTACTAAAGTTAATAACTTAAGAGGTTTGATAAAATAACAATGGTACTGTGCTACAACAACTACATGTGCCGAAAACACATGGTCAGAAATCCACCTGGCCGAAATCCCTTTGGGGGACGAAATCACTTTGGCCGAAATCACCAAGGTGATTTCGTTGAGCCTAAGATGTGACGAAAACAATAGTGTTTTCGTTGGTAAAATCATCATCAACAACAGCAGGTTACGCAACAATAACAAATCTTAATCATCACTTATCAGATTCAACCATTTGTACGAACAATCGGTCAAACAGGAGCTAAATCATTCGATTAGATATTTACTCATCTGTATTATCAGGATTAACATCCGACAACATCATAGTGTTTAACATATGACAGGAGATCTAGTTTATGCATTCATTAACCGACTATCTACGATCCCTTTATCTCGAAGATTTACAATCACCATTAAAAAAAATAACGATCTAAACATTTATTCATCAATCACAATCAGATCATAAGATCATAATACCTCGCAGTAGCAGTTAATATAAGATACCAACAAACAATTCATGATGATTTCAAACAATTATATATCAATAGTGGATTACTAACCTAAACAGAGAAGACAATACTTCGATCGGTGTGCGAGACTCGAGTGCTTGGAACTGCCATCGGGTTTCAAAAGCGGGTGAGAGAAAATGTGAGAGGTGATTAGGGTTTTTGCTAGTTGCTGTCATCGCGTACAGGTTAAGTACAAGCCTTTTAATTAATCACTACTGGGCCAAAGCCCATTTGGTTTTCATTGGCCCCTTAATAGATGAAAACACTTAGTGTTTTCGTGAGGTGTGTGGGTCTTTGACAAAAATTCCATCTTATTGTTTTTAATTATAAAATCAAATAATCAAAACAATATGTATAACATCTACACACACAACATGTACATTACAAACTACAATCAACACGTATATTGCTCATCAAGTATTTATAAAACACACATGCAAATAAATACGAGGTTAAAACGGATAGAGACCTTGAAACCTCGGGTTGTCACATTATCCCCAACTTGAAAGAAATTTCGTCCCGAAATTTAGCACGTGGTTACTGAGGAAGCTAGTTGTGTTGTGTATTTTACTGGTTTTCCTGGGGTGTCACACTCGGTCCTACTTGATTCCACAAAAGCAGGTAAGCCACATCCTATGCATTCAAACACCTGTCACATACATTAAAATAAAGGTCAATACACAGAGTGTAAAGGTGAGCATACAAGTTTGGTAATAGCATAATAGAGTTTGAAATCGTTTACGCGTAACCAGCATGTATAACGTATAATGTGAAGCATGTAAGTTATCGACAAAGATCCTATCAATACCAATGACTGTGAGTTGACTGCGAATGGTGAGTGCGCATCACATGTTCACCACTGCGAACACGCGAAGTATTGTCCTTAACAACCCCTGAGTGAACAGGTGCTGAGTCCAAACTATAGTACTATCGTTGCTAAGGCAGGTAGACATCAATCAATGTGTTAACATAACAAACAGGCATTCATCGAGTCACGTATAACATGCATTAAAGGTCAGCGTATAAATAGTGTTTGCGTTGTGTGTTCGATGTGATTTAGAATAAGTAACTTAGGTAACACCCAAAAGTGCATAAAGCAAAAAGGGATCGAATATACTCACAGATAGCGTTTAACTTAATAAACAATGCCTTGGATTGAATGGAGCGCTGAGAGAGATTAGCCTGAACAGTTAACGATAGCATAAACGATGAGCGGCGCGTAAAACAATGCAAGAGTACCAAGTATCGGATGGTAACCCGATCGGATGTCCAGTCGATCGGATGTCAATCCGTTCGGATGGTCATCCGATCGGATGGCCATTCGATTGACACCTCGTTTGGTAAGAGTGTGTTTGTGTATGATGGTTTGTCCTTTGAAGTTTTCGTTGTAGCATTTTGGAAATATAGAAGTATCTCTACCCTTCAGGAAATCCGATCGGGTGGCAATCCGTTAGTTACTGATGATCTTTGAAAATTGATCAAGTACCAAAGTCCCATACGTCACCCGATCGGACGGCAATCCGTTCGACGTTCAGAGCCTTGGAAGTTTGAATGAAAAGTTTAAGTGTGGAACCAAGTGCAACCCGATCGGATGGCCGGTCGATCGGACGGCAATCCGTCCCAATGTCCTGATCGTCTTGTCACTTGATTTCGTTGAAGATTTTTGCAGTTTTGAACGAATCGTTATGATAACTTGCTTAAACAACAGGAACCCCATCTCGACCCAAGTGACCCGATCGAACGGAACCACCCTAGTCCGACAAGTTCATGGTTCAAGACGGTTGTTTATATTCAAACCCGAAATCAGTTATCTCCCGGATAGAATTCAGATCTTGAACTAACCCATCACTAAGAAAGAGTAGAAGATCAGAACGAGCTCCGATTCTATCGGTTTTGAGTGCATTGAGTTGAAAGAAAGTTGGAAAACCTTCTTTCAATCTTTTCAACCATGAATATGTGTAGATCTATGTAAAAACATTGATTATTCACGTGGAAATCCTTCAGATCTGAGCTGTTCTTGGTGGAATGAAGCCAAACCTTGAAGTTCATAGGAAATCCATGATGACATCACCCTAGAACACCTCAAATCCGGTGATTTCATGGTTAAAAGTTAATATTCAAAGGTGAAAATGATGTAGAAGTGTGTGTAGATCATAGAAGTACAAGATTTAGGTTGGAAACTTACAAGAATCGATAGAAATGAGAGCTTGAGGTCGGTTGGTCGAATAAGGAGCTGTCACATCACAAATGATGTGACAGGTGGGTATTTATAGGGTTTCCCAAAAAGGAAAGTGGTGGAGTGTCTGGTCGATCGGGTGGCAATCCGATCAGGTGGCAGCCCGATCGGGTGACAACTCGATCGGATGACAATATGATCGGATGGTAATCCGATCGGATGGCCACTCGATCGGTTGGCCACTCGATCCTAGTGTCCGGCGCGACAAGTTTTGTTGTTTCGATTCGCGTGTTGAGCGTTGCGATGCGATTCGAGCGAGCGATGCGATAGTGTTATCCATTAGTTACACAAACAACATAACTACTATATCTAACATAGAATCACTAGAATTAACTTGCGTTTAGCGTTGGCGGTTCGATTGCGATGCGATAGATTTGCGATTGCGATTAACACCTCAACATAAACATAACATGCACGAGTAACATATAGAAAACTCACACATGTAAAACAATATCCAGAACACATAATTCGAGTTGCGCATGCGATAGCGATAAGCGATAAATGGATTAGCGATAAATATGTGATTAAACTGCGATTATTAATAGATACTCCACATAATACAACTAAAGCAAATAAATAAATAGATTCGATTACATGTCAAAGAAGTCAAAACAGTAGTTAAGCAAGGAGTGACAGATCGCAATTAGCAATCTTTTCTCCCTTTGACTTCAATCTTGACTTTGACTTTGACTTTCGAAACACGGGGTATTACAGCCTCCCCTACTTAAGGGAATTTCGTCCCGAAATTAGGCTTTAGCCGTAACAAACAAATGCGGGTACTTCACCTTCATGTCGCTTTCGAGTTCCCAGGTGAACTCGGCACCGCGTTTGCCTTCCCAGCGAACCTTCACAATGGGAATGTGTGAGCGTCTGAGTACCTTGGTTTCTCGTCCCACGATCTCGACAGGCTTTTCCATGAAGTGTAATGTTTCGTCCACTTGTAGGTCTTCAAGAGCGACATGTAATTCCTGGTCGGCCAAGCACTTTCTTAGGTTCGAAACATGGAAGGTCGGGTGGACGTTACTCAGTTCCTCTAGTAGTTCGAGTCTATAGGCCACTTTTCCAATCCTCTCCAGAATTTTAAAGGGTCCAACATATCTAGGCGTGACTTTTCCTTTCTTTCCGAATCTGACCACCCCCTTCCAAGGTGCAACCTTTAAGAGTACGTGACCGCCAACGTCAAATTCAAGAGACTTGCGGCGTCTATCATCGTAACTTTTCTGTCGGCTCCGAGCATTCAGTAGATTGTCTCGAATTTGGAGGATTTTGTCTGTCGTTTCTTGCAACAGCTCGGGACCGGTAATTTGTGCGTCTCCGATCTCGTGCCATACAATAGGCGATCGACATTTTCTTCCGTATAAAGCCTCAAATGGTGCCATTTGTATGCTAGAATGATAACTGTTATTGTACGAGAATTTGACCAAAGGTAAGTACGCGTCCCAATTACCACCGAAATCTATGACACACGAACGGAGCATGTCTTCGAGGTTGCGAATCGTTCTTTCAGTCTGACCGTCGGTTTGGGGATGGAAACGGTACTTAGATTAAGAATAGTACCGAGAGCAGATTGAAACGTTTCCCAAAAACGCGAGGTAAACCGACCATTGCGGTCAGAGATGATGTCACGAGGCGTCCCATGTCGACTAATGATCTCGTTGGTGTAGATTCGGGCTAATTTTCTACCTTAAAGTCTTCTCGTATCGGCAGGAAGTGAGTTGACTAGGTCAAACGGTCAACCACAACCCAAATGCTATCATGACCAGTGCAAGGACCTGCACGAAAATGTCCTACAACACTTCGTAAGTGGAAACCCAGACCCCTAAAACCCTAATTCTTATAAAAAATCAAGAAATTCAATTTTATTAGTCTGTCGCAGGCCGCGTAAGACTTAAGGATAGTCTACGCGGGGCGCGACAGCTAGGCTAATCTCCGGATAACGATCAATGCCACGTGTCTGACACGTGGCAGACCTACGGGGTGACACGGCAGCCCTAGCCGTAGCTAGGGTGGCCCTCTCTGGCCGCGTAGGTTATTCTTCGAGTTTACGCGGGCCACGTAAAACTCAATTTTCTGCTATAAATGGGACGTGCATGGGCATTTCGTCTGTGCTCGAGAAATTCATCAAAATCGCTATCTTTCTGCTTAGAAATCACATTCAAAGTAGGGAAACGCTGCTACGATTACGGGGTAATAACTCGATCACTGCTACGATACAATGTCCGATCGATTGAAACCAATCTGATGGATGTTTAAGTGCTGCCCAAATACGGGCTATACTTTTTCATTCGTCGTGAGGGTTTTGATTTCGTGAGCCTATCGTAAATGTTGTATTAAGTTACTAACCTAGTTTCGTGTGCATTGTTATTTAACTAGGTTACGAGGCTAAATCAGTAGGCAAAACTCTGTCCAATTAAATTTGCAAAGTGAGTCATTCTCTTTTTATCAAAAGTGTTTTACAATATCTCAATTTTTTCCAGTTATATGTTACAGGGATTAAGTCTTTGTTATCTTAAATTACTGGCAGTAAGTGGGGTATTGTGCACAATGACTACAGTTTTAATCACTTTTAGGTGAAAGGACCTAAATAGTGATACACGTCACTTTTGGGTGAAAGGACCCAATAGTGATATGACCACAGTCATAGATCCGGTCGAGTGACAACTGAACCAGCTAATTATAAGATAGAGGCAATTGTAATCGCTCTTAATACTGTAATCTATAACAATGTGTCGTTTTATGCAAATTGAATGACTCGCCAGTATTTCCCCGCTGATAAAATATTTTTAAACATGTTTCAGGTGATTTACTGTGAACCAGGGAAAAGTGCCGCGTAACACTACCAGCTTGGATAAAGTGGCTCAGTAAATAAATAAACATGTTTTTGTATCCAGGGGATTTCCCAGTGAAATTCCTCTATTGTAAACTACGGGGTTTATCCCGAAACTTGAAATAAAATAATCGGGTGTTTTCAGTTTTAAAAGATCCTGCTAAAATTTCCGCTGCCAAAATTAAATACCACGGGTTTTCTGTCTTGCGGCAATCGAACCAGAAAACTGGATCGGGGGCCGTGACAGAAACAGGTGGTATCAGAGCCACTGATTTAAGCTAATTAAGTATTTAGAAATACTTAATTTTTCAGATTGCCATTTTGTGATTCTGTGAGAATTTAATTTAATAAATAAAATTTTAACTTAAATTTTTTTTGTGTTTCTTCATGTGAGCTAACAACATGAATGAACTGTCGGAGGCACTCCGAAACTTTACTATCCATACCACCGATATGGATACAACCGGGACCCTATCCGGCTATCAAGCTGATACTGAGGAGCCGATAATGTTCCAGGCCCAGCCGCAGGAGAAACCAAAGCCTAAAAAGAGGAGGAGAATTTTGGACTGGAAACGCGGACGTAGGAAGAAGCCAGCTGCCCAGAAGGTGAAGAAGACTGAGGATCTGAAAGACAAAGGGAAAGGAAAGGAGATCGGGGAAAGTTCCGGGCAAGCCCAGGAAATGCCACCCTGGGAGGAGCTTGATCGAAAACTTGCAAATTGTGATCTCATCGAACCTGCCGATGAAAACCTCTTCAATTTACCTGCCCAATCACAACTTCTAATTAACCTTGAACCTGCTATTCCGGACCCTATTGTCAACCCACAACCTGTTACAGGCCAGCTGGAAGAGTGGTGGCCGAGTGTCTGGCACTTTCAGAATTTCATGAATAATCCAAATGTTTATTTTCCCCAGTTTGATCATGAACCAGCACCATTCCCACCTATGAGCGCAGAAAACGTTGCTGAATTACGCCACTACGGTGAGGAACTGATGGAGGCGGGAAATCAGATTCGGGACGTGGGGGAAAGGATCACGTGGAAGTACGACGAGAGGGAGCGTCGTTTCTGAAAAGCCAGCTAACGGTGGTGGAGTGTTTGTATAATAATAGTATGTAGAAAAAATATATATATATATATATACATAAAATAATAATAATAATAATATAATAATGTATAATAATAACTTAAAAATAAAACCTTTGTAAAATAGATAGTTTGTAACGACGCATAATATTATAAAAATATATGAACGTCGCAAGGTCGACGGTTTTGGCTATATGTGTTGATGTGACTATGTGTTTTGATTGCTTTATTGTGTTTGGTTGCTATACATTCTATGACAGTAATATATATATTGTTAATAATTCAGGTGGAAAACGCAGAAAATCAACCAGCAAACGAAGTTAACCAATCTGAACAAAATAATGAGGATCATTTTCTTAATAGGCAAGATATAGAAAATATCGTTGCCCAGGGAATAGCCAATGCTATCCCGGCAATCGTCGCCACTGTTAAGAACCCCGTTGAACCTTCACAAGCCAACCCCAGCAAACGCACTCGCGACGATAATATTAGTAACAATGTAAATGGAGGCGGCAATAATGACAATAATGTGGTTCAAGCCCCAATACTTAAGAAAATGAAAGTTGCAACACCTAGTTGCACTTATAAAGAATTTATTGCCTGTAAACCAGTTGAATTTGCAGGCAATGAAGGGGAGACTGCCGCACTGCGTTGGTTAGAAAAGACCGAGGCAGTAATCAAAATCAGTAAATGTGCAGAGGAAGACAAGGTTATGTATGCATCCCACCTTTTTAAAAAAAGAAGCGTTAGAATGGTGGAACACGATGCTACAAGCCAAGGGAAGTGACGTGGCTTACGCCATGAGCTGGGAGGAATTTAGGGAATTGATGGAACGAAAATTTTGTCCCGCCTACGAAAAGGAACAAATGACGAATAAGTTCCTGAACCACCGGATGGTGGATGTTAACTGTCGAGGGTATACTTCGAAATTCTTCGAGTATGCCAGAATTGTGCCGAATCTGGCTTCGCCCGAACCGGTTCTTATTTCTCGCTATATTTGGGGTTTAATTAGCGAGATTCGTGATATCGTCAAAGCTGCGAGACCTCGCACGATTGACGATGCGGTTGAATTGGCCAACACCTTGACTGACGGACTGGTGCGCACGAGAGAAGAGAATAGGAAAAAGGAATTGGCCCAAAAGATTACTCAAGGTTTTCGTAGGGGTAGTAATGCCAGTAAATTCAAGAGAAAGGGAACCGGGCAATCCTCCACTGCTCCATTCTGCAGAACCAGTAAGAGAAAACACCTAGGGAAATGTAAGGGGTACTGTAATTTCTGCAAAATCCTGGGGCACCAAGAGGAGAATTCCAGGAAGAAATCCATGATCTGTTTCAATTGCGGAGAAGCAGGGCATTTCATACCAGAATGCCCTAAACTGGTCAAGCCAGCTGATAACAAGGCCAAACCTGTTGAAGGAACTAATAAGAAGAACGCAAGAGCCTTTCAGCTAACAACGCAAGAAGCTGATCTAATTCCGAATGTGACGTTTATGCAAAAGTATTATTTGGCTCAGGTTCAAACCAAAGTTTTATAAATACTTCATTTTGCCAAGCTCTTAAGCAACCTTTAACCAAACTTAGGCTACAAATTTTCTGCAAACCTACTACCTATGAATTTAGCTGGTTTCGATGTGGTATTAGGAATGGATTGGCTAGTAGCCAACCATGCTCGAATCCTCTGTGATAAGAATTCCATAGAAATTCATACACCCACAGGAGAAGTAATTTTGATTTCAGGAGATAAGCCCTGTAAACCAATGAAGTTCATTTCAGTAATGAAAGTTGCCAGTTATGAACGAAAGCAAGGAATAGTGTATATGATTTCGGTAATCATTAACACTAAAGGTAAGGAACTTAAGGAAATTCCTGTAGTATCGGAATACCCGGATGTATTCCCAGAAGAACTACCAGGATTAGCACCAGATAGGGAAATAGAATTTAGAATTCATCTAATTCCTGTGACTACAACAATATCCAAGGCACCCTATCGGTTAGCACCCACTGAAATGTTAGAACTGAAAAAGCAGTTAGATGAAATACTAGGCAAAGGATTCATACAACCTAGTTCATCCCCTTGGGGAGCGCCTGTGCTGTTTGTAAAGAAAAAAGGATGGTTCAATGTGAATGTGTATCGATTATAGGGAATTGAATAAGGTTACAATTAAGAATCGATACCCATTACCTAGGATTGATGTAACACCTCGTAAAATCACGTCCAATATAGTATTGACACGTGTAATAAACCCTAATGAAGTCAAGTGTTGAATTTAAGGGACTAATTTTTCGAAAAATCAAAAACCTTGATTATGAAAGAACTGGAAGTATTAACATACCTAAAATAAGTTTCTAAATAACCATTTATGGTTTTATATTCACAAATGAGCCACTTGTTGATCGAGTGTAGCCGTTTGCGTAATTAATTGAAAGTCTGCGCAATAAAGGGTTAAAAGCGTCAACATGTTAATTTTTACCTCTGAGTGACCATTTAACAAACCGAGAGCTTCATGATATTTGATTATACTCTTGGGAATGCCAATCGTTGGCCGTCCAAGGCTTTTATGCCTATAAATGAAGTTACGTGCAACTTTGCAAGTTGGAGGGACTAAAAGTGTCAATATGTTTAATTGTACCTCTGAATGACCTTTTAGAGAACCCGAAGCATTGTAATGTTTAATAATACTCCTAAGAATTCCTAATATGGATTAGATAAGGCTTTGATACTATTAAACGATGATATGCGCAAGTTTGCGCATTAAAGGGACTATTTGCGTCAAACTGCAAAAGTCTATCGATTCGTATAGTATCGAACCTTCCGGAATAGGATCATAAGTTAAACATGCCCTAAATATCCTTTACATAGCTTAGAAATAGTCTTAGAGGTGTTTGGTGCACAAAAATAAACTTATTTGGTCAACAGGGACTAAAAGCGTCAAAAAGTACACAAGTTTACATTTTCACGCATAACTTACATTCTGAATACATCCGGACATCCAAAAATTTATGTAAGCACTAAAATATTTTATTTTAGTGTTTGGCATAATAAAAACTTCATTCGCTTCACAATTTGGATCGTTTTCGCGTCCGTTACGACTTCCGTCGTAATTAACCGAACAACGTAACCGTACGACCAAACAAACCTACATCCGAGATATTTTTGAGCACATTTTAAGTTACCTATAATTTAAATTCATTTTAGAGCTTTGAAATGGGGTTAACGGGGCTTAAACGTGTCAAAAATGCATCAAATAGCAAGTTTGGATGCACAGGGGCCTGTTCTGCCAAAATATGAAAGTATCAGACCTGCAAGGTCCTTACGGACCATATGGTTCTGGGTCTTACGGTCTGTAAGCAAGTCCCAGATCAGCAGAAAGCTGTTTCCAGCCAATTCCAACTCATATCTCACTTGCACATGGTATTGGGCAATACTAGGGGCTCCAATGGTTTTACAAAACCATGGGCACGAGGTGTATGGCTGAGATTAAAGCACGGGAATCAAGAAACGATCTTAACGGTTCCGAAAAACCTATAAATACCCACCTTAACTTTCCCCAAACTCACACCTTGATCTTGAATTCTCTAAGTTGGAGACTTTGCTCTTCATACCTGAGAATTTAGGATCAACCCTCCTTGCTTGGACCCTTTGTAAGTGTCCTTTCGTGCTTAGTTTAAATTTCTAGCGTTATAGCCGAAAAGTCAAGCGTTTTGATGAACACTTTGACTTTTAAACGGTTGAGCCATTGTTCGTAATGAACATGGCTACGTGACCGTAATTAGTAGGTGTTAAACCCTCAAAAGGGCACCTCCTAATTACCACGTTTACTTAGTTTAATTGTCGGGTCAAATAAAAGTCAAACGGGTTTGTTTTAAATAAAATTCATAACTATTTCATAAAAATAAGTTTTCTCACCTTATTAACTTGGTAGGTATTAGTTCAACATGTCTAAGCATGTTCAACCTGACAATTCTAAGTATAGGCTCGGTTTGGGACCGAAAGTCGCAAAAGTTGACTTTTGCTTTGACTTTCAGTTCTGACCCGATTTAGCTTAGTTTAGATATGTCTTAGGATTCCTTTAGGACCAGGTTATAGGTTAGTGTAACCCTCTGAGGTTATACAACTTGGATCCTTAGTTATCCTATTCATTGCATGTTTCCGTTATATGCTTAAATGTTGACCATTGTGCCCTTTTGACCCCAAAACCTTTTGCAACTAATTTTATATGATAAATAAAATATTTTAAGCTTTCTGGGATGATAAAAATACCAGCGTTTCTTTAAAAACCCATCGCTTAAAATCGCCTTTTCACGCGTTTTAAGCGCATAGTATGTGTAAAAAACCATGTTACATATATAATACTTGATACCTACTATTAGTTTTAGTAAATATATATACTTTAACAGTAAGCAAAAATTTTTAAACTCAGATTTCCAAATTTGTCCTTTAAACCGTATGTGAAATTACCAAAATGCCCCTTCGGTGCATAGTTCGGTTATAAATGATAAAATTCACATATGTGTAATAACCTACTGATATAACTTATTAAATTAAGTATTTTTACTGATTAAATCAGATCTGAAACTCAGATTCATATTAAACCTCTTTTATAACTTTTTAAATGACCAAAATACCCCTACAGGGCATAAATTGGTTTTAAATTCGTTTTGGGCATAACGGAAGGTATCTTATTGATATCACAACATGTTTAAGGCATATTAACTTAGGAAACATGTATATGACTCTTATGGTTACCCGTTACGCATATTTCGCGTTTGGATCGGCTTATGTAACTAGTTTGCATAAATTGACCAAAACGGGTCAAACCTTATCATTTTTGCCTCAAAATCCAGAATGTGTTTTGTTTACCCATATTATAAAAGTCTCCAAACTTTTCGGGCCTAAATCACATTCTATTCTGGTCTTCGCTTAATCATGCGTTTTGAACCGTAAACCTTTCCTTAAAACTAACCGGTCTAAGTTACGACTTAAATAAGACCCGTTAGGAATCTAATAGGTTAATAAAACCTTTGTTCCAGATTAAGAGCCCCAGTAGAAGTACTTGTACTTGCTGATTAGAATATACGGCTGAGTATAAATTGCATTGCTAGCTCAGGTAAATACTCTTAACTTATTTTCCCTATACGGGCTTGGGATACGGTATTATAATAATACCGCTGGTCGGGTATTGAATGTTTAATCGTATTGTGATTAAATTATTGAGGTAACCCGTTTTAATCTGTATTGTTTGAAATAAAAGCCTTTAGGGGTATCATTTTGACATAAATAGTTCAGCTCACAATCGTTGATACTGATAGTTGTTCGTTTTGTTGAAAAACAGAGTAAGGCTTAATCACCATCAAAGTTGATTAATCAGTACCTGTGAAACAACCAGGATGACGTCACAATCTCAAGATGATAAGAATAACATCGGCTCACTTTTCAAACCACCCATGCTGAAACGAAATGAATACAACATCTGGGAGAGAAGGATGGGTCACATCCTTGCTCAACAGAACACTGGATGTTGGAGATCAGTTGTTTTTGGGCCCCATGTTCCTATGGTGCCAAGTGCTGAGGATTCAAAGAAATTCAAACCTAAAAAATATGAAAACTATACTGAAACTGATTTTCAAAAGTTCGAATTGGATGCCAAAGCATTTAGCATCATAGCATCTACATTACCCAATGAAATCTATGCTGGACTGTTACATTGTAACAGTGCCAAAGAGCTATGGGATGCACTTAAGGAACAATTCGGGGGAACAGAAGAAGTTATTGAAAACAATAGGGAAATTCTGAATCAGCAGTACGAAACCTTTTGTCACATTAAGGGCGAGTCATTGACTCAACAGTTTGAGAGATTCAGCTGTCTCATTAGTGAGCTAAGACTTGTTAAGGTTGAATTTCCTAAACCTACCCAAAATAGCAGGTTTCTTAGATCATTACCAGAAAAATGGGATACACTTGCCTTTGTGACTAGAAACTCTGTTGAGTTCAAAGATCTAACACTGACCCAACTTCATGGTAGACTCCTGACCTATGAAAGGGAGTTAAACCAGAAAAAGAAGTTGCAAGAGTCTGGCAAATTTACATATGACTATTCATTTGGTAACACAAATCTTTTGGGTCAAGAAGAGTCTGGCAGCAGTAAGGATCAGAGTTATGATCATTTTATTGACATAACTGCTGGATGTAATTTCAACTCTGATCCTAACTCATCCAACTTTTCCTTCACAGCAAATGGAGAAAGCCAGAACTCTGATAATTTGTGCTTTGAACTCAATGATTTGCATCACTTTGATCCCACTGACTTAGAAGAAATGGACATTTTGCATCAATTGGCTTTGCTTAGTGTGAGAACAAGCAAATTCTATAAAAGAACAGGGAGAAAATTCCTAGGGTTACATGGGAATTTAAAAGTAGGGTTGGATAAGTCAAAAATTAAGTATTATAAATGCAATAGGCTAGGTCATTTTGCTAGGGAATGCACGAGTGAAACCACTGGTCCAATAATAACTCATCCCAGCTCAAACCCTAGAGCACAACATCAAAGCACTGTGCACTATACCCAATATACCCCTGCAGCCCATGTTAACACTGCTCACTATGCTGCAACCCCTGTGCCTGTGCATTATGTTCAAACCACTGTTCCGCAAATTCAGTATGTTCAAGCCCCTGTCCCTCAGGCACAAGTCCAACCTATTGCACCTCAACAAGCTGCTCCAACAGTGGTTCAACCAGATCAGCAAAGCTTTTTCACCCAAGGCTTTGTTGACTGGAGCAGCATGCCCAATGAGCTTGGTGATGAAAATTTTGCACTCTATGCTTCTAATGATACTTTTAATGATGATTTTTGTCTGATGGCATTAGAGTCAATACCAGAAGGGGTAGAAGCTGAAGGTGAACAGCTAAGTGCTGAAACAGTGGATGAAGTGGCTGAAGCAGTGGTTACTGCAGTTGCTGGTGAACTACTGCTGGGAGAAAATTCAGAAACCCTGATTGAACCACTGTTTAACCCCTGGTCCAAAGAAGACAAAGAAGAAAAAGAAGAGAAGAAAGCAGGTGAGAAAGAAGAGAGAGGTGATGAAGAAAGTGATCATCAAGTTATAAAAGATATTTTTGTGCCTGGTGCATCTAAATTAATTTTCTTAAACTCTTTTTAAAATGAGTCGGTTAATTGTATTTACCAGTGTAAACTGACGTATTTTCCAAAAATGTTAAGTGACAGGTACTGAACGTAATTGGCTGGAAGCTCAGGGCGTTAATAGGGAATCTTGCAAGTTCTAGGCGTCTAAAGTCTGCTGAATAGTGTTTATGTTTTAAGATCCGCCTGTGGATCCATGTTACAATCCGTTGTAATAATTGATGTTACTTTTGAATCGGTTTGTAATATATTTATCTTTTGCTTCCGCTGTGCATTTAAAATTGTGTTGTTTGACTATGATGATATCGACTACGTCACGATACTCCCCACCGGGCCCACCGGTAATATGTGGAAATATCGGGGTGTGACAGGTTGGTATCAGAGCCAACATTGAGTGAATTAAACACTAGCCTTTTTGTGTTTAATCTCAATGACACAGTAGCACATTCCTTGACCTTCTGAGTCTAGACTTAACATAGGAATATTCTCGTCTCCATTCGGAGGATTATTGCTTACAACTTTATATATTTTAATATATCGCCAAGCAAAGAAGCCATAATGGAAATTCTCCCCATTTGAAGCCTAGGAAAGGCCGAGCTTAGTACTGCGACTAGGATTAATGTGCAACCAAGGAGAAAACATTCAGAAATAAGTGAAGAAGAAACTCCTTTTACTGAAGTTCGTTTCCTTAGTAGTCCTTATAAGGACATATATATCTTCTAGTCCCTTCATGGACAACATTATTTCTTTCAAGTCCAGTTTGGGGCAATTCTGTGCTTCTTTTAAAATCATTGGAATATTTCATCCAAATTTCATTTTATCATTATACATGAATATAATATAGGAAATAAATCAAATTTTTATTCCTTTTTCGTAATTGATCTGGCAATATATGTTAAAAAGAATCTTAAAGGGGTATAACCTAGCTTGAATGTCATTTAAGACCTAGCTATGATGGTAAAACCTGTTTAAAAGAGATTCAGATTCTTGTTAACATCTGAAAACATGTTAACACTCCTGACAACAGTGATGTGATAAAATCACACTTGTCATCTTTATATTGGGAATTTCCAACCCCTTATCTAGCCTAGTGATTTAGAAATCATGGGTTAAATCATCAAATAAAGATGATCAAATTATAAACATCCATTAGTGATGAAGTGCCTACGGGCTAGAATTATTGTCCGATAAGACAACGACAGAGGTGGTCTTTGACCCCCTGTCTAAAGATGTTGGACTACGTCCAAGCATAATAGTCTGTATGATCAATGTGATCTTGACTAATATCATCATATAAGATGATCATATCATAAACATCCCTAAAGTGATGAAATGCCTACGGGCCATATCTATTGCCCTAAAAGATAAAAGACAGTTGTAGTCTTTGACTCTCTGTCAAGAAAGGTAATGAACTACGTTCAAACCTTAATGCCTCAATCCTATAAGATCATGGCTTATAAATCCAAAACTGTCCTCGTGACAAGGCCTTTTGTGCCATTTCAATATCCTTAATAGCTTCTAGCTGCATTAATTATAATGAAAAAATTAAAATAATCCTGATTATCAAATTAACCAAGTATGGTCAGGGTTAATGAATCATCGAAGATGATGGTTCCAAAATCGACTCCCTGTCAAGGAAAGGTAATGAACTCTGTTCAAACCTTAATGCCTCGATTCCCTAAAAATCATGGCTTATAAATTTAAAATTTGTCCTTGTGATTAGGCCTGTTGTGCCACTTTAATATCCTTAATGTTTATATACTAGGATAAATTATAATGAAAATACTAATATAATTAACAAATTAACCAATATGGTTTATACTACCATGGTTGATGAATCGTCAAAAATGATAATTCCATAATAACCTCTAAATAAATCATTGTCAATATGTATGTAGCAATCAAGCTACATGGCTGGATCGGATGAGGTTAACAGCCACCCGAGGGAGAATAATGATGCTCCCAGAGTTAGTATAACTGGTGCGGAACTGCAGGCATTAATAGATAATGTCGTTACACGAGCTCTCGACAGACAATATGATGAATCAAGTGATACACACTCTAAGACTCTATATGTGGCTCGTAGTAAGCCACCTTCTAAATCACCCGAGTCAAAGGAGGACGATGTTCATAACTCGTCAAATCAGAGGATTGTTCCATCTAGATAGGTTGTGCTTAATCAAGAGCCACATGATAAGACCTGTTCGTATAAATATTTTGTCTCCTGCAAGCCCAGAGACTTCACAGGAGAAAAAGGAGCCATCGAGTGCATGACATGGCTCGATGAGATGGACACCGTTGTTGATATTAGTGGATGTGCAGAGCAAGATATTGTGAAGTTTGTTTCACAATCTTTTAAATGAGAAGCTCTAGCTTGGTGGAGGTCACTAATCCAAGCTACTGGGAAGATCCCGTTATATAATCTGACATGGGATCAGTTTGATGCTCTTATCAAAGAAAATTACTGTCCTCAACATGAAGTTGAGAAAATCGAGACTGATTTCTTGACATTGGTCATGAAGAACCTAGATTGTCAGACATATCTTACAAGTTTCAATACCATGTCTCGATTGGTTCCGTACTTGATCACACCGGAACCAAAGCGTATAGCTCGCTTTATTGGAGGTCTAGCCCCAGAAATCAAGGCAAGCGTGAAAGCATCGAGACCTACTACATTCAGGTCAGCAGCTGATCTGTCGCTATCTCTCACACTCGATGTAGTCAGAAACAAGGCTGCTAAAGCTTCTGATGAAGGAAAGCGAAAAAGGGAGGATGAGAATTCTTATCACTCCGTTAAGAAGAAAAAGGGGAACTCTGATCATTAGAAGAGTTCCGGGTCTAAGAAAGGCAACCAGCAATCGGGTGAAAAGACCAGGTGCAAAACCTGTAAGAAATACCACCTTGGGAAATGCAGATTTGAATCTCAGCCTCTACCCTGTGGAATCTGCAAGTCTAAGGAACATAAAACCTTGGATTGCAAGAAGTTGAAAGATGCAATCTGTTATGGTTGCAACGAGAAGGGGCATATCAAGACTAATTGCCCTAGGAATCAGAAGAAGTCTGAAGAGGCCAAGAAAACAAACGCATGAGTCCTTCATATGAACGCCCTGGAGATGGTACAGAATGATGATGACATAACAGGTACCTTTCCTTATCAATGAAGTTATGCGGGAATTTGTTAATTCTGACGCAGATAAGTCTATTATGGACAATAGTTGTTGTAAGCCGTTGTATCCGCCTATTAGGACCTTAGACTTATGACGTGGGGTAGAATTGGCCGATGATACATTAGGAAATACTTCAACAACCTTAGATGGATGATTTATATCCATTAGGAAACACTCTTCTCCAATATCCTTGTGACAAGCTTTCAAGCTATCCAAATTATCAATATGATCAAGACAGATGTGACATTTTGATCCTCTGTCAAAAAGGTGATGGACTAGGTCCAAACCCTAAAAGCCATTAACGGTCTTATATGGCCTAGGCTAAGTATAATTGATATATATATTCTTCAATAACATTCATTAAGAATGTTAGTACTGTATTAGCCTGTATGGTTTAACGATACCATGGTAAGTATATATTAGGTCATCAGGATGATGAATAGCGGTTGTTGAATTGCAGCTAAATAATTGTTTTATTTGGTGCTAGGAACCAAATATCGAGTATGACAAACACGGATAAGACAGCCGTTGACCGTGTTATGGATAATGCGACACATACTAATGATGCCACAATTGTGAACCTTAGAATTTCCAAGGATGTTCTTCAAATTATGATAGACGCAGCTGTTGGAAAAGCTGTGAAGAAGGCCGTGAAAAAGTTCAAGGAGCCCCATGCTACTCGCTCCAAATTTTATCTAGGACCACATTTCCTTACTCATAAGGAGCATCTTGTTCATGCCTCAAATGCAAAGGATGAGCTAAAAAGGAAAAGGGAGGAAGATAACTCCCAGAGCTCTAAGAAGAAGAATAAATAAAAGTCCAACCAGAAACCAGTATGCAAGACCTGCAGGAAGCGCCATTATGGGAAATGCAGGTTCGAATCAAAATCCCAATCGCAGCCCAGGGCTTGTGGGATCTGCAAATCTAGTGAGCATAAAACATTGGAATGCCAGAAGATAGGAGATGCGACTTGTTACAACTGTAACGAGAAAGGGCATATCAAATCCAATTGCCCAAAGTATGCTAAGAAGCTTGAAGGAGATAAGAAGACTGATGCTAAGGCCTCTCAGATGGATGCAAAAGAGGCCATACAAGATGACAATGTTATAACCGGTACGTCCTTATCCATGATGTATATGCAAGGGTATTGTTTGATACAGGTGCAGATAAGTCATTTGTGGAATAAATTTTGTAAGTTATTAAATCTGCCTGTTAGAACCTTAAGCATAAAATATGAAGTAGAATAAACGCTAAGAGTTCTGCTTTGATTCGGATACCAATCAACCCTTCATAGATGGTAAGTATAACAAACTCTCAAAGTCTTCCATGAGAACCCTAGATATTAAGTGTAAAGTAAAACTTACAGACGAAAATCATAGGAACAATTTCTTCTGCTCCTGTCAAAAATCTTCAGTCATGAAATTCTAGTGTACCCTCTCTCCAGATGAAGTGCATCATCATAAGTAATTGATATCTCTTGATCTCTATCGATTGCGAATACCAGATGGTACGACAAAAGCGCCATATGAGGATTGGTGTATCCTAATATGTTCCATAGATTGCTTCCATGCTTGATTAGTATGGAGGTTTAATGCATGGAACCACAAAGATATTCCAATGATCATACGGCATTAAAGTCAGCTAATGGTATTCAAAGAAGATATCTAAAAATAGAATTGTCCAAGTAAATGTTCCCGATTAAGGAATTCGTGGACTTGTAACATAAATGTGTCACTTATTTAACACAAGCAATGGTGGGTGAATTGGAGCCTGAGATATGGAGAATCTCTGTAACCTCCTTGTACCTTGATTTTTCTCCTGAGATTACCCTGATTACCTTCTGAGAAGAAGTAGAGTTAAGATTTATATCCCATTTAGGGTTGTATTATTATGAAATCTCCAAGACGGCAGGAGCCATCTTTGGAAGAATCAAAACCCTGATTAAGTGAGTTTTAAAATAGAGGATTCATATAGCCTAACTCAATATTCTGAGAATTCGGTATTGTTAATTAAGAAAGACGGTTCATTTTGCTTATGCATTGATTACCGCAACCCTATTTAGGCAACAATTAAGAATCACCATCAGCTGCCCAGGATCGTCGATTTGTTCGACTAGCTGTGAAGATTAGCTATTCCTCAAGATTAATTTTAAGCGGTGGTTGGAATAACCATCTCACCTTAAGATAAGCTTTTCTATAATAGTTGTTATGTAAGTATCAAGGCTGCTCCTTTGGAGACCTTGTGTAAATAAAATGTTAAACATCTATTGTTAGAACAATAGAGTGGTAAGTCCAATTAACAGGATCTAAAAGTTGCATTGGAAACAACAAATAAGATCATTCGAATTTATAATCATCTTAAAGTTGCCAGTAATCGGCAGAAAAAAAAATTAAGGATTGATAAAAGTCGCAACCTTCTTAAGTCCTTAATAAGGAATAAGGTTCAATCGAAGGTATCACCCTAAGAAGGGTATGCTAAATTTTAAATTTCGCAGGGCAAGTTAAGTCCTGGATATATATAGATGCATTCGAAAATCGAATGCAACAAAGGTCAATAGCCTATAAGCTAAAATCTATATAAGGAGCTTAGTGGAGCTCGCAATGCGACCCACACTGATGATTTAAGGATAGGTTTCGCCGATAAGTCGAAACACTTTATCACGAAATGATAGGTAGGTTAATGAAACTTTATGATTGGACAAGGAGCCAGTATCAATAAGGATCGGCAAATTAAGAAGCTCCAAAAGGATACACGTACCTATTATAGAGGTCAACTGGAGTGCCTTAGAGGCCCAATTGTACTGGGGAAGATTAGGTCCAATATAAGAAAGAAAGTACTTCCTTACTTTAGCAAATCTCGAGGTCGAGATTTCTTTTAAGGGGGTGAGGATGTAACACCTCGTAAAATCACGTCCAATAAAGTATTGGCACGTGTAATAAACCCTAATGAAGTCAAGTGTTGAATTTAAGGGACTAATTTTTTGAAAAATCAAAAACCTTGATTATGAAAGAACTGGAAGTATTAACATACCTAAAATAAGTTTCTAAATAACCATTTACGGTTTTATATTCACAAATGAGCCACTTGTTGATCGAGTGTAGCCGTTTGCGTAATTAATTGAAAGTCTGCGCAATAAAGGGTTAAAAGCGTCAACATGTTAATTCTTACCTCTGAGCGACCATTTAACAAACTGAGAGCTTCATGATATTTTATTATACTCTTGGGAATGCCAATCGTTGGCCGTCTAAGGCTTTTATGCCTATAAATGAAGTTACGTGCAACTTTGCAAGTTGGAGGGACTAAAAGTGTCAATATGTTTAATTGTACCTCTGAATGAACTTTTAGAGAACCCGAAGCATTGTAATGTTTAATAATACTCCTAAGAATTCCTAATATGGATTAGATAAGGCTTTGATACTATTAAACGATGATATGCGCAAGTTTGCGCATTAAAGGGACTATTTGCGTCAAACTGCAAAAGTCTATCGATTCGTATAGTATCGAACCTTCTGGAATATGATCATAAGTTAAACATGCCCTAAATATCCTTTACATAGCTTAGAAATAGTCTTAGAGGTGTTTGGTGCGCAAAAATAAACTTATTTGGTCAACAGGGACTAAAAGCGTCAAAAAGTACACAAGTTTACATTTTCACGCATAACTTACATTCTGAATACATCCGGACATCCAAAAATTTATGTAAGCACTAAAATATTTTATTTTAGTGTTTGGCATAAGAAAAACTTCATTCGCTTCACAATTTGGATCGTTTTCGCGTCCGTTACGACTTCCGTCGTAATTAAACGAACAACGTAACCGTACGACCAAACGAACCTACATCCGAGATATTTTTGAGCACATTTTAAGTTACCTATACTTTAAATTCATTTTAGAGCTTTGAAATAGGGTTAACGGGGCTTAAACGTGTCAAAAATGCATCAAATAGCAAGTTTGGATGCACAGGGGCCTGTTCTGCCAAAATATGAAAGTATCAGACCTGCAAGGTCCTTACGGACCATATGGTTCTGGGTCTTACGGTCCGTAAGCAAGTCCCAGATCAGCAGAAAGCTGTTTCCAGCCAATTCCAACTCATATCTCACTTGCACATGGTTTTGGGCAATACTAGGGACTCTAATGGTTTTACAAAACCATGGGCACGAGGTGTATGGCTGAGATTAAAGCACGGGAATCAAGAAACGATCTTAAAGGTTCCGAAAAACCTATAAATACCCACCTTAACTTTCCCCAAACTCGCACCTTGATCTTGAATTCTCTAAGTTGGAGACTTTGCTCTTCATACCTGAGAATTTAGGATCAACCCTCCTTGCTTAGACCCTTTGTAAGTGTCCTTTCGTGCTTAGTTTAAATTTCTAGCGTTATAGCCGAAAAGTCAAGTGTTTTGATGAACGCTTTGACTTTTAAACGGTTGAGCCATTGTTCGTAATGAACATGGCTACGTGACCGTAATTAGTAGGTGTTAAACCCTCAAAAGGGCACCTCCTAATTACCACGTTTACTTAGTTTAATTGTCGGGTCAAATAAAAGTCAAACGGGTTTGTTTTAAATAAAATTCATAACTATTTCATAAAAATCAGTTTTCTCACCTTAATTACTTGGTAGGTATTAGTTGAACATGTCTAAGCATGTTCAACCCGACAATTCTAAGTATAGGCTCGGTTTGGGACCGAAAGTCGCAAAAGTTGACTTTTGCTTTGACTTTCAGTTCTGACCCGATTTAGGTTAGTTTAGATATGCCTTAGGATTCCTTTAGGACCAGGTTATAGGTTAGTGTAACCCTCTGAGGTTATACAACTTGGATCCTTAGTTATCCTATTCATTGCATGTTTCCGTTATATGCTTAAATGTTGACCATTGTGCCCTTTTGACCCCAAAACCTTTTGCAACTGATTTTATATGATAAATAAAATCTTTTAAGCTTTCTGGGATGATAAAAATACCAGCTTTTCTTTAAAAACCCATCGCTTAAAATCGCCTTTTCACGCGTTTTAAGCGCATAGTATGTGTAAAAAACCATGTTACATATATAATACTTGATACCTACTATTAGTTTTAGTAAATCTATATACTTTAACAGTAAGCAAAAATTTTTAAACTCAGATTTCCAAATTTGTCCTTTAAACCGTATGTGAAATTACCAAAATGCCCCTTCGGTGCATAGTTCGGTTATAAATGATAAAATTCACATATGTGTAATAACCTACTGATATAACTTATTAAATTAAGTATTTTTACTGATTAAATCAGATCTGAAACTCAGATTCATATTAAACCTCTTTTATAACCTTTTAAATGACCAAAATACCCCTACAAGGCAAAAATTGGTTTTAAATTCGTTTTGGGCATAACGGAAGGTATATTATTGATATCACAACATGTTTAAGGCATATTAACTTAGGAAACATGTATATGACTCTTATGGTTACCCGTTACGCATATTTCGCGTTCGGATCGGTTTATGTAACTAGTTTGCATAAATTGACCAAAACGGGTCAAACCTTATCATTTTTGCCTCAAAATCCAGAATGTGTTTAGTTTACCCATATTATAAAAGTCTCCAAACTTGTCGGGCCTAAATCACATTCTATTCCGGTCTTCGCTTAATCATGCGTTTTGAACCGTAAACCTTTCCTTAAAACTAACCGGTCTAAGTTACGACTTAAATAAGACCCGTTAGGAATCTAATAGGTTAATAAAACCTTTGTTCCAGATTAAGAGCCCCAGTAGAAGTACTTGTGCTTGCTGATTAGAATATACGGCTGAGTATAAATTGCATTGCTAGCTCAGGTAAATACTCTTAACTTATTTTCCCTATACGGGCTTGGGATACGGTATTATAATAATACCGCTGGTCGGGTATTGAATGTTTAATCGTATTGTGATTAAATTATTGAGGTAACCCGTTTTAATCTGTATTGTTTGAAATAAAAGCCTTTAGGGGTATCATTTTGACATAAATAGTTCAGCTCACAATCGTTGATACTGATAGTTGTTCGTTTTGTTGAAAAACAGAGTAAGGCTTAATCACCATCAAAGTTGATTAATTAGTACCTGTGAAACAACCAGGATGACGTCACAATCTCAAGATGATAAGAATAACATCGGCTCACTTTTCAAACCACCCATGCTGAAACGAAATGAATACAACATCTGGGAGAGAAGGATGGGTCACATCCTTGCTCAACAGAACACTGGATGTTGGAGATCAGTTGTTTTTGGGCCCCATGTTCCTATGGTGCCAAGTGCTGAGGATTCAAAGAAATTCAAACCTAAAAAATATGAAAACTATACTGAAACTGATTTTCAAAAGTTCGAATTGGATGCCAAAGCATTTAGCATCATAGCATCTACATTACCCAATGAAATCTATGCTGGACTGTTACATTGTAACAGTGCCAAAGAGCTATGGGATGCACTTAAGGAACAATTCAGGGGAACAGAAGAAGTTATTGAAAACAATAGGGAAATTCTGAATCAGCAATATGAAACCTTTTGTCACATTAAGGGCGAGTCATTGACTCAACAGTTTGAGAGATTCAGCTGTCTCATTAGTGAGCTAAGACTTGTTAAGGTTGAATTTCCTAAACCTACCCAAAATAGCAGGTTTCTTAGATCACTACCAGAAAAATGGGATACACTTGCCTTTGTGACTAGAAACTCTGTTGAGTTCAAAGATCTAACACTGACCCAACTTCATGGTAGACTCCTGACCTATGAAAGGGAGTTAAACCAGAAAAAGAAGTTGCAAGAGTCTGGCAAAGTTACATATGACTATTCATTTGGTAACACAACTCTTTTGGGTCAAGAAGAGTCTGGCAGCAGTAAGGATCAGAGTTATGATCATTTTATTGACATAACTGCTGGATGTAATTTCAACTCTGATCCTAACTCATCCAACTTTTCCTTCACAGCAAATGGAGAAAGCCAGAACTCTGATAATTTGTGCTTTGAACTCAATGATTTGCAACACTTTGATCCCACTGACTTAGAAGAAATGGACATTTTGCATCAATTGGATTTGCTTAGTGTGAGAACAAGCAAATTCTATAAAAGAACAGGGAGAAAATTCCTAGGGTTACATGGGAATTTAAAAGTAGGGTTGGATAAGTCAAAAATTAAGTATTATAAATGCAATAGGCTAGGTCATTTTGCTAGGGAATGCACGAGTCAAACCACTGGTCCAATAATAACTCATCCCAGCTCAAACCCTAGAGCACAACATCAAAGCACTGTGCACTATACCCAATATACCCCTACAGCCCATGTTAACACTGCTCACTATGCTGCAACCCCTGTGCCTGTGCATTATGTTCAAACCACTGTTCCACAAATTCAGTATGTTCAAGCCCCTGTCCCTCAGGCACAAGTCCAACCTATTGCACCTCAACAAGCTGCTCCAACAGTGGTTCAACCAGATCAGCAAAGCTTTTTCACCCAAGGCTTTGTTGACTGGAGCTGCATGCCCGATGAGCTTGGTGATGAAAATTTTGCACTCTATGCTTCTAATGATACTTTCAATGATGATTTTTGTCTGATGGCATTAGAGTCAATACCAGAAGGGGTAGAAGCTGAAGGTGAACACTGAAACAGTGGATGAAGTGGCTGAAGCAGTGGTTATTGCAGTTGCTGGTGAACTACTGCTGGGAGAAAATTCAGAAACCCTGATTGAACCACTGTTTGACCCCTGGTCCAAAGAAGACAAAGAAGAAAAAGAAGAGAAGAAAGCAGGTGAGAAAGAAGAGAGAGCTGATGAAGAAAGTGATCATCAATGTGATTGTGCCATGATGGATGCTGCAAAGGTATCACCTCAGGTTCTTGAAAATCTGTGTTCAGACAAATGCATTATTGCATTTGCTAGCATTAAAGAGGTGAATGAAAACCTTAGGGATAAAGTCTTAACTGATGAGGTCAAATTTGAAAAGTCATTGAAAGAACTTAAAAACAAATTGGCTGAAAAAGACAAAGAAATCTGCAGTCTCAAAGAAGAGCAAAGCATAACCAAGACCCAACTCCAGACTATGGTAGAAAAATACCAAGTTTGTAAAAAGGAGTTGGAGTCCACCCAAATCACTTGTGAAAGATGGGTGGAGTCTTGCAAAGGTTATGAGGTCATGCTTGAGAAACAGCTTAAAAGCAATGTCAAGTATGGAATAGGATATAGAAAATATGATGAACTTGAAAACACTGCTGCAAAACAAGCTGGTTCATCTGAAATAAAACCAACCAACAAGAATGGCCAAGAAGTTAAGATAACTGACAAACTTGGTAACAAAATCACTCTGGAAAGATCTATGGGGTCCTCAACCTTTGAGGAAATTGAGAAATACCAATTTAAACCCACATGGTCTGATGAGTGTGACATTCTTGAAAATTTCAAGCCTATGGATTTCACAACCACTGATGGTGTCACAGCTCCAAAAGCAAAGGTTATTCCTATAAAAAACATCCCAACAGTGGTTCAAAACTCTGTTGCTAAGGAATCTGAGAAAAGGAAGAAAAGAGAAAAGATCAAAAACCTGTTTTGTGATTTTTGTGAAAAGAAGAATCATCTAACAAAAGACTGTTTTCATCTAAAAGCATATGATCTAAACAAAACAAGTGTCATTGTACCTGCTCAAAGCTGCACCATCTGTGGTAAAACAAACCACAAAACTCAAGAATGTGTGTATCTCAAAAAATTTGATGTAAAAAAGAATGAGTACACTGCAAAAATATCCTAGAGTTCATCAACATCATCTGTCAAGTTCACCAAGAATCAACCACTGTTTGTGCCAGTCCAAACAACTATTACAAAACAGTTGAACCAAACATCTGTCAAAAGAGATGTTCAGGTGACTGATGCACCCCCTGCCAATCAATACAGAAGAGGCAAGGGACAACCACCATACCAAAGGATCCCACATGTTTATGAGGCCCACAAAAGGCCTTCTAAACCAAGAGTAAACATGCATCCTTTTGGTTATCAGCAGATCATTGGGCAAGACCCCCAACAGTGGTTAGAGAAAAACAGTCCCAAAACAGTCCAAACCCCTGACCTAACCACTGCCCATCCATCTGAACTTAACCTAGACACTGATGAGACCCCATCCAAAGCCATATTGGCTTTGGAGACCCTAATGAACTAATCCTTTACTACATGTGCAGGGAGCTTCTGCATGCTTAGATAGTCTTTGGTATGTAGATAGTGGAGGCTCCAGGCACATGACAGGTGTAGGTCCCTGAATCCCGTTGGATCTTAACAAGACTGTTAATCTATCAAGGGTGCGGAATCCCCTTGATTGATCTTCGAACACAGAAACAAGATTTTGTAGAAGAACAAGAACTCGAGCACACAAACACACAAACACGCAAACTTTCAAACTGATCTTCTGTGATTATCAAACCCTTTGAATCCGTTTTACAATCACTAAGATCTACAAGAACCTAACAGCCGATTTCTGTTTTGTTCTTAACCTCTCAAACTTGAATGCTCTCTCACAATATCCAAAAGGCTCTCAAGTTGTCTAAAGTGTCTAACCCTAGAACTCAAGACTAAGGCTTTTTATATACACACAGCCAAGATCTCGAATTGGGCTTTGCCCATATTACATTTGTCACATAAACTTGGGCCTAATAGACTTAATACAAACTTGGACTGATTGGGCTTTATAGAACTCGTTTTTCTTTAAGTCTTCATGATCCAATCTTCTGTTTAATATCCAAAGACCAATCCAAAGCTGTTGTCATGTAACATGCACCAACAAACTCCCCCTTGACAATAGCTTGCAAAGGAAACTTTAGTCTTCAGAATCTCACAGTCTTTGGTCTTTGGATAGCGTCAGCTTCAACATGAATTCTGTCTTTGTCAGCAACAGACTCCCCCTAAGCTGATGCATCCAATCACCAAATCTTCCAAGTTTTGATTCAGCATTCAATGTGTCTTCACAGCATCCACTCTGCATTGTAGAAGGAGGATTCTACCAAGCAGCAACAAACTCCTCCTCTCTTCACAGCAACTTCTCATCAACAAACTGCTTCAATCTGTATACTATAAAACAAACATCTCGAGAAACCATAAGAATTTTTCAACATAGTTAAAGAATTATTATTATTCAAGAGATAGTTAAACTGTATCAGATTAAGCATCTTCAAATAAAGCACCAACACGCACAAATTTTTTAACAAACACTTTATAACCTGCATGATTTAAAAAATTTTGAACCCACTTTCTAACACAGTCTCCCCCTTTCGGTAACAACTCCTCCAAGAATAACAGTTTTCCGTACATTAAGAATTTTAACAGAAAAAGACACTATTTTTGGATTTTTATATTTTCAAATGTAAAGACTGAAAGCAGTAAATAAATGTTTACAGACATTCTTTTTGCGAGTTTTGAGGGTAAGAGAATCATATCAGAGTACGGTCATGTCAAAACGCTCTTGTTGTGCCTTTAGTTAACATCTAGATAAGCATCCTATAACGATTATCGGTATTGTTGTCCACATAAGCTCAACTTATCATATGTAATCATGGCGAGGGGATACGTTAAGGTATGATTTATACTTACCGACCGGTGTTCATCCACATCACGACACATTCCCGTATCAAGGTATGCACGAGGGTTCATCTTACCGGTGAGTATACCAATTATCATCTGTTTGACCGTATATGATGTGAGAAACTCACTTATTTTGATTGAAAACAAGCCCTATGTGATAGAATCACTTATTGATGAGGAACTTGATTTTCAGATGCATGAGGGCACAGGAGCAAGTTCGTGAACAGGTCAGTACTTTCGTACAGCAGAGAGACGAACTTGACTCCCGGATAAATGTGATATTTTATCACTTATTTTGGGGACATGTGATTGTTGATCACTTATTGAGGTCGAATGCAATATGTACACGTATGTATGATATCATGGAAGATCTAGACTTGCGTCCCCGTTATATTTCGGTAAAAGATACAACCATGATACCCAGATGATAAGCAGCATAAAGAGCGAATATCTCAGAACCTCGGCAATCTCTCAAACGAAATTTCGGTACTAAGACCATATGCCAATGAATGGTTCCCACCTGGTCTTCAGTCGATTTAAGTTTATATCACCCTGCACACTTTAAAATGATTGTGAGCCTACCGATACATCTTATATAGAGCTGCTTAGCATATTTCATTTAAGGTTTAAAGAGGTTTAGACAGACCACTGATGTACTATCATTTTCTCTTTTGCTCGCCAGGAAACTCATTTTTGCTTTTCTATTGTTTTTGTGTTTTTGAAATTTTTCGATGTTTTTGTAATTTTGATTTTTAAGAAAAACAGTAAACTATTTACAAAAATTCTTATGAAAAACCAGTTATTCAGGATTCCTCATCCCATTGAGTTCGACTAAGTGCTCAAAGCGAGCTCGATCAAAAGCTTTTGTGTAAAGATCAGCAAGGTTATCTTCTGTGTCGACTCGGTGCAATTCAATTAATCGTTTTTCAGCACAATCCCGCATAAAGTGATGACGTATGTCAATGTGTTTAGTTCTACTGTGCTTTACGGGATTGTTTGTGATTGATATAGTGGCATTATTATCTATCATAATAGGAGTACGAGTGAAATCCAAACCGTAATCGCGCATCTGCTGTTGGATCCAGAGAACCTGAGAGCAACAGCTACCCGCAGCAATATATTCAGCTTCACACGTAGAGGTAGACACACAGGATTGCTTCTTGCATTGCCAAGACACGATCCTGCCTCCTAAGAACTGACAACCACCTGTTGTAGACTTCCTGTTTGATTTGCATCCTCCAAAGTCTGAATCAGTGTAAGCAACGAACCTCAAATCACTATCAGCTGGATACCACAACCCAAGTTTAGGTTTCCCCTTAAAGTAACGAAGAATCCGCTTCACTGCTTTCATATGTGACTCCTTTGGATTTGCCTGATATCTGGCACACAAGCATACGGCAAACATGATGTCGGGTCTTGAAGCAGTCAAGTACATTAGAGAACCAATCATCGCCCTGTATTGAGTTGGATCAACATCTTCAGTGCTTTCATGATCTGGGCCGAGATTGTGGTTTTCACAAATGGGTGTGTTGAAAGTAGAGCAATCATTCATTTTGAATCGAGCCAAAATGTCATACACATACTTTGTTTGATGTATAAACATCCCATCCTCCTTCTGTTCAACTTGTAATCCCAGAAAGTAAGACAGCTCACCCATAGCACTCATTTCAAACTTTCTCTTCATCACCTGTTCAAATTCCTTACACATGTTTTCGTCAGATGACCCAAAGATGATGTCATCCACGTATACCTGTACCAGCAGAAAATCTTCCTTCTTTCTCTTAATGAACAGTGTACCGTCAATCTGACCTCTTTCAAAACCATTCTTGACCAGATGTGTAGACAGTGTCTCGTACCACGCCCTGGGAGCTTGATGTAACCCATACAAAGCCTTATCAAGTTTGTACACTCGATCTGGATAGTCTGGATCAACTAACCCATCTGGTTGTGAGACATACACCACTTCTTGGACTTTTCCGTAAAGAAATGCACTCTTCACGTCTAGTTGGTAAACTTTGAAGCCCTTGAATGAAGCAAAAGCCAGAAACAAACGAATTGCCTCCAACCTCGCCACTGGTGCAAACACCTCATTGTAATCAATCCCCTCTTGCTGATTAAAGCCTTTGACAACCAACCGAGCTTTGTTGCGTGTGACAATACCTCTTTCATCTTTCTTGCACCTAAATACCCATTTAGTGCCAATCTCTCTCTCACCTTTTGGAAGGTCCACCAATTCCCAAACCTTCAACTTAGCAAACTGGGCCAATTCCTCTTGCATAGCTTCAACCCATGAATTGTCTTTAAGAGCCATATGAATGTTCTTCGGCTCCTCTTGGGAAATAAAGCAACTATACAAGCACTCGTTCACTATCCCAGTCTTCTCAATTGAAACAAATAACCCAGAATTTTCTGCTATGCTTCTTCTCGTCTGAACACCTACAGTAGGATCTCCCAGTATCATATCAACCGGATGATCTCTATTTGCTCGTGTAGTAGCAACAGCATCGAGTTCTAGATTATCACCCAGGTTTGATCCAACCTCCCCCTGAATATTTTGATTTGCAAACGGATTAATGAAATCCTCCCCCTGACTGGGTTCAGAGTCACTATCGCTTGAATCAGGATCAGCAGCACTTTGGGAAGTTCCCGGAGCATCTGACATATCTACATTCGATCTAGGCATAAATTCACCTTCATCGTCTCCACCAATCACTGTTTGAATCAGCTGAGAAGCATCTGCATCAGAAACCTCAGGAATATTAAATGATTTAAACACACTATCATAATCATATAATATAGCAGGACCACTCGTTGATTGTTGAGGTTTGTAAGAAGTAATTTCTACATTGAAAACAACCTCAATTTTACCAGTTTTTAGATTAAAAACCCTTTTATTTGGTGTGCCAGGCACGTAGCCTAGAAAGTAGCCTTCATCTGCCACCTCACCGAATTTTTGTTTATCTTTGTTTCGCACAATGGTGCATGGTAATCCAAATGGTTCAAACCCTGTTAAGTTTGGTTTTTCATTAAACATTAACTCATGACAAGTTTTGTTAAAACGTTTAACGGTCAAAACTTTGTTTAGGACGTAGCAAGCTGTATTCACAGCTTCTCCCCAGAAAAGAACTGGTAGCTTTGAATCTGAAAGCATCGTCCTAGCGGCTTCAATCAACGTCCTGTTTTTCCTCTCAGCGACTCCATTTTGCTGAGGAGTGTACGGAGCGGAATATTGATGTTCAATTCCCTTTCGAAGACAGTAGAGATCCAGAATCCGATTCTTGAACTCCGTTCCATTATCACTCCTTATCCTCTTGATCCTTGCATCATGAACGTTTTCCAATTTTGTAAAAAGATCTATCAACATCTCTCCTGTCTCATCTTTTGTACCTAAAAAGAAAACCCATGAATAACGTGAGTAATCATCAGTGACAACAAGACAATAGTACTTTCCACCTATGCTCCTCACGTTCACTGGACCGAATAAATCCATGTGAAGTAAATCATAAGGGGCATTAATGGAATTTACTGTTTTAGACTTATGAGGTTTCTTGTGTTGTTTTCCCTTTTGACATGGAAGACATTTATCTTCCACTTGAAACCTCAGCAATGGAACCCATTTCACTAGCTCATTTTTAATAATGTAATTCATTTTGCGGTAGTGAATGTGAGCCATGCGTCTGTGCCACAACATAGATTCAGCTTCAGATGCTTTTGACAGTAAACACGCCACCGCAGCAGTTGGATCCTTGGCACCCATGTCCATGACATAAGTATCATTTTTCCTTGGTGCACGCATAACTATCCAATCGTCCGGAATGACCAAGCCCGGTTTCAACACCAATGCCTCAGTATTTGTAAAATGGACCGAGTGACCCTTGTCGCAGACTTGTGACACGCTCATCAGATTGTGTTTAAGCTGCTCAACATAGTTCACTTTGTCCAAAGTGATCTTCCCATTCGTCACTTTTCCTCGTCCAGTAATTCTTCCACCTTTAGCACCAGCAAAATTTACATGTCCACCATCGTATTCTTCAAATTCAGAAAACAACCTCGCATCCCCCGTCATGTGCCTGGAGCAGCCACTATCAACATACCATAAGTTGATAATCCTCCTTAGCAGCTCCTGCACACACCAACCGAAAGATTAGTTAGATTGGGGGACCCAAGCCTTAATGGTCTTGGGTCTTCCAGATTCATCAACCACAGGAACATCCATCCAGTATCCATCACTCCTAGCTGGAGTCTTGGATCTTGGACCTGTTGATGGAAATGGGGCACGATTTCCATAAGGTCTCTGGTCCTGAGGGTACCTATTAGTGTTTGGACTATGTGACCTTTGAAAATTTTGATTTTGATTCCAAGAACCTTGATTGTAATTTCTAAAGCCATTGTTATAAAAAGTTCGACCACCATTATTTTGGTATCGATTTTGATATTGACCTTGACTTCTGAAATTATTTGAATTTTGATTATTCGTTCTTGGTGTGTTACTTCTAGGTCTTTCATATCTGCCTGATGTAGATTCAGGCTGAAATCTTGGTTGATTTATTTGGAAACGAGGAACTTGTGGAGTTCCTTTTTCAGCCTTATCTACACCACCAGCAACACCCGGTTGTTGATTTGGAGCAGATTTGTTTGGAGAATTTGAGACTTTCTCCTCATTATCACCTTGCTTCTCAGGTGATTTCCCTCTTTGTTTCTCACTAACTTGTGCTTCAACCTTTTTGTTAGGACAGCAGCTAGCTACATGTCCCTTTGTGTGACATTTGAAGCACGATCTCTTTTTCGAAGACTTCTCAGCTGAAGCCTTTGAACTAGATTCTGGTTTTGATGATGATGCCTTAGAAGGATTTGGTTCAGTTTGCTTAGTTTCAAGATTTTCTATGTTCTTATTTTTTGCAAACTTTAAATTTGATTCGTTTTCAATAACAGCTGTTTCGTTTTTCATGTCACTTCCTTGAACAAAATTAACCTTTTTAACAAAAGTTGGATTTTTATTCGTAGGATTTGAGTTTTTCTTTTTCAAAACAGGTTTGCTGTTATTTTCCTTCTTAGCATCATTATCTTCAGACACATCACCTTGACTAGATGTGAAACTACTTGGTGATGTTGACAGGAAGTCTGTGAACTCATCTTCATCAGGTAAGAAGGAATAGTCATGACTAAGGGGAGGTGGGACTTCATTGAATCCCTTGAATCCCACACTGGTCTTGTCATTACTCTTCTTTAACCCACCCATCATGTGTTTCATAACAAAAGTAGAATCCCTGAATTGACCTAATTTCTTTTCAAGTTCAACAATTTTGAGTTGTGCATCTGACAACTCTTTGCATTTTTCAGAAATCTCTTTTGTTTTCTCAGCCATCATGTCATGAGCTAAGTCTATGACTTGAAGTTTTTCGTTTAGTTTGCTGGTTAAAACTTCAATTTCAGCCTCATAGCCTTTTATCTTTTTCAAATATGATGACTCGTTTCTTTTAGCAAAGAAATTTGATTCTTTTACGTTAGACATTTCGCTCACAAGACTTTTGTTTTGAGTTGACAATTTGTCAACTTCACCCTGTAGTTCACGACACTTTAAACAAACAGAAGTGGCAGAGTTACTTACCTCTCCTGTCGATTTGTCTGAGTTGGCCACGAGAGCAGCAAGTTGAGCTTCCATTCTTTTGATGATTTCATCTTTGTCATCAGCTTCCATTTCATGCTCAGACTCTGGCTTTTCCTCTTCAGCATCTGTTGTCTGATCAGCCTTATCTTCCTCAACTTCACTCTTCTTCTCAACTTTAGCCTCATCTACTGTAGCTTCACCATCATTGACTGGAGTGATCTCTGCCATGAATGCTTGAGTGACATTCTCATCATTTTCTAAGTGAATGCTCCAGTCATATGAGCCTTCTCTTGCAGTAGATATCAACGCCCTCGAGTTAGAGTTGTTTGATGCGTTCCGATTGTTTGAACTTTGATTCGTATTCTCATGCTTTTGTTTTTGACATTCCCTAGCGAAATGACCATAACTCTGAAAATTAAAGCACCTGACTTTGGTCTTGTCAAAACCTACGCTCTTTCCTACAAACTTCCTTCCAGTTCTGTTCATGAACCTCTTCACACGTCTCGAAATCATGGCCATCTGCCATTGTAGATCCATCTCTTCTAGATCATCAGGGTCAATCTGATCATAATATTCATCTAAAGTGGCAGGATCAGATATTTTCCCTTGAATGTAGTTCTCATAAGACGCAACAAAAGAAGCAAGTAGAGCAAGATGTTCTTCAGCAGACTTCACACTCATAGGCATTGACTTTGCACTACTACTTTGCTTTGAAGTTGATGTTTTCTTGACTCCTGTTGATCCTCCTGCAGCAGCTACAAAACACACATCACCATCCTCATTCACTGTGACCTGCTCCTTATCACACGAAAGAAATGCAGTTGCAGAGTCGCTAGAAGCATCATGAGGTGAAGAAGATGTAAGCCCATTGTATATCCCTGGATCTTGAACCTGATCATAACCAGTGTCCTTTTTCTTCATACTAAGCTCATAAGCTCTAAGCTTTCCAACTACTTCTTCCAATTCCTTCGTGTCATAATCTGCTTCTCCCTTAATCATGAGAGTGTAGATATCCCATTTAGCCGGTAGAGCATCAAGCAGCTTGTCGTTTTTCTCAATGTCAGTATAGCAATCTATATCATAATTATCCAGTTCTGACATCAGATGGTAGTATCGAGTGATGACGTCTTCAAGTGACTCATTCTTCATGTACTTGAATACAGCAAACTGCTTCTTCAGTAGGTCAACTTTGTTCTTCTTGACATCAGGATTTCCCTCATATCTCTTCTCAAGTGCATCCCACATTTCCTTTGAAGTAGTGTACTTCTTAAAGGTATGCTTGATGCCATCAGGTAAAGACATTTTAATGGCTGCCAAGGCTCTCTTTTCAGCCTCATACATTTTCTTTTGTTCGGCATCCATATCAACATAAGCAGTTATACGTTGTCTTCCCTCAAACTCATGAGTTGGGTTGACATACCCATCGTCTATGCATATCCACATACGCGTGTCCTGGTACTCAACAAAAGATTGAAACCTATCCTTCCATGTCAAGTAGTTCTCCACCTTCATCATCTTAGGTGGTTTGTTGGTCGTGCCTACCTCATGTTCCATCCTTAAGAGTTCGTTCAATTTAGACATGTTCGACATTTCAACGTAACAGACTGGTAAAACCGTACAAAAATTTCCGAACACAGTGGTTACCAAATTACACCGTTAGAATCGTCTCGAAAAGACGAATCCAAAGATATATAATGTCGAAAACTAAATTCAAAAAGACGTACAAGGTTAACACAGGGTCGCACAAGATTCAAAATTTGAAATTTTGAATATCAAATGATCGCACAAGAGCTGATTGGGCCACCCAGCCACCCAATCCCGAAACAGCAGCAGCTGACAACAGCAGCAGCTGACAATCCAGATCGCACAAGCAAGGTCTTAATCAGCACTTCTTTCCATACACGAAATCCAAGCAAAGTCTTCCTACAAACACGAAAACAGTCAAAACAATAATCAAAAACAGATTAAAATACACGAATTTAAACTGTTCTTCAAGTGTTCTTCGTGTTCTTCGCAAAGACCCAGAACTTTAACTCGAAATCTTCAAACAACCAACTACCAAAACAGATCAAAACTCAGAATTTTGAACTGTTCTTCCTTGTTCTTGCTGTTCTTCACGAAAATTATGAATGAGACACCAAAAGTTCTTCAACCGAAAAACAACTTGAATCCAATCGATCAGTCTTGAACCACGCACAAGAGCAAAAGCTCTGATACCAATTGTAGGTCCCTGAATCCCGTTGGATCTTAACAAGACTGTTAATCTATCAAGGGTGCGGAATCCCCTTGATTGATCTTCGAACACAGAAACAAGATTTTGTAGAAGAACAAGAACTCGAGCACACAAACACGCAAACTTTCAAACTGATCTTCTGTGATTATCAAACCCTTTGAATCCGTTTTACAATCACTAAGATCTACAAGAACCTAACAGCCGATTTCTGTTTTGTTCTTAACCTCTCAAACTTGAATGCTCTCTCACAATCTCCAAAAGGCTCTCAAGTTGTCTAAAGTGTCTAACCCTAGAACTCAAGACTAAGGCTGTTTATATACACACAGCCAAGATCTCGAATTGGGCTTTGCCCATATTACATTTGTCACATAAACTTGGGCCTAATAGACTTAATACAAACTTGGACTGATTGGGCTTTATAGAACTCATTTTTCTTTAAGTCTTCATGATCCAATCTTCTGTTTAATATCCGAAGACCAATCCAAAGCTGTTGTCATGTAACATGCACCAACAACAGGATGTAGAGCCCTTCTCAAAGATTTCAAAACACATGGAGGGGGTGATATATCTTTTGGGAATAATAGTAAAGGAAAGGTTCTGGGGTCTGGTACTATGCAACCTTGTAAAGTTAAGTTTGAAAATGTCAATCTAATAGACAATCTAAAATTCAACCTCCTAAGTGTCTCTCAGATGAGTGATAAGGGCTATGGCTCTTTCTTCACAAAGGATTGTTGTAGGATTGTTGGACCAGAAATGGTTAAAAAGATTGAAGCAATAATAAAAACTGGAAAAACCCAACTTGTTGCTCAAAGAAGTGGCAATGTTTATGTGGTGGATATGTCAAAAGAGAGCCCCAGGACTGATGCCTGTCTGTTCTCAGCTGCATCAAACAAAGAGACAGAATTATGGCACAGGAGATTGGGGCACACAAATCTCAAGACAATCACTGCCATTTCAAAACAGGGGTTAGTAAGAGGTTTACCTCAAAAACAGTTCACCTGTTCTGAGCATTGTGTTTCCTGTTTAAAAGGAAAACAACATAAAAGCTCATACAAATCTATTGAAGAGTCCAAAACAACCAAATGTTTACAAATGCTTCATATGGATTTGTTTGGCCCAGTTAAAGTCATGAGTCTTAGGAAGAAAAGATATTGTCTGGTTATTGTTGATGACTTTTCTAGGTTTACATGGACTTAATTTTTACACTAAAAAGATGAGACTGCAGGCATTCAGCAAGACTTTGTGAAACAGGTTGAAAAGCAGTTTGACCTTCCAGTAAAAATTTTCAGAAGTGATAATGGCACAGAGTTCAGGAACAAGGAGTTAGATGATTTTTGTGTCTCAAAAGGAATTGTGAGACAATATAACATTCCAAGGACACCAGAACAAAATGGGGTTGTTGAGAGAAAGAACAGAACTTTGATTGAGGCTGCCAGAACCATGCTTGCAGATTCAGGTTTGCCATTAACTTTTTGGGCAGAGGCAGTAAACACTGCTTGCTATGTCCAAAACAGAGTTTTAATCAACCCCATGCATCAAAAGACTGCATATGAACTGCTGTATAAAATAAAGCCATTGATTTCATATTTCAAAGTTTTTGGCTGCCCATGCTTCATATTAAACTTAAAAGATTCTATCTCAAAGTTTGCAGCCAAAATTGATTGTGGTTATCATCTGGGATACTCAACCACTGCTAAGGCCTATAAAGTGTTTAACACAAGGACCAAAATAGTGGAAGAGACTTTGAATGTAAAGTTCAATGAACTTTCATCAATGAAAATCCCAGCAAATCCTGCAGAATTATTTGATCTTGATAAATTTACTTTTGAAAATACTGCTGTCAAGACTAACAGTGCAGGACCATCAAAGGATTCATCATCAGACTATGGGTATGAAGTCATCATTCCTCAACAAAAGTCTGTCTCAATGGGAAGAGCAGCAGATGTTCAAAACAGCTGTCAAAGCTCAACCACTGCTACCTCAACAGTTGTTGACCAAAGTAGCCCTTTAACCCCTGCTTCCACATCATCAAACACTGTTGATAGTCCTCCATCAGTGGATAAAAGTCAGCATGTTTTCACACCAGTTCCACCTATTCCTCCACCTCCATTTGAAGCCACTGCTGGATCATCAAAGTCACCAGCAGTGGTCAGCTCAGATGATTCACATATGCAGCCTTCACCATTAAATGCCATTGTCCCATACCAAGGAGATTTAATCTTCTTGAAATCTCATCCACCTGACCAAATCATTGGCAACATCAATGAAGGGGTGCTCACAAGAAGTCAATCCCAAAACAACCTGTCTTTTTGCTGGTTTTCTATCTCTCCATCAGCCAGTCAAGTACCAAGAGGCACTGAAAGACAACAGCTGGGTAGAAGTCATGCAAGAGGAGCTCCAACAGTTCAAAAGACAACAAGTATGGGAAATTGTACCACTGCCAGAGGGTGTAAGTCCTATTGGCACAAAGTGGGTCTTCAAAAAAACTGATGAAAGTGGCATTGTTGTCAAGAATAAAGCTAGGCTTGTGGTTCAAGGGTTCAGACAAGAAGAGGGCATTGACTATGATGAAACATTTGCCCCTGTAGCAAGACTTGAAGCTATCAGATTATTTATGGCCTTTGCTGTCAACCACAAAATCAAGGTGTATCAAATGGACATTAAATGTGCATTCCTCTATGGTAAGATTCAAGAAGAGGTTTATGTTTGTCAACCTCCAGGCTTTGAGGATCCATTTAATCCAAATCATGTCTACAAGCTAAATAAAGCTTTGTATGGCCTGAAACAAGCACCAAGGGCCTGGTATGAAACTCTTTCCACTTTCCTACTACCCATTGGTTTCACAAGAGGTAAAATAGACAAAACACTATTTTTAAAATAGAGAGGAAAGGATTTGATGATTGTCCAGATTTATGTGGATGACATCATATTTGGAAGCACATGTAATAAAATGTGTGAGGAGTTTAGGCAACTCATGACAGCTGAGTTTGAAATGAGTGCAATGGGTGAGCTCCAGTGCTTTCTTGGTCTCCAAGTAAGGCAACTGCAAAATGGCACCTTTATCCATCAAGGAAAATATGCCAAAGAACTTTTAAAGAAATTTGAGATGGATGATTGTAAGCCATGTAGTACACCCATTGCAACCAATAAAATTGTCATGTCTGATGAAAAGGATGATTTGGTTGATCAAACTTTATATAGAAGCATGATTGGGTCTTTATTGTACCTAACTGCATCTAGGCCAGACATCATGTTTGCAACATGTGTTTGTGCAAGATCCCAATCAGCCCCTATAAAGTCAAACCTTATTGCTGTAAAAAGGATATTTAGATACCTAAAAGGTGCTCCCACACTTGGTATCTGGTATCCAGCTGATGGTAAAATTGAGCTTTCAGGTTTCTCAGATAGTGACTTTGCTGGATGTGACAAGACAAGGAAGTCCACTTCAGGAGGGTGCCAATTCCTAGGCAACTACTTAGTGTCTTGGCAAAGCAAAAAACAAGCAGTTGTTTCCACATCCACTGCTGAGGCAGAGTATATAGCTGCTGCAAGCTGTACAAACCAACTGCTTTGGCTTCAAAATCAACTGCTGGATTTTGGTATCACTGCCTTAAAGACACCTCTCATGTTGGACAATCAGGCAGCAGAAAATATCATAAAAATCCAGTCTCCCATTCAACCACCAAGCACATAGATATCAGACATCACTTTGTGGGGGATTCCTATGAAAAAGGATTGATTTCTCTGCACCATGTACCAACTAAGGATCAGCTGGCAGATGTGCTAACCAAAGCATTAGACACATCCACCTTTGAAAGCTTGATCTCTAGGATTGGCATGCTAAACATGGAATGACAAGCAAAATCTTGTTTTCCATAAATAAAAGCATTAAAATGTTTTCAGAAAATAAAAAATCCATCCATAAAAATAGCTAAAAATGAATCTTTCATTAAAATCCTTAAAAGTTTGCCATAACCACTGCCTTGTTCAAACATCTGTTCTGCTTAAAATATGTCCACTACTGAAAAGTCAACCCCTGTTCTCTCTTTTCCTTGATAAGCACTGTTGTTCAAAATCAGTGTTCTTATCCACTGATATGCTATCCACTGATAGTAAAAATCACCCACTGCTTTCATTATTTCCATTGCAACCACTGTTCTTGTTCCATCAGTGGTTTTCATAAAACACTTGTCCTTCAATTCATCAGGGGTTAGCACGAGGACAGTACTTAGCGGTCAGATCTTTTGTAACCGCTGCCACGTCAGCATTAACTTTTTCCTCTATAAAACCCCCTTCAAAACCCCCAAACAGGGTTTTACTGTCGAATCGAATTCACAAAAATTCTTTTCTCAAAGCAGTTATCATCTACCTCTCCCAAATCATTCATCGTTCTTCTTTGTCATAATGACAAAATCAAAGTCTTCATCTTCCAAAAAGGCCACTCAAATGGCTACCACACCCATTGAAATCCCATACAAAGCTCCTCATAACTATCTGGGCCTTCTTACAAAACCCGGCACCATCGACATCTATGATTCAATCATTGACACTATGTCTGCATCAAAGTACAAAACTTTGCTGACAGCAGATGCTCCGATTTACTTGAAAACCCAGAGAGAGTTTTGGCAAAATGTTACTCTTGAAAAACAAGGTGAAGATGTCATAGCCATTAACTCTTCTCTAATGGGTAAAGCAGTCAAAATCACACCACAATCCATCTCGGAAGTCTTTGAACTCGATGATCAGCAAGGTAAAACTTCTTTTCCCAAAAACGAGTTAAAAACTGATTTCCTTGAAAGGGGGTATGCAGATTCAATGAAAAAGGATACCTTACAAAAGGGTAGTTTTCCACCTGCAACAAGATTTTTGTTCCATACCCTTTTGATGTGTGTTTCAAACAAAACAACTGCTTTCAACGAGATACCATTAAAGATTCAAAACCTGGGATATGCTATTCTATAAAATGAAAATTTTAACTACTCCAAGGAAATCTTTAATGATTTGGTTAAAAATGTTGATAAAAAGCCATTCTTACTTTTTCCAAGATTTCTAAGTTATTAGTTTCAAAAGAAATTTGGTAAGGATGATGCTCATGTACTAAAACAAGGCGACTCTTTTCAAATAAACTGCTTAACTGCTGAAACTTTTACAAGATTATCAACACCTTGCAAAACAAAAGCAGAGGTCCCTGAGCAGAATTTAGCAGCTACCACTGCTCCTCAGGTATCTGCTGCTGAGCCTACTGCTCTAGGTGATCATAGCATCAAAACAACTGCTATGAAACCCACACCTAAAATCACCAAAAAGCCAAAACAAAAGAAAACACAAAAGCCCCCCAAACCTACCAAAAAGGCAAATCTGGAGGATGAGATACCAGAGCAACTGCCAGTGACAGCACAAAAGTCACAATAAACCACTGTTGCTACTTCCTCACAGCAGTTGGTAGAAATATCTCAACCCATGCCTCAAACTCCTCCTGCTTCTTCTCAAAAAGAACTGGTTGTACACATAGGGACTCCACAATATGATGCTCTGGACTCACTAGAATCCATCATCCACAGCCCACTGCCCGGGGCAAATTCACTTTCTACACCCAACCTCACCTCCACAATTCCCCCACAAACAAAATTATTGTTGGATGCTCTTGATTTGAACCAGACACAAACCAGTCCTTCTCAATCACCTATTCATGAGAATATTGCTCCACAAATGACTGGGTCTGATGTATCAATCATTGCTAACCCACCAACAAGACCTGAGGAGGTTACACCCCTTGAGTTACAAGTAACCCTTGGTGGTAGTTCAAGTGAAGCAGCCACTACAAGTGATGAACCAACTGGTTTGCATTTGGACAGTGGTTCCATCAATCAGACTTCCTTGAAGGCAATTTCTTCTCTGGGAACATTTGTATATCCGGTTTTTACTGGTTCACTAAAAAGTGTTTCTCATTTTGAAGGAAGAGGTCCCCAATACCAAGACTCTCATTTTGAAGGAAGAGGTCCCAAGTACCAAGACAAAGGGGCATCAGTGGATGACTTCTGGGATACATTTCCTGGGTCAACCACTGTTACAACCACTCCAAGTGGGAAATCAGATGATCCCAGTAAATTGGGTGATGGCTTAATGTACCGAGATTTGACGGCCAGAGTTGACAAACTGGATACCTCTGTTACAGAAATAAAAGATATGCTGCAACAGTTGTTGAAAGTTCAAAAGGTACCAACCACTGGTGCTCCAGCTCAAGCACCTGCACCACCACATGCACTTGCTGCAAATGAGTTATGGAATTTGTTTCAACCACTGCTCCAACAACAAAGAGAATTGGTTGATCAGCAACATGAGATTCAAGTCCAAAAACTCAGAAATCTCATGGAATCAAGGTTTAAAGATACCCAAGCTGATATCAAGGCTATAAAGGCCCACATTCTAAACACCACTGGCACTGCTCCTCCCACTGTTCTCTTTCTTGATAATCCACCACCAGATAATGCCATAAAGGGGGAGAAAATCAAGCAGTGGAAGAAGAAGGGATACGAAGATGGTCTGTACATTGAGCCACAAAAAGACAGTATGCTCAAAGACATCCATTTGCCAGATGGGTCCAAAAAGATTGATGTTACCACTAATGCCATTGCTGATGCATTAGCAAAGGTAAAAAGGGATAGACTGGCTAAGGATAAAGCCAGGTGGGAACAGGAGAAAAGAGCATTTATGGAGCTGAATGAGCAGGGTATTTCTGAGCTAAAGGATGACAAAAATCCTGAGCCAAAAAGAAAGAATCCCACTAGAAAAGTGAGGGAACCCAAACACACACCATCCAGACCCACAAACCAAACTCCTAAACCTACAAAAAATCTCATACATCAATCTTCCACCCAAACAGTTGTTGTAACACCTGCTGTATCAACAACTGCTGATACTTCAGTGGTTTCAACAACTGCTAGCCAAACACCTGCCACCACTTCAACACACACCACATCCACTGCCTTACCACCACCACCAAAAACATCATCATCACCACCATCACCTCCTGTTAAAAAGCAGAAGACATCATATGTTACAACATCTGTTGTAATGACAACAGTGGTTGAAACATCAGTTGTTTCAACAACTGTTAGTCAGCCACCTTCCACCACAATAACCACCACTCAAATCACCACATCACAACCATCAAACACACCACCAGCCTCTCCTAAACTAAAAAGGAGAAGGATAATTTTACCTGATGATGATTCTTCATCACCACCACCAACATCTTCACAATCTCTTGCACTTGTCAATTTTCCAAACCCTGTTCCTCTCTCTTCAGCCCAAGTTCAACAACCAATCACTACCATCACTCCTGCAGGACTTCAATATCCTCTAGAACTTGTAGCACTCAGAGAAGAGATTAAATCCTTCTACTATGAGGATGATCCTACTAAAAGGAGTTTCTATCAGTTGAAGGATATCCTAGGCCTAACAACATTGAAGAATACTTTAAAGTTAAGGCTCTACAAGCAGAGGATATCTCTAAAAGAAGCTCACAAGGAAAATCTGACAAAGAAATTCAAAGGCATTATCAATTTCTACTCACACAAGTCAGATCCTTAGAGCAGTTTGCAAAGAATGTATGTCAACAAATATCAGAAAGAGCAGATGAATCATTGAGAAAAGACTACCTTAACAACATCATGGCTTTTAAGAAATACAAAGGAGAAAATACATGTATAAAGAATGGACCATTCCTGAGCTTGAAAGTGAAGCAGCCAGGATTCAAGACATGATCAAAAACAAGGTTAGACATACTTCTCCTGATTGGTCAAAGTACAAAAAAATGTACCTGAAAAGACATTGGAGCTGAAGAGAATGAAAGAGGAATTAATCACTGCTGATTATGGGTCAAAAAATCAATTGATGAGATGGAAAGAAGACAAAGTCAGGACCACCTAGAAAAGGTTGGAGGAACTAAGAAAGAAAGATCCAAAAGTTCCACAAAAACCTGACTATCCTGAGGCAGAGGTTTCAAAAAGACCACCAAAGCTGCAAGTCAGGAAAGCCACTACTCCACCTGGTGCCATTCTTTATCAAAGAAGAAGTAAAAAATAGATGGATGCAGAAACACCAGAGGATCAAGCAGCTGGTGATGAAATTTTAAAAGTGGTTCTCAAACAAATGATGGCTGAAATTCCTGCCCTTGCTAAAGCTCAAAGCACTGCTCAGTCAGTCATCACTAGGCCATCATCTCCCAACTCCTCATCAAATAAAAATCTCCCAAGAAACCCACCAGACTCAAAGTACTAAAATGGAAAACTGATAAACAGACCCACGTACTGACAGTGATCAAGTCTAGTGGAGAAGTGAAGAAAATATCAAGGGAACAAGCACTTGGCCTAAGTGTTGAAGATCTGCAGGATCTCCTTGATCTTCCCCTTTGCAGGGATGAAGATGATACAGATGCCCTAGATTTTGAATTGCAACTTAAAGGTCAGACAAGGGAACTGTTGATGAGGCAATAAAGATCTACAATAATGAAGGGTTTTGGCATTATCTGTTCCAGGGGGAGATTGTTGGGGATTGAACCCTATCAGAGGAACAGATAATTAAAGCCAAAACTGGATCAGAGCAGTGGATCCAGAATAAGCAGTGAATGTATACAAGTCTCTCCCCTTGAAAGTGGTTTCAACATCTGATGATCTCCAATCCACTGATCCTTTACAACTGCTGACCTACAACTACTGATCAAGTCAAAGACTGATGAAAACTAAAGCTCTGCTGGTCAATCTACTGCTGAAGATATCAAGTACTGCTGGAGTCACAACAGTGGAAGGATATAGCAGTAGTTTAGTTCTTCTTTATGTTATGTATTGTAAACAGTTGTTAGCATAGCAGTGTTTGTATAGATCAGTTGTTAGAGTTTGTTAGGAGGTTAGATGTCACTTTCATGGTGACGTCAGCAAAGATGCCACAGTGGTTTGTCCGTGCCTATAAATAGAACACTACCCTGTACTGTACTGTTCTATTAGCTCTTCACCACTTTTCTCCTGTACGAACAAACATTGTGAGCTCAGGCTGAGGGGGAGTTTGTTACATGCATGCATTGTAATCGTTGTTGATATAAATTCAATCTTTCGGTTCTATGTTGAAAATGTGTGTTTAAAGCAATTCTCCTGTTTGGTTGTGTGCAAAGTTTAATTCCATTTATATTCCGCTGCATTACTTGTTCATTTTTCATCTTAAATCAAACGGAAAACACAATCAATCCAAACTCAGATCCTAACACCCAGTTATCCAACGGATTGGACCAGTTGCCTATCGCTTGCAACTACCAGAAGAGCTAGCTGGAGTACATAACGTATTTCATGTCTCTATCTCAAGAAATGTTTATCGGACGAATCACTGGTAGTACCTCTTCAAGATATAGAGGTAAATGAAAAATTAAAATTTGTTGTGAAACCACTCCAAATAGAAGACAGAAAGATTAAGTTCCTCAATCACAAAAGATTGGTGCTGGTCAAAGTAAAGTGGGATTCAAAAAGAGGACCTGAGTATACCTGGGAACTGGAATCGGAAACGAAGCAAAAGTATCCTTACATGTTTCAGTAAATCTCGAGGACGAGATTTTAAATAAGGTGGGGAGGATGTAAGGACCTGCACGAAAATGTTCCACAACACTTCGTAAGTAGAAACCCGGACCCCTAAAACCCTAATTCTTATGAAAAATCAAGAAATTCAATTTTATTGGTCTGTCGCGGGCCGCGTAAGACTTAAGGATAGTCTACGCGGGGCGCGACAACTAGGCTAATCTCCGAATAACGATCAATGCCACGTGTCTGACACGTGGCAGACCTACGGGGTGACACGGCAGCCCTAGCCGTAGCTAGGGTGGCCCTTGCGGGCCGCGTAGGTTATTCTTCGAGTTTACGCGGGCCGTTAAAACTCAATTTTCTGCTATAAATGGGACGTGCATTGGCATCTCGTCTGTGCTCGAGAAATTCATCAAAATCGCTATCTTTCTGCTTAGAAATCACATTCAAAGTAGGGAAACGATGCTACGATTATGGTGTAAGAACTCGATCACTGCTACGATACAATGTCCGATCGATTGAAACCGATCCGATGGATGTTTAAGTGCTGCCCAAATACGGGCTATACTTTGTCATTCGTCGTGAGGGTTTTAATTTCGTGAGCCTATTGTAAATGTTGTATTAAGTTACTAACCTAGTTTCGTGTGCATTGTTATTTAACTAGGTTACGAGGCTAAATCAGTAGGCAAAACTCTGTCTAATTAAATTTGCAATGTGAGTCATTCTCTTTTTATCAAAAGTGTTTTACAATACCTCAATGTTTTCCAGTTATATGTTACAGGGATTAAGTCTTTGTTATCTTAAATTACTGGCAGTAAGTGGGGTATTGTGCACAATGACTACAGTTTTAATCTCTTTTAGGTGAAAGGACCTAAATAGTGATACACGTCACTTTTGGGTGAAAGGACCCAATAGTGATATGACCACAGTCATAGAACCGGTCTAGTGACAACTGAACCAGCTAATTATAAGATAGAGGCAATTGTAATCGCTCTTAATACTGTAATCTATAACAATGTGTCGTTTTATGCAAATTGAATGACTCGCCAGTATTTCCCCGCTGATAAAATCTTTTTAAACATGTTTCAGGTGATTTACTGTGAACCAGGGAAAAGTGCCGCGTAGCACTACCAGCTTAGATAAAGTGGCTCAGTAAATAAATAAACATGTTTTTGTAACCAGGGGATTTCCCAGTGAAATTCCTCTATTGTAAACTATGGGGTTTATCCCGAAACTTGAAATAAAATAATCGAGTGTTTTCAGTTTTAAAAGATCCTGTTAAAATTTCCGCTGCCAAAATTAAATACCATGGGTTTTCTGTCTCGCGGCAATCGAACCAGGAAACTGGATCGGGGGCCATGACAACCAGATTGAGTACGCGGGAGTTTCGTTATGAAGTCCATAGCTATACTCTCCCATTTCCACATCGGGATCTCGGGTTGAACGAGTAAGCCAGAGGGTCTTTGATGCTCAGCCTTGACCTTGGAACAAGTCAGGCATTTCGAAACATAGATTGCGATATCCTTCTTCATTCCCGGCCACTAGTACTTGTAGCGCATGTCCTGTTAAATCTTGTCAGCACCGGGATGAATGGAATATCGAGATTTGTGGCCTTCGTCCATCAGAAGTTGTCGCAAGTTCGTACGCTTGGGAATCCAAATTCGGTCCAAGTAATGAAAAATACCATTAGATTTATTCTCGACTTGGGCGCCATAGTTTAGAATCCTTTCCTTCTTCAAAGTTCGCTCGGTAAAATAAGCATGCTGCACGTCACGGATAAGAGCTTCGAGGTTAAACTAGGCTTGTGAATTTTGAACGCTAAGCAAGTAGCTTCGTCGACTGAGAGCATCGGCAACGACATTTGCTTTGCCTGGATGGTAACGGATCTCACAGTCATAATCGTTGAGTGGTTCTACCCACCGGTGTTGACGCATATTCAGTTCTTTCTGGTCAAATATATGTTGTAGGCTCCTATGATCGGTGAAGATCGTACACTTGGTACCGTAAAGGTAGTGTCGCCAAATCCTTAACGCAAAACAACTGCGCCAAGCTCGAGGTCATGTGTGGTGTAGTTCTTCTCGTGGATCTTGAGCTGTCAAGAAGTGTACGCGATAACCCTGTCTCGTTGCATAAGAACGCAACCAAGACCAAGGTTTGAGGCATCGCAGTAAACTACGAAGTTGTCATTTCCATCGGGCAGTGAGAGCACGGGAGCATTGCAAAGCATGGTCCTGAAGGTTTGAAAGGCTCCCTACTGTTTGGTTCCCCAAACAAAAGGTTTATCCTTGTGCGTCAGAGAGGTAAGCGGCACGGCGATTTTAGAGAAACCTTCGATAAAACGGCGGTAATAGCCTACCAGTCCGAGGAAAGAATGGACTTCAGACGGATTCTCGGGCGTAACCCAACTTTTAACAGCTTCGATCTTCGCAGGATCAACGTGGATACCCTGACTATTGACAATGTGACCTCCTCCAGCCAGAATTCACTCTTTGAGAATTTGGCGTAGAGACGGTTTCCCTGGAGTAACTCAAGAACCAAACGTAGATGCTGCGAGTGTTCGGCTTTTGATTTGGAATAGATCATGATATTGTCGATGAATACGATTACGAAGCGATCAAGAAAGGGTTTGCACACTTGATTCATCAAGTCCATGAAGACTGCAGGAGCGTTAGTCAAACCAAAAGGCATGACAACGAACTCATAGTGACCATAGCGGGTTCGAAAAGCAGTTTTAGGAATATCCTCCTCTTGAATGCGTAATTGATGATAGCCTGAGCGCATATCGATCTTAGAAAAACACGTAGCACCTTGTAACTGATCAAATAAATCATTGATTCGGGGCAAGGGATAGCGGTTCTTGATTGTCAACTTATTCAACTCCCTATAGTCGATGCACATCCTGAACGAACCATCCTTCTTTTAGACGAAAAGGACAGGCGTGCCCCATGGAGAGGTGCTAGGGCGAATAAAGCCTTTATCAAGAAGTTCCTGGAGCTGACTCGAGAGTTCGCGCATATCAGAGGGAGCGAGGCAATACGGCGCTTTAGCAACAGGGTCGGCTCCAGGAATGAGGTCGATTCGGAAATCGATATCACGAGCGGGTGGTAAACCTGGTAGCTCATCGGGAAACACGTTGGAAAATTCACGAACAACGGGGACCTGGTCCACCTCCTTAACTTCCTTTTTCTCTGCTACTACAATGTGTGCCAAGAAAGCTTGGTATTCCTTGCGGAGATACTTGCTATCCTGGACACACGACATGAGTTGGAGTTTCTTCGACGCGACTTCACCATAAACACACAATTGATCATCATTAGCGAGCGAGAATCGAATCATCTTATCGAAGCAAACAACTTCAGCATGGTTTTCACGAAGAAAGTCCATGCCTACTATGACGTCAAAACTACCAAGTTGCATCGAAATAAGGTCGATAGGAAAGACGTGATTGTTGAGTTCGAGAGTACAATCACGAAGAACAGAATTGACGGCGATGGTTTTTCCGGTGGCAACTTCAACATCGAACGTCGAAGGGAGATGAGCGCGCTTACGATTGAGGAGCTTTTCGAATTCAAACGATATCAAACAGTTATCTGCTCCAGTATCAAATAAACACGTAGCATATATACCATTCACAAGGAACGTACCATTGACCACATTGTTATCGGCTTGAGCCTGGCGGGCGTTAATGTTGAATACACGTGCGCGGGCTGCTGGTTGTTGCTGAGGCTGCTGCTGTTGTGGCTCTTGCTTGACCACTCGGTTCGGGCACATGTTGGCGAAGTGGTTGGGATCACCACATGCATAGCAAGCTCTAGCATTGACCGCGGGTGCATGAGCCGCTTGATGGCCTTGAGGAGCAGCAAGTAGAGCTTGTTGTGCAGGAGCTTGACCTTGTGTTGGAGCAGGGTTTTGGCGTGGACCTGTTCGGCAGTTGGCGGTGAAATGGCCATACATGTTGTAATGCGTACAGTATCTGCAGGCGATTCCCACTGGGTGGTGATAGGTACAAGTAGGGCAAACTGGACGAGGACCAGTATACGCACACTTTGCCGGCGGTGCGTTGGTAACCGGGGCCGCTACTTGGCGGTGTTGATGTTGCTGGGGAGCTGGAACTGATTGGAGCGGGGCAGCATTGGTCACAACGCAGTTCTTGTTGCTGGAACTTCTGTTGTTCTTTCTCTTGCGCCTCGAGAGCTTAGAAGACTAAGGAGCGGTGGCAGTTTCAGCGGTTGAAGCAGTAGTAGCTTGATGCAGATTCTTGGGAGCTTTATCCCAGATACCAGACTTGACTCGCTTGTCGTTGATCTCAGTAGCGAGCAAGTAGGTTTCTTCAATCGTTGACGTCTTTGCTGCTTGAACAAAATCAGCCACGCAATCCGGAAGAGCACGGATATACTTCTTGATGGCGATTTCGAGCGTCTTGACTTGGTCCGGGCAGATTATACTCAACTGCTTGAAGCGCGCAGTCAAACCAGCGTTGTCACCATCTTTCTGCTTAATGTGCCAGAATTCATCCTCCAACTTTTGGCGCTCATGGGGAGGGCGGAACTCTTCTATCATCACGTCCTTCAACTCATCCCATGTTAGCCCGTAAGCTGCATCATTTCCGCGTTTGTTTCTCTCGGCCGTTCACCAGTCTAAAGCGCGGGACTGGAAGATGCCAGTTGCTTTCAGAGTGCGGAGATTGTCAGGACAGCCACTCTGGCGCAGGGTGACTTCGATAGAATCAAACCATTGGAACATGGCCGTAGGACCATCTTCACCAGTGAACTCTTTCAGTCCGCAGGCTTTGAACTGCTTGAAGCTAAAAGCAGCTTTTAGCGAATCAGTTCGGGACTCTTCAGAAGATTTGCTTGCATTCTCGTTCAGTTCACTCATGATTTGGGGAATAACTTTAGCGATTTGGTTGGCGACGAGAGAAGCAAGTCGCTTGTCGGCGTGCTTACGCCTAGCAGCTCGTGAGTGTAGGGATCCAGATGACGACATTTTCTGCAACAGACAGCGCCATAGGATTTAAAACACTATTCGATTATCCCTAGTATAGTCTAGCGATCCACCATAAAGCTCAGAAACACGTATCCACATAAACACAGAATCATATAAGTACATAAGCACGTAAACACGTAGAACACGTATGGAACAGAAGCACATTAGGCAGTCAGAACACATAAACCACTCTATATGTTGCACGTATTCCCTATCCTTCACAGCATGTATAGTGATTAAATACAGCGATTGCGAGTATCGAGCAGCGATTGCGAATAATGACTAGCGATTTGAGATAGATGTGCAGTGCGAGTTGTCCGTGTTGATCGAAATGAACAGCGAAAACGAATAAATCACCAAAATCGAAACATGTAAACACATAAAATCGATAAATCACAGAGTTGGCGGCTGCGGGTTCCAGAATCGAAACACATAAAATCGAGGGTAGATTGTCTCGGCTAGATTGACGTTGACTATCCAAAGTGATTCGACTATTCACAAGGGCTTTAAGTGCACACTTTGGCATTTGGGACTGTGCTCTCGCTTCGATTCGAGCGATCGGCATGCATCCTTCCAGTTACAGTGTGACCCAAGTTGTTGGAGTCCGTCGAAGCTTTGGTCAGAGTGTTGTAAAACCACATTAAAGAGTAGAACGAGTCATCAAGGTTCGGGTTTCACCCCTAACTTAGCGACTACGTTCCTGCTTGTGTGATGAAATCACGAGATAGATAAGGAGGTATGCGTCGAAGTATGGATTTCACTCCTGATTCAACACAATTTCTCCTGTTGGTAGTAAAATAGCAATTCGAACGAGAAATCTGGTCGAGAGTTTGCGGTTTTCACACCTAATCCTAACCAGATCATTCGTTTGTGTGTGCAATCAGCCTTTGGAAAGGCTGATCTTGCGCGGAACTGTAGTTTGCGATGTTCGTGCAAGTGTGTAGTGTACAACGAGTTTGAGCGAGAAGCAGGGAGTAAGCTCATACAAAACCCCTACTGGGCATGCACAAGTCGGTCTGTTGGTACTTAGACTATAGACTAGGTCATTCTAAGACATCAACCCGGACTAGGTCGAGTCTTGCCTAATTCCCTATAGTTATGGCTCTGATACCAATCTGTCACACCCCAACCGATGACGGAAACATCGGGGCATGGCACTGAGCGAAACAGATTGTCAAGAGAAATTCCATAACGACTAAATTACCAAATAGTTAATATTATGTCCCATACCATAATCCATTAAGTAATCTAATTATTACAGACATAGATATTCTCAAACAAACATGTTTCGACGACTCAGATTCAAATAAAATATAAATTGACTTTGTTTCTAGACTCTCGGTCCTACTTGATTCCACAAAAGTAGGTAACCCACATCCTATGCATTCAAACACCTGTCACATACGTTAAAATAAAGGTCAATACACAGAGTGTAAAGGCGAGCATACAAGTTTGGTAATAGCATAATAGAGTTCGAAATCGTTTACGCGTAACCAGTATGTATAACGTATAATGTGAAGCATGTAAGTTATCGACAAAGATCCTATCAATACCAATGACTGCGAGTTGACTGCGAATGGCGAGTGCGCATCACATGTTCACCACTGCGAACACATGAAGTATTGTCCTTAACAACCCCTGAGTGAACAGGTGCTGAGTCCAAACTATAGTACTATCGTTGCTAAGGCAGGTAGACAGCAATCAATGTGTTAACATAACAAACAGGCATTCATCGAGTCACGTATAACATGCATTAAAGGTTAGCGTATAAATAGTGTTTGCGTTGTGTGTTCGATGTGATTTAGAATAAGTAACGTATGTAACACCCAAAAGTGCATAAAGCAAAAAGGGATTGAGTATACTCACAGATAGCATTTAACTTAATAAACACTGCCTTGGATTGAAGGGAGTCCTGAGAGAGATTAGCCTGAACAGTTAACGATAGCATAAATGATGAGCGGCTCGTAAAACAATGCAAGAGTACCAAGTATCGGATGGTAACCCGATCAGATGGCAATCCGATCGGATTGCCAGTCGATCGGATGTCAATCCGTTCGGATGGTCATCCGATCGGATGGCCATTCGATTGGATTGACACCTCGTTTGGTAAGGGTGTGTTTGTGTATGATGGTTTGTCATTTGAAGTTTTCGTTGTAGCATTTTGGAAATAGAGAAGTATCTCTACCCTTCAGGTCGGTCGGTCGATCGGACGGCGGTTCGATCGGACGGTGATCCGATTGGCGAGGTTTCTTAGTTGAGAACAAGTTCACAGCAGGACGGTCACTCGATCGGATGGAAATCCGATTGGGTGGCAATCTGTTAGTTACTGATGATCTTTGAAAATTGATCAAGTACCAAAGTCCCAGACGTCACCCGATCGGACAGCAATCCGTTCGATGTTCAGAGCCTTGGAAGTTTGAATGAAAAGTTTAAGTGTGGAACCAAGTGCAACCCGATCAGACGGCAATCCGTCCCGACGGCCTGATCGTCTTGTCACTTGTTTTCGTTGAAGATTTTTGCAGTTTTGAACGAGACGTTATGATAACTTGCTTAAACAACAGGAACCCCATCTCGACCCAAGTGACCCGATCGAACGGAACCACCCTAGTCCGACCAGTTCACGGTTCAAGACGGTTGTTTATGTTCAAACCCGAAATCAGTTATCCCCCGGATAGAATTCAGATCTTGAACTAACCCATCACTAAGAAAGAGTAGAAGATCATAATGAGCTCCGATTCTATCGGTTTTGAGTGTATTGAGTGTAAAAGAGTTGAAAGAAAGTTGGAAAACCTTCTTTCAATCTTTTCAACCATGAATATGTGTAGATCTATGTGAAAACATTGATTATTCATGTGGAAATCCTTCAGATCTGAGTTGTTTTGGTGGAATGAAGCCAAACCTTGAAGTTCATAGGAACTCTATGATGACATCACCCTAGAACACCTCAAATCCGGTGATTTCACAGTTAAAAGTTAAGATTCAAAGGTGAAAATGATGTAGAAGTGTGTGTAGATCATAGAAGTACAAGATTTAGGTTGGAAACTTACAAGAATCGAGAGAAATGAGAGCTTGAGATCGGCTGGTCGAATACGGAGCTGGTCGAATACGGAGCTTGAGATCATAGGAACTCTATGATGACATCACCCTAGAACACCTCAAATCCGGTGATTTCACAGTTAAAAGTTAAGATTCAAAGGTGAAAATGATGTAGAAGTGTGTGTAGATCATAGAAGTACAAGATTTAGGTTGGAAACTTACAAGAATCGAGAGAAATGAGAGCTTGAGATCGGCTGGTCGAATACGGAGCTGTCACATGATGTGACAGGTGGGTATTTATAGGGTTTCCCAAAAAGGAAAGTGGTGGAGTATCTGGTCGATCGGGTGGCAGCTCGATCGGGTGACAACTCGATCGGATGACAATCCGATCAGGATGGCAATCCGATCGGATGGCCACTCGATCGGTTGGCCACTCGATCCTAGTGTCCGGCGCGACGATTTTTATTGTTTCGATTCGCGTGTTGAGCGTTGCGATGCGATTCAAGCGAGCGATGCGATAGTGTTATCCATTAGTTACACAAACAACATAACTACTATATCTAACATTCAATCACTATAATTAACTTGCGTTTAGCGTTGGCGGTTCGATTGCGATGCGATAGATTTGCGATTGCGATTAACACCTCAACATAAACATAACATGCACAAGTAACACATAGACAACACATACACACGTAAAACAATATACAGAACACATAATTCGAGTTGCGAATGCGATAAATTGATTAGCGATAAATATGCGATTAAATAGCGATTAAACCTCGATTATTAATAGATACTCCACATAATACAACTAAAGCAAATAAATAAATAGATTCGATTACAAGTCAAAGAAGTCAAAACAATAGTTGAGCTAGGAGTGACAGATCGCAATTAGCAATCTTTTCTCCATTTGACTTCAATCTTGACTTTGACTTTGACTTTCGAAACACGGGGTGTTACACTCTACGACTTCATGTTACTTGGAATTTTGAGGTGCCAATTAGGGTTGTAAAGGAACCAAACATTCAGCGAACAGTTTGTGAACTATTCAGCGGGAAGTTCGTTTATGTTTGTTCGATTAGCTTAACGAACGAACACAAACAAAAAATTTCGTTCGGTTAGCTTAGCGAACGAACACGAACACAGGTCTCGTTCGTTCGACTACGTTCGTGAACGTTCGGTAATATGTTCGGTTACGTTCCTTCATATTCGTTCGTTTACGTTCGTTCGTGTTAGTTTGACTATATTAAAAAATAATAAATAATAAACCTTTTATCTAATATATTGAAAACTTGAAACCCTATTTTTTCTAAGTTATCTAAAATTTGGACATTCTAAGACATTTTTGAGGATAATTATCTCTAAGTTGGTTAAACTTGGTTCATCGTTTGGTGATATAGTAGACTTCTTGTGTTTTGATTTATCATTTGATGGTTGTATTTAACTACTTATATCCAATATTTAAGGATAACAATGTTTTTATTTTTTATTTTCAAGTTAAATGTTCGTTTATATTCATTTTTATTTTCTTGCGTTCGTTTGTTTTCTAGACTAGTGTTCACGAATTGTTCTTGAACAACTAACGGGGTGTTTGTTTTTTGTGAATAGCTCTTCAGGACCTCTTATGTCTGCCCCACGCAGACCACGCGCAGACGTTTGAGTCTGCAGCGTGTTTGTTTTCTCGAAGATCTTTCATTAAAAAAAGGTCTGCGACACCTCTTCTTGGTGCAGACGTGGGTCTATGTCTTCTAACCTCTTCTCCACTCTTTCATTTTGCCAGATACCACAAACAAAACACCCCCAATGAAAACCATAGCTCCTTCTCATCTTCTCCCCTCTACATAGTCGCCGCCGCCGTAGCTCCTCCGCCTCTTCTCCACGCCGCCGATCTCCTCCCTTCTCCCCTGCTGCTACCGTCGATCTCCTCCCTTCTCCCCTTCGCTGCCGTACAGTAGTGAGGTCCCGAGCATTCTCTTATTCGGACTTCTTGGCATTACATACCTTGTCATCGCTAATTCTTCCGTTTCTATTGGTTTACTACTGTTTGGCATACATCATTTACCAAAATTTGAGACTGGTGGAACTTTTTGGCCAATTGTGTATAACTTGATGGTTTTTTCGTTGATATTGATGCACATGATTGCTGTGGGTATCTTTGGTCTGAAGAAACTTCCGTTGGCTTCTAGTTTGACTATTCCGCTCCCGATCATCACTCTTTTGTTTAACAGCTACTGCCGGAAGCGTTTCTTACCGGTCTTCAAGGGTTATCCTGCTGAGGTTTGTTAAAAAAAACAAACAGTCTTCTTCTTGCAGACTGCAGAGGTTTGGTCCACCTCTTCTGCTACAGATGTCTGCAGATGTGGCCTGCAGACTGCAGATGTTTTACCTCTGAAAAAACAAACAACACCTAAAATTCCTTAACGAACGAACACGAACATAAACTTATGTTCGGCATGCATTGCTGAACAGTTCGCGAACAAGTTAATATCCTTAACGAACGAACACAAACATGGTCATGTTCGTGTTTGTTCGGTTCGTTTACAGCCCTAGTGCCAACACCTTCCATCTACATCTCGGACTTTTGAGGTGTCAATACCCTCCATCTACGTATCTGTTATCGCAATTATCTCACCTTCTTCAAATGTTGTCGTGTTATGTGAGGATGTTTCTTATTCCCCTCTCGTGATGAATCGTATATATTTATATGTTATGTTATATCAGTTACCGCGATGCCTCTTGTCACAAATACCATACTAGTAAACAACGTAATAGATAACTTTCATCATTCTATGTGTATATGTCATATATATGTATATATATATATGTATATATATATGTAGGAGAAGGATCCGTTAGGAACCACCCTTTACTGCGAGAACCGCGAGAACTAATGTGAACACAACCAAAAAATACCTAAAAAACTCTAAAAAACACCTACATTTTTTTTTTTACTTTTTTTGGAAAAATCGTTATATTTCGTCAATAATAAAAATAATTAAAAAAAAAAAAACTTCGAGTAACAGTTATCCATGCACATGCGCATTTGTATAATTTCTTTGACAAATTCTGTAATTCATTACAAATATCAGACAATTGCACTTTCATTTACAATACCATTCATAATACATCACTTTTTACATTAACAATAATAGAAATGCACATGTGCATCTATATGTATGAACTTGTTATAACATTAACAACACTAGAAATGCACATGTGCTTGTATATATATGAACATGTTATAACGTGTTTTAGTACACCACTTTGAATACACAATCCCTTTCATCTATCATACCATCCATACTACACTACCATTACATCCTACCATCCGTAATACAATACAATTGCTTTTTACCATCCATAATACAATATTATTACCAATATTTCACTTTATTATATGTACATTAACACCCTTTTATACCATCCAAACAACGTATTACATCATAAAGTGACAAATATAATCAAACCATCAACCACTAGATATAACTAACCAAAATACATGTATATGGGCCTACTTCATCATTTAAAATCACAAACTTTTTGTCCAAAACACCTTATTTCATGTTGATACATATAGATGCACATGTGCATTTCTAATATTGGTAATGTAAAAAGTAGTGTATTACATATGGTAGTGTAAATGAAAGTGCATTTTTCTACTACTGGTAATATATTATGGAATTTGTCCAAGAAATGGTACATATGCACATGTGCATCCATAACTGTTACTCGAAAAAAAACGTTTTTTTTTTTTGTAACAAAATATAGCGATTTTTGTTAGAAAAATATAAAAAAAATTGTGGGTTTTTTTTATTTTTTTAAGTATTTTTTTGTGTTCACATTGGTTCTCGCAATAAGGGTGGTTCTTAAATGAACCTTACCCTATATATATATGGAAATTATAGGAAGAAATCTCATATTAGTTGAGAAAACTAAGAAACCAAATGAATGGACCTCCTTTTATCACGTGTTACACCTTTTTGCAGCCGTGTTAAATGTAACAACTAGAGGCTGCCATGCGTTATGTAACAACTTTTACTTTTTCAGAAAATGCTAAAAGTCTGTAAAAGTTCTTACACGTAATATGTGACAGCATCTGGTTGTCACACGTAGCTAGGGGTGCAAACGAGCCGAGCTACTCGAGCTCGGCTCGAAAAAACGCTCGAACGAGCCGAGCTTAAACGAGCTCAAGCTCGAGCCCGAGCCTAAAAACAAGCTCGTTTAGTAAACGAGCTCGAGCCCGAACTTCGCTTATCGAGCTCGAGCCGGCTCGCGAGCCTAAACGAGCTTTCTGTTTCAATATTTTTTTATTAATATATTAAACATATATTTATATAATAATAATTACCATTTATATAAATATAAAAATAACTAAATTATATGTATAATAATAATTATAATTAATATAAATTAATTAATAAATACTAAACGAGTCGAGCCCGAGCCGAGCTCGAGCTAGGAAAATTACCTTCGAGCCGAGCTCGATCTTTTAAAATAAAGTTCGAATCGAGCCGAGCTCGAGCTTTCATATTTTAAACGAGCTCGAGCTTGGTCAAGCTCGGGCTCGGCTCGGCTCGTTTGCACCCCTACACGTAGCACAGTTTGCAAAAAAAGGTGTAACACGGGGCGAAAGAAGGTCCATTTATTTGGGTTTCTTAATTTTCTTAACTAATATAAGTTTTCTTTCTATTTCTCCCCTATATATATATGGATAGAAAGAAAACTCACTTGAGTTGAAAAAACTCAAAAAAGCTCTATATAACATTTTTATTTTTTTCTAAAAAAAAAAGAAATGTAACATACATAAATTTGAACATTTTTATAAAAAAATATAAAAAGCGCCGACTAGTTTTTTTTAAATGTTAAAAATATGTATGTTACATTTTTTTGGACATATATATTATGGAACATGGAATTTTTAACATTAAAAAAAACTACTAGGCTCTTTTTTGTTTTTTTTTAACAAAAAAATGTTCAAATATATGTATGTTACATTCCCTTATTTTAGAAAAATAAAATAAAAATGTTACGTACGGTTTTTATAGGGGTTTCTTGAGTTTTTTCAATTCAAATGGGTTTCAACCAATCAGAATGTTTCATTTGAATTCATTTAATATTTGTATTTAATGTAATTATCAGCGTATATTGGTAAACTTACATATATCATTAATTTGTAGTCTTTTTCTTTAATATTAACTATAGTAAATTTGTAACTTATTTTTAAAATATATATTTTCTCAGAAAATATAATATTCATTTATAGTGTAGGATAAATTACGATGTGTGTATAATAAATTACAAGTTGTGTAGGATAAATTTCAATATGTGTAGAATAACTTTTGATGAGATACTAGAAAAACTATTTAATGTTTTACAATTGTACTTTTTTTCTCAATTAAAGTGTGGGGGATAATAGTTTTTAGAGTAAATTACAAAAAAAACGTCCTTTATTTATGTCAGTTATTGTAAAATGTGTCATTTTTCTTCAATAATTACAGAAAACGTACTCGATGTTTGCAAACCCTTGCAAGTTATGTCCTTTAGCCATAACTCAGTTAATTTTTGTGGTTAAATTTGAACAAATGGGCCTCACATGAGAGTAAAATGACCAAAATACCCTCATGTAGGGTCCATTTGGTCAGATTTAACCATAAAAAATTAATTGAGTTAGGGCTAAAGGACATAACTTGCAAGGGTTTGCGAACATCGAGTACGTTTTCTGTAATTATTAAAGATAAATGACACAGTTTGCAATAAGTGACATACATAAAGGACGATTTTTGTAATTTACTTTAGTTTTTATGACTAAACATAATAATAAATGAGATACTAGAAAAATTATTTAATGTTTTACAATTATGTATTTTTTTCTTCTTAATAAAATTTTCTTTTTAAATGAACCTCCCCATAATATATGTATAGCGTGATTCTACTCCAAACCACCATGACAATCGTTATTTAAGTTAATTGTTGATAGGGGGAGGTTCTATGCAGAACACAAAATATTGCGAGAACACGCAGAACACAATGAATCACCTATTTTTTCAATTCTAAAAACCTAAAAAGTAAATGAAAATGTTGCAAATGTATGATTTATAGTTTCTTACACTAGAATTCAAAACAAAATATGTAAAATTTTTACTTTTTGTATAACCTACACATGTGTAGGTTATGTGTAGGTTAAATTACCAACATGTATGTAAGCTACGTGTAGATAAAAAAATATGATTTTTTATGTATATATAATACATATGAATGTAAGAAATATAAAATTTAAAAAAAATATGAAACTTAAATCCCAAAATTTAGTGTTTTAGAGTTGTTCTTTTTGTTCTCGCAATAGTTAGTGTTCTATAATGATTCTCATCCATTGTTGATATATGTTCTACAATAGAAATTATAGAATACAACCGATACCATATAACCGTTTTTAATTATACTTTGTTGTATTAAAAATGAATTGTCAATTGTAGGACCTCAAAATTAAAATTGTTTCTTGTGTGTGAACTTTGAAGGCATAATTCCCTTGGTTCATGGAGGCGTATAAAAAAACGCGTTGATCAATTAGAAGCAAAACCCCATTAATGCTAATATTTGACCGTTAATTTAAGCTTGTAGATGACTTCATACCAAAGTCTTCTATAAATCATGTGATTCACTGATTGATTTCCCTAATTTGATATGATTATTTTTTTAATTTTTGGTTTAAGGTTATCTCGTTCCACACGAAAAAAGACAATTACAAAGTAATGGCAAGTAGTCGGGCAACAAGTTTAAGGTTTAGAGGTAGTTAGTTGAAGATAGATATACAACTTTCTTAGGTTTGGGGTTTGGTAAATATTTTAATTTATATAATGCTTTTGACCATGATGTAAAGTTTCTGATATCTAGCGGCATCCACATAAGATGTTTCTAAAGATTCACACACGTTTATGTGTTGATCACAGATGAGTTTGCCATAGACGCCCGGTTATCATAGTCCGTCTATGCAGTGGCGAATACAAAACTTTTTTTTATAGGTCGGACACAATACCTGTCGGCTAAAACAAGTCAAACAAAAAAAAAACAAGAAGTGTTGATAAAATAACATAGTTCATTAAATATTTAAATACAATATAAAAGATACATCAATATACTTTTCACAATATTGTTTTTCCACCTGTTTTGAACTTTCTTCTTTTATGACATTTTATGTTATAACATGAATTTCTGTACGGGTGAATACTAATATACAACTTGTCCTAACCGACTTCTAAAATTTTTGACACCCCTTGCAACGCGCAGGTTTCACCCACTAGTTACTATTAACAATTAAAAGAGAGAAATTGTGTTAATACTATATATTTCTCAGGTGATAATTTAAAAACTAATGTAGCAATGACACCTTATTATAACTCAAAGATTATAGTTTAGATAAATTAACCACATCCGAATTTGACACACTTACACAAGAACACATATTCGAAAACTTTTGCACTTGGGCCGACTAAACTTAATGGCACTTGAGCCGGCTGGACGGCGCGCATAGTCCCACCCTACCTATGTTGTGCATCAGTCACCGTGTCTATGGCCATTTTTGACGAATATGTTTGTAAGCACGGACACGCATGTGGGTCGAACAATACTAATTAGTCTTTTTTTTAATAAACCATATTGATTTACGTTTAATAACCTTTAAAATTTGTGAACTTTCAAACAAATCATAAACTTGTATCAAGTTTATATTATTTAACATTTGTTTTTAAACATTTGATAAAAAAAAAGACTAAGACTTTTCTCAAACAATTTAATATAGTTTAAGAATGTGTAACAAACGAAGAATGTTTGTAGAATAAATGGTTGTTTGAGAAAAGTTTACGAGTACTGTAGATTTGTCATGAACGCACATTTTTATTGTGTGCGTTTTTAGAACCAAGCATTATTATGTTTTTTTTTTAATTTTAATTTATAATTTCGGTACAAGTATAAACATAATATAGATGTGCGCGTTGGTTATTGCACATCTATATTATGTTTATAGATTTAATATGGTTTAAGAACGTGTAACAACCGATTTGTAGAATAAAGAGTAAACTTCCGTTTTGCTTCCTGTGGTTTGGTCACTTTAATGGTTTTGCCTCAAACCTTTGAAAATAGTCATTTTACTCCCTGATCTATGAAGCTCTTCATGATTTTACTCCCCGCCCCTAAACGTCATCCATTTTAAACGTTAGGGTTTTAAAAGGTAATTCATTAATAAGGGTCGGGAAAAGACATAATTGCCCATCAGGTGTTTTGCACGTGACAGGCTTTAACATTTAAAATGGATTACGTTTAGGGCGGTGAGTAAAATCATGAAGGACTTCATAGATCAGTGAGTAAAATGACTATTTTTAAAGGTTTGGGGCAAAACCGTTAAAGTGACTAAACCATAGGAAGCAAAACGGAAGTTTACTCTAGAATAAATGGTTGTTTGAGAAAAGTTTGCGAGTACTGTAGATTTGTCATGAACGCACATTTTTATTGTGTGCGTTTTTCGAACCATGCATTATTATGTTTTTTTTTAATTTTAATTTATAAATTTCCTATATTTACATTCCCTATGGACGGGAATAGTTCTGCTTTTTTACTGGCTTAGGTGGACGGTCAGCCATAACGTTGGAGAATAGTTTCAGGTTGCTGTCTGACACTCCCTCATTGGTCTTGATATTTAAGTTTTAATCTTTAGTTTAAAATTACAAATTTACCCATGTTTAAATTTATGTTTTTGCCCCTGTTAAAAATTTACACTATTGTCATCACTTTAGCTTTTGGCAAATTTAGATTTTACCCCAACTCAAAATTACAATTTTGCCCTTAACTAAAAATTTAAAATTACAGTATTGCAATCGTTTAATTTTTTTTAAAGGCGTGTGAGAGAATAGTGTCATGCTGCTGCATGGCACTCCCCATTGGCCTGGGTATTTTTCGATTTTACCCCCGGTTTAAAATTACGAATTTTCCCCAATTCAAAATTACGACTTTGCCATTGGTTCAAAATTACAGTATCGCAATCGCTTTAGCTTTTGGCAAATTACAATTTTACCCCTGTCAAGAAATACAATTTGCCCTCCGTTAAAAATAAAGTATTGCCATCGTTTATGTTTTTTAGCAAAACTATAGAATTGTTTTGTTTTAATTGGTTTACTCGATTTTTTTTTTTCATGTCAAAGAGTCGCCTAACACTCGCTCATCAGTCCTAACAAATTAAAGTTTTGCCCGGAGCTAAAAACTACGGTTTTACCATCGTTTTTAGTTTTTTTTCTAGCAAAACTATAGTAATGTTTTTAATTGGTTGAAAAATATTCGGCCTACCGCCCCGCAACGCGGGCGTGTGGCATCAACTAGTTCGGTACAAGTATAAACATAATATAGATGTGCGCGTTGGTTATTGCAAAGGAATATACCAATAAGTCGATGACATATCTTTCATTGAAAAAAAATCAAATAGATATATAACTTAAAAGTTTTAACTTATTAAAAAAAATCATATAGATATATAATTTAAAGTTTTAACTTATATTAGTCAGCAACCATTGTTTATATCTATTGATTATTAATTAATCAAATTATAATAAATTGAGAAATAGTAACATTTTTTGTTTTATTTAGTTTTGTTTTTTATAGTTTTTTTATTATTATTAAACTTTAAGATTTTATATTTTTGTAATAAAACTTTGATTTTTTATAATTTTGCGACAACATTAAATGAGTTTAGTTTTTTATATTAGTTTTTGTTTTACGTCTTTTTTTTTCCGGATTTGATTGTCGTTTGATTGCTACTTAACATGGTGTTTAATTGTCACACATGGCCCTTTAGGTTTTTTACCCCCTCAAAATTTTTAATCCATGTTAGTATACATTCGACTTCGTCTATGTTTCACGTCATGTGAGTCACTTGATTTTAAAAATTCGTAATTTTGTTTTACGTTTTTTCTGAGTTTTGGTGTCATTTGGTTGCCGCTTAGCCTGGCTTTACGCCTCCCGCCCAGCAACGCGGGGGGTTAAGACTAGTTTAAATTAATAAATGACAAATATTCAATAGTTTTTTAACAATCAAACAAAAACAATGCTAAACAAATCCATATATACCATAACATGAATTTAGACATGTCTGATTGGTTCATCTTTTTATTTTTCCTCTTTGAAAAAAAAAATATTTTGGTTGGTAGATGTATTATTTGATGACTATTTAAGACAAAGTACATGGACTCGTACACAGGAACAGATACTTTGAATGTTGCAACTTACAAGCAGCTTCATCTTAGGGGTACACAAATCATGTCTTCATATAATTAACCAATAATACATGATATTCCACACTTTATTTAAATAAATATGCAAGATCTATATGAATATCATTTAAAAGATTTTGTATGAATCTTCTTTGTTTTCACAAGTTGACCCTTACATCCTCAAGCATATAGTTGATTCGGCTTCGATGATGGGTGATATAGGAAGTAACTCGAGTTACATCTCATGAGGAAAACAACATTGTGCGCATTGATTGGAACACTAAGTATAGGCTACTCGGTGAACTTGATCATTCACTACTACACAAACTAATATTGCCCGGTTAAAACATGTAATATGACCTAAAAATCCAGCCATGTTTTATTAGATTTAAATAACTTCAAATTTCACCATTTAACGGATATCACTTTCAACTTACGAATTGTACCATGTCGCTCCTAACTTTCAACTTAATTTCTTTTGACACTCTCAAACTAATGAACCTTAACCCAGCTAGCTGACGTTAGATGGCACATCACTAAATAAGCGTCACATCATTAAAAAGGCCATGTCAGATGTTAGGTCACTACACAAGTGCCACATTAGATGCCATTTCATTAAAAAGGTCATGTCAGATGTCATGTCACTACACAAGTGTCACATTTGTAAAATATTAATTGCGTTAGGGTTCAGTTAGTTAAGAACTGACAGAGAAAAATAAATTATGAGTGGTGTAATACAGTTCGTAAGTAGGGAGTGCTATCGATAAGTACTAAAAATTGAGGTTATTTAAATCCAATATTCATATCATATTCTTAAGTGTCCGTCACAAACTCCGTGTAGAAAATGTGGTGGCAAAACCGGTTCCCCTAACTAATATAACTTGGTTTTAAATGGACCAGACACTAATTATCTCCATATATCTGATTTTATAGAATAACCTGTTTATTATTATTTTTTTAAGTTATAGTATGTTAATAAATTATTATTATTATATATATATATATATAACAAGTTGTTAGCTACAATAGAGTGTTTTAATTTTGAATTTTGGCCATAATGTTTTACTTATTTTTTTTTTTTAGTCTTTTGACTTTTTGAATTTAAATATTTCTTTTATAGGAATTCTGTAATTTATTAAAACACCATGTCGGTGCTTCCTCTGATTGATGGGTTTGGGCTCCGCCCTTTTATTTTTTCAACAGTTTTTGTATTAATCGAACACTACTTTGCTAGGTTCACAACAATTTTTGTATTAATCGAACACCTTGCTAGGTTTACTAACAGTTTAGACAAAAAAATATATATTATTTAAAGAAATTAGCTTTCACCCTCTAATAGTGGATTAAGATTTGATTGCAACGAGTGTCGCTGCTATAACGAGCTGAATCGATACCGATCAAATTTTCGTCAAGTATCGCGAAAAATCTTACTAGTTAGTTAAATTGGACCATTCTCTAAGTGGACTACTTAATTAACTTAATTTACCTCTCATAGGATATTTTTTTTAAAGACAAATGTTACAATAACCTTACTTCTAATTCACATCAAATTACATCTAATCTACCTTACGTTAGGAATTGAACCTTGGTTTTTTTTTTTCACAAGAGGTAATGACCTCTATCACCTAACTAAAACTGTTAGAGAATGTTTCACTTTGCCTTGATTGAGATTTTCGAGATTCAACCATTTTAGAAGTCATCCCCTTACATATACTATCTTAGGGTGAAGGGGATGCATCTCTCATGAGATGGAGGGAAATTTCCGCTCATCCAATCATGATGTGCTATGCTAATTCTCCTCTCATACACCACTTTTGCCCAAAAAAAAGATAAGGGGTGGTTTCACTCAAACCATTTAAAAAAATGCATCATTGGTTGAAAGAGAGTGAGCCCCACCACTACCCCTCTCCCTCCTCATCCCCGCATGCGGTAACAACTTGCCGACACCCCTCTTCACCGCGCGACAATTGGGGGATGGCGGCACATTCACCTCGCGGCAAACTCCTTCCCCGGACACCTTGCCACACCCACCCCTCCTACCCTTAAAGAGGGTGCAGGGGTGTACCCACCCTTTGGCATGGGTGGACGGACGCACCCCTTAAAAAATTTAGTGTTAAGCTTCTCGTAAAATCACGACCGCACCGTTTGGAAATTTTCACCCGCACCCCTTGGAAATTTTCAACCGCCTCCCTTTAGAAAAAAAAAAACATATTGTTAATTTATAAAAAAATTGTTAACAGTGATGTTCATAAAAATATAATCTAATGTATAAGTTTGTAAGTTGTAACCCACTTAATTTCATTAAACAAACAATTTATCCCAAACCCACATATCCAACCCAACAATATTTGAAGTATAATAAAATAACCAACCCAAATCAATCGCCCCCTTCCAATTCTTTCTCCCGCTCTATCGTTTGCGATCCCCCACCCAACGACGACAACAACAACCCTTCCACAACTACTTTCTCACCGGAAATCTCGAATATCCGACCACCAAACTCACCGGAATCCACCCTTTTACAAGGTACCTTCTTTTTCTAATGTTATTTTGTTGTTTCATGTTGTTTTTAGGTACATAGAGTTATAGAGATTTTAAAAAGGTTTAAATTCTGTCTTTTGATGTTTTTATGGGTTGTTTTAGACTTTAGTAAGGTGATTTTGTTGTTTAGATAATTTTTTGGTTGTTGTAACTTACAAACACAAGTAATCAACAATTACTAGGGCTTGAAAAGTAAAATTGAAAATTATAGAGCGATGAACTTATGGAGTGATTCGTATGTTTAGCACTTTAGTGTCGTTTGATGACCTGACCCGATCCGACCCGTTAGGAACCAATTTTTTTTATATACCTAGAGACCTAAAAGTTTTAAAAATATTCCGCACCCCCATAAAAAAATTTCTGGGTCCGTCAAACGGTCTATAAGTGTTTATCTAGTAATTCATCATCATCCATACAATCGCCTTATTAATTTTAACTTAGGCATGATTATTCTCTAATGTCAAATCCACAAATCTTGATCCCTGATCTCCAATAAACATATTTGCTAATCTATAGCTTGTTCTCACCGAAAGTTTTTTTCCATTTTTTATTATATTGTAATATCAAGAGACTAAACAAATGCATTGAGATACGGTAGAAACATAAGGAATATATGTGGGTGGCATATCAAAATAATACAATGTTTTAAGGCTTCAACTACATACGAGTTGTAGAAGATCTTGCCACCGGATTTCCCAACCCCCAACAAGGAAACAATGTCTCTATGCATGCATATATGAACTCAAAGGATCGATCTTCATAGATACGTTTATAAGTAGTTTAATTAAATAATAATCATGATATTGTATTTCAGAAAATCTTATCCTAATATTTACAGCTTGAATATATGGTTTCTATATACATAATTAACTAATTTAGGGGTTGTTTGTTTAGCTATTGATGGGGTTCTTAATGGTTCAGACATCTTACTAGTTCAGCACTTAATGGTTCAGACTGTTTGTTTCACGGGCAGATGTCTGAATGGTTCAGACAGTTGCCTTTGAATGGTTAAGCATTATACTGAGTCTTAATGGTTAAGACCTCCAATCTGAACTGGTCAAACATTTGCCTCTGAACGGTTAAGCATTATACTGGCTCTTAATGGTTCAGACCTCTTACTGGTTTAACACTTAATGGTTCAGACCTCTTACCGATTCAGCACTTAACCATTCAGAAGTTGCCAAGAGAACTTGTAAGTTGTAACTAGTGATGCAAAACTCATGTAGTCTCAAGCTAAATTGTTTACTAACATGGGACATTTGGTTAAAGATCTTTACACACACAATAGGATTTATACATATGTTTTTTATATATAAATTAACTACTTGGAGTGTCTTAATACTAGAGGTGCTAAATGGGACGTGTTTCCGGATTGACGGGCTCAACCCGACCCGACCTGAAGACTTTACACGAAACTCCAAACATGACCCTAACCCTAATTGAGTAACAAATTTTGTAAGTACTTGGAGCATCACTTTATCAAATCTTGAATGAAGCGCCTCAAATTCCTTCAACTAAAAAGCCTTCTAAGTTGCGAAAAAATCAGCCAAAGGATTACGAAGCTCTCACTCCCTCATCATCGTTATCGCCACCCGTTTGAAAGTAACCCCTAATATTCGGGGTCTTGTATGTTGAAAGCACAAGGATAGATAGCTAACCACACCAAAGGGCTTCACGAGTGAACGAAGACCCACACACAACACTAGGGAATGCACAAAAGGAAGACTTGTCACTTGTCTAGTAGGCTTAACATAATGTTTGAAGGGCCTTCAACACGTTAAACACGTATTGAGAAATTTAAGATTTTGAATGAACGTTTTGAGTATCGTCTAAGGGTTATTTCAAACGTCACGCTAGATACATTATCATGGTATGTCAGCTAGGTCACACGTTCACCTAACATGCAATTTACTACCGGTTATTTTCATTTTATGATTCTAAGGTTTATGATCGGGACCGTACATATTTATAAAATGAGGAAACCTCTATGGTACACGTGTAATATTTATTTACCGATTGTATTCATGAGTAAAATCCTTAAACTTCATGAACTCGATCGTCAACTTAAGCTAACATTTGCATGATGTATATTTAGAAAAGAAATATTGGATTTAAATAACTCAAATTCACCAATTGGCCGATAACACTCCCAACTTTCGATTTATACCACCATTCCCAACTTTCAACTTATTGGCCGATAACACTCCCAAACTAACTGAACCCTAACGCAGTTAGTTTTTTTTTTTTGTTGATGTGGCACTTGTGTGTCATGTGGCATCTGACGTGGAATTTTTTAATGATGTGACAGCTGAGATGGCCGCTGATATGGCATATGACTTGGATTTTTGATGACGTGTCAACTAACATGGCTTTTTGATGACATGGCAGCCGATGTGGCACTAGTTTTGTGACGTGGCAGCTGATGTCAGCAAATTGGGTTAGTTTTGGAGTGCTATCCGCCAATAAGTTGAAAGTTGGGAGCAGTATGGTACAAATCGAAAGTTGGAAATGCTATCGACTAATTGGTGAAAGTTAGGGTTATTTAAATCAAATATCCCTTTAGGAAATAAAGGTGGTGGCATCAATGTAGAGAGCAAGAGGTAAGTTTAAGTGTTAATAGGAGCATGAGATTGTGATGATCATTTTCTTGTATAGTTTGTATCCATAAAATATATATATATAAAGCCGTTTGATACGTTGTGTAAAACACTTCATTCGTACGAACCAATTAAAAAAATTAGTATTTTGGCCAACAAACTTGGTGTTAGTATAAACTATGTATACATGTCCAAACTTACCATGCCAACCTAATATATTAATTAGTTGTGTGGTTGAGATCCAGTTGAGAGCATGGTGGAATCATGCATGTTTGTGGTTTGACATCACACCACCAAGAGTGCCAAATGACAACGCAAGTGTGCAACCTTTTATGTTATCAACACCAATAATTGTATCCAAACCTAATTTAAATATATTTGTATGGTGTTTGGATAATTGGATGTAATAGACAGTTGAATATGGATGTTTAAATTTTGAAACCACGACCCATATTAAATCTTGACTAAGACGGGTGTAAAAGGCACAAGCATGATAGGATTTGTTATTGGTTTACCTTACGACATGTGGTTTTGTCTCGGTTCATGATTTCTTATGACTTATTATATCTTGACTAAATTTTGAAACAAACCACGACCCATATTAAATCATGACTAAGACGGGTCTAAAAGACACAAGCTTGATAGGATTTGCTATTGGTTTACCTTACGACATGTGGTTTTGTCTCAGTTCATGATTTCTAATGACTTATTATATCTGTTGTCAGATCCTTGTTGGGCTGTATTTATATATATAAATAGTGTGCCGTCGTTCACACAAAAAAACACCTTGCCGAGTCCATCGAAGGTAGGTTTACCTGCTCATAAATAAACAATCTAACAAGTCAGTTCATTTGATGACTTCATTGAAAATTTCCAAACTTTATAAGTTGATGTGATATAATGTGTATATTAGGCTATGGGGTGTACTATAACATCTAGAGTGTTAACAATGACATGGCATGTTAACAAACATTGCAAACATCGTATTATTTTTCTTTGTATAAGGCGCCGGTTGGGGTTGTTAACAGCTTGGAATTCTTGATAAAGAATTTTTTGTGGGGGTGGTGATTTGGATATTTCTAACGTTCATTGGGTAGCTTGGGATAAAGTTACTAGACCAAAGAATCGAGATGGGTTGGGGCTCAGTAAACTTGGAGATAGTAACAGTGCTTTTTTGTATAAATGGCTTTGGCGTTATCGAATAGAAGGGGATTCCATGTGGAGAAGAGTTATTGATGCCATTCATGGTTCCATGAGGAAGTGGGAGACTTATCCGATTAAAGCTAGGTTCTCAGGTACATGGTCGAAATTAGTGAATAGCTGTTGTCGGTTGAAGGTTGGTGATATGTACAGGTCATATTTGATAAGGGGTCGTCTTGGTAATGGTTCGGATATAAAGTTTTGGATAGATCCGTGGGTTACTCGAGTCCCGTTAAAAATGTTGTTTCCTGCTTTGTTTCGGCTAGAGCAAGATAAGTGGTGTGTGGTTGAGGATAGAATTGGGTCAAATAACTTGGCCGGGGTGATTAGTTGGAGATGGAAAACATATCCTTCTTCGGATCAAGAAGTCAGCGACCTGATATCTTGTCATCGGCTTATAGCAGATCAGCGAGTGGCAGATAATAGAGATAAATGGGCTTGGGATGTTGATGGGCCGACTGAGTTTACGGTCCAAGAGGTAAAAAAATGGTTGCAAGGTGGTCGTCCGATTGATCCGCAAAGTGATTTTGATTTTGTTTGGTGCAAGTGGGTTCCGTTAAAGTGTAATGTGTTTATGTGGAGGGTTTTGCTAGATAGCATTCCTACTAAAGTAGCGTTGCGGAGAAGAAACATCAGTCATGGAGACTGTCTTTGCGAGTTTTGTGATGAGGTTGAAGAAAGTGCAGACCATATTTTTACTGTTTGTAGGGTGGCGAATGGTGTTTTGAATGGGATAGCGAATTGGGTGCACTTACCACCTATTTTCTTATTCACGGTCAAAGATATTGTTGAGGTGGTATCTAACTCGGGATGGTCGAAGAGTAAGAAAGAAATCTTATACGGCATCTTCATGGTGGTTTGCTGGCGGATATGGAAAGCTAGGAATGAAAAGGTTTTCAATCAGACGTCCAGGTCTGTGGTAGACATTGTGGCAGATGTTAAATCGTTGACGTATTTGTGGTTATGTAATAGGGGTAGATTTAGTGTAGTGGATTGGAAGGGTTGGAAGTCTTTCCTTTTTGATGTAATGTAATTGTTTGGTCTTGTGGGGATTTCTGCCTTGGAGATTCCCCGGGCTTTGGTGTTTTAATGAAATTTGCCTTTAAAAAAAAAAACTAACATTGCAAACCACCCCCTCCTTGTGTTAAAGTGCATTAAATGAGTTGTGTGTTAACATGTTAACCCAATGTTAAGATATTGAATTAATTATTAATTTCTTTTTTAGACAAAAACCCAATGTTAAAGTGCATTAAATGAGTTATGTGTTAACATATTAAACCATTTCCTTAGAGTGAGACAAAGTGAAATGAGGAAAAAAAAGTTGATGTGTCACTTAGGTGGAGTTAAGTTAGGTTAAAGTATACCCAAAGACCTTAGTATTAGTCAATAGTCAATTATAAACGACATATTTATTACGACAACCAACAATTTCAAATATATGGAGACCAAGGATTCATTCGTTCATCTAGTATCCAAACAGGCAACGGAATTAGTCGAATTGGTATTACATATTCAACGAAACGAGAATAGTGACCACAAGACCTAAATAAAAGATGACGCATACTTTATTTGGTATTACACTAGTAGGGTGCCCGTGCAATGCGGCGGGGGCGACACTTTGCATTACGACACTCGTTTCTGATAGTTTTCTTATTCATAACTGTTACACATGTCTAGTAACTAATAAATTTAGCATTTAATTTATCAAGTACTTCAAGAAACCATTGATGCAATAAACTAACACACGAAAAAGAAAAAATAAGCCTTAAACATAAAAGTTAAATAAAGTAGCACACGAATAATGATAACTCTTAAACATAAAAGTTGAAAACTCATAATCGGATCCATGCCTATATTTTTAGCAATTGAAATAGATGTGCAATACTATGTATTTATAGGATAAACATTAGTAGTGCAGTAGTTTTTAAATTTAAAAATTTTGTTTTCCCGCTTGGTTTTTTAGAAGATTTTGCCACCTCAATAATTAGGAAGTTTGTTTTGTTGAGTGTTTGTTGTGTTTGATATTCTGTTTTATTGTATTTAATCTTATGTTTTATATTTTTACGTGTTTAATATTATGTTTTTAAAGGTTTTATTATGTTCTATGTTTTTTCGTTAGTCACATACGCATGCACGTGTTAAAAATGTGCACACGGTATCTAACTCCCAAGCTGGTTGTAAACATACATGTGAGCTGTTAATTGCTTATGGTTTCTTGAACTTTTAGTTAGGCTGATGCAAATGGAGCAACAAACGATAAGTACGAATTTGTAAGTTCACTCATCATCCAATATAGATGTTTATAAGCGGACTATGAATGATGCATTCATGGTTTAACTTAACATTTTTAAATAATCTTTGCTTAGGTTAAATCTATAAGGTGGTTTAAGGAGACAAAATGAAGAGAAGGCACATCCGATATAATCATGAGAATCATCAAAGATTACAACAACTATGTGATGCACAATTTGAATCAGGCTATCCAAGGAGGGACCTCGGTGTCAGCTATGTTAAGATACGTATACTCTTATTAAAGTTCGGTGTTTCTTGTGTTCTTTTAGGTTAATATTTGAGTTAGCGTAAGGTTTAATGTTACCGGGAAAGTTGGTTGTTTACTGTAACACCCATCTAATTATTTAACGGCTTTCGTTTAAGTTACGAACATAAACATGAAATTATATGTAAATACTGTCGAATAATACGGGTGAATTAAACTTTTACAATTTGAAAATCATACAATTTAATATCTACGGAAATGCCGTTCAAAATGACGACGAAACAACGTGCGGAAGCTTTAATCTTGTGTGTTCGGTTCTTGTACGCTGCTTGATCTTCATCCAGGTACTCCTAATATTCGCCTAAAATCAAAACCAACTCAAAAGTTAGTTTTGATAGTCCCATAACAAGGTTAAACGAGTTTGGAGTTCAAAATAACAAATTACAAAAATTATTTTTCGCCAGCTGACTGGCTTACGGACCGTAAGCCTAGACCCTTACGGTCCGTAAGCAGATATAGAGCTCCTTGTCGCGTGGCGCGGGGGAGTAAATTTTCCAGCAGATATAGAGCTCGGTCCTGCATTTTCAGCAACGCTAGATTTTACGGAAATGGCCATAACTTCTTCGTTATTGATCCGTTTTACCCGATTCTTTTTCCTACGTGATCGTAATTTAATTCTCCATCTAATGGAGTTAAAATCTAACATCCTTCATAATAAAATTTTAGACTTCAAGCTCTCGGCTTGAAGTTCAATTACGACACTTCTTGACCCGTTCGTGGTTTCATCTAACAAACTTGTTTGTGGCCCTTGTTTCTTCTGTAAACATATTATTATGATTATTTCCTATTGTACAAGGTTCAATTCATGGGTTATTACACATTCTTAACCCGTTTCGCTAATACTTCTATTTTGACCCGTTAAGGTTATTTATGCACTTTTTAAACTTAATTTACGTCCGTTCCTTGTATGCATCATAATTCCACCCACCCATATTAATTGGTTTTCCACCACAACTATGATTGTGGTGGATTTAATGTGATAGACTATTTATTTCTAGTTCTATTCCTCAGATATGTCATTTTACGGAAAATACTCGTTTCAACTCGTTGGACACTAAGGTCCCATATCATCCGTTTTTATACTTATCCTAAGGATTTAATCTATCAAAACACTTATTTCTAACAACCTTTAAAGGTCGTTTGCCCGATTTACCCATCAAGGGCATTTTAGTCAACTTTAGCCCCTCATTTACGACGAAGGGCATTTGCTACTAATTTGACCCAAAAATGTATGTTTAACCACAATCGTATTTATACGTACCTGGATCGAGTCAACCTAGTGACCCGTTTCGACACCTTGCTTTTATTACCGATATTCTATGGCGACGCAATTACCCAAATTACTATTCGCTCCTGTAAACACATGAGTTGACAACCACATTAGTTGATTTCGTCAAATGGCGTTATTCCCACCATTTGGCCCGTTCGACCTATATAACCCAACATTTTCATATGTAACAAAACATGGGTTTTAATTACCAATCACACATTCGACCCATTTCGGATTTTCTCACTAGATCCTTTTTCTTCTAAAGTCATTTCTTATATTTTTAACCCATTCGGCTTACGCAATGGGTGTCCTTTGAACCTTAATTTACTTTAGTCGATACTTGACTAAATTTCCATTTTTACCCATTTTCCCATTACTAGTTACGCTATAAGGTAACTTTAAGAAAAACTCATTAATTCTTAACCAATTCGTGACTAATTTACCATTTTGCCTCTTTCACCATTAATCATGGTTTAAAACATTTTTATTCGTTCCGACCCATTTCGTTTCGTGTCGGAACCCATGATTCGAACCTAATCCTTTATCGTATTCATCGCTTATAAAATAAACACATATACTACAAGTGGGTGTAAGTTTTACTTACCTCGCATCCGAAGTACGCTTTTCCTTCTTATTTGCTTCGTTTGACCCGCTTCCTTTCCAAGCCTCCACCTAGCTTGTCAAGCGTCAAACTATCATCATAATTCGTAAGACGGTCAGATTAGTCATCATTAATTATGACTATTCCATCTTACGGGTTTTACATCAAAATTCACCATTTGATTTCATTTTGGTCGGTTTGACTTCTTAAAAGTCAATTTGTCTATAACATATTCAAACACACATTTGGCACATTGAACCCACCTAGGCATTTTCATCCGAACTCTTTAATCATTCTAGTTTTTACGCACCAATTTAACTTAGCTCTCGACTATTGAAGCTAATCATTCATTTGTTAAGCAATTAACTAAAGGTTTCCATCTACATGTAAAACCCGTTTCATTATAGCATTAGACATTCACCCGATCATCAAATATAATCAAGTTCTACATATTAATTAGTAGACATCATGATTCCAAACACCCATTTATATAAACCAAAATCACTAGTTTCATCATAATTTATTGAACCCCTTTCATGAAAGTATGATCATGTACCCAATTTCATGGTTTAATCAAACACCTTCCATTCATTATCATGCATGATGATTCTAAACATAGTCTTATCATCAATTTCATCATAACAATAAAACCCACTTAGCTAGGTGTGGTGATTCAACCAAACACCTGAATTATAGCAATTTATTCTAAATCTTCACTTAGGGTTTGTTCCTAAGCAATCCTACATCCCAAATTCAGCCATAACTTCTATGATTCATACATAGATCGTATCATGCAAGATTAATCGATTTTCACAACTTCAAGAATGTTAGAAATTCGACATACCTTACGATCCCCTTGACATGGTGGCCGTTTCTATGTGTTCAAATCCGAATTTGGCCCTTGTTTGATCCTCCAATTTGAGGGTTTTGTTGAATTTTAGGGTTGAGCTCCATGGGAGCTTGCTCCTGGCTTCTCACGTACGCACACACATATATGTGTGTTTGTTTTCTTTTTTTTTTATAAAACCATTTTCTAGATATCCAACTTTGGTCCCTCATGTTTAGTTCGTTATTAAGTAGGCGACAACCTACTTATTTCCAAAAATGTTACCATTTATTAACTAGGTTAAACATTCCTAGTTAACTTAGTGGGTTTGGGGAAATTATGACTAAGTTTATTTTTAAGTTCCGTTCCTCGGGCTTCTATAAACTTTATTTCATCAAAAACTTTCATTCAACTTTTATTTTAATAATAGATTTGTTTATTTAAGAATCCTAATATTCACCGGGTTACTTTTACCACTAAAGGTAAATTACCCGTCTTTTAGTATAAACGTGGTTTGATTACCAAACCCGTTTTCGGGGTGTTACAAGTCTACCCCCTTAAAGAGGTTTCGTCCTCGAAACCCTTCTTACATAGTCCATCGAGTTTTAAACTCAATGCATTTGACCTGAGTAATCTTTTAAGCATTACTCATACTTTAACCGATTATTAGTATTACCAGAAAAATTATGGTAATATCTTTTTGGTTACAGAACATTTACGTACGTCATACAACATAATGCAACTTGAAATAACGTAATTCCGTTATTTCTACTAGTTTAGTTAACTTAGCGATATCCATCGATTTTATTTATTATCGAACTCTTTGTGAATCCGTTACCTTGACCCGTTTAAAGGTCTTTAGTGAAATCTTTCACTTTTAGCAACAATTTCCTTTGTTTTCAAATTCATTTATTCGGTTCAGTTATACCGAATCCACCGCTTGCAAGCAACCAAATTTATTTAAACGACCTTAATCGGTCTCACTAACTAGACTTATTAGTCCAGTTACTTTTTACCGCTCGCTTGGTTATAATGTGATTCCACTTCACATTGCATTTCTTGACCGTGATCGTGTCATGTCATGTTTAATTTATATCAACGTTTCTTTATCATACTTCTTCTTTTCGTATGTATCGTCTCGCACCTATCGATGTTAAGACCCATCATACTCTTTGATATTTGTTATTTCCGAGTTCGTCTTATAGTATTCATATTTGTTAAAACGTTATTTCTTTTTTTATCAAAACCGAAGTTTTAGTTTAGCGCCTTCTCTTTAACCTTTGTCAATTATCCATACCAGGATATTGATAGTCCAAAATTTATTCTTTTTCAGTCTTTGTTTTATGCGAGGATTCTCCATTTATTCCCTCGCTTTGTCTAATTAACCCGTAGGTTTTATCACTTAGTCTATGGGCTATTTTATTAGACCTTCACCTCTTTAAGGCGAGGTCCTTATAATCTATTTCTTTCTAGTCATGACCCATGGGTCGTTTTAGTCTCGTAGACCTTTCCATTGTTTATAACCCCAAAAGTTGGGTTGATCTCGTAGATCATTCCTTACTCATGTCATTCTTAAAATACATGTTTGGTGTCAAGGCATCCTGTTTTTGTTTAAAATCACTTATTTTCGCCTTGGTATTTCCTTTGACCTTGACCGTAGTCTAAGGCTACATTCGTTTCCTTTCGAACAAATTTTCCGACTTTATGACTTCTCACGTCATTTATGCGTCGGTTTATCTTATGCTCACCATTATCCAGCTTACATACATTCATATTTGATTACGTCCCATTACCGGGCTCATTATTCTTTCGCTTTTAACGCTACTTTTATCCCGCTTGCGTTTACTCATGCCGTTCGGCATGACATTATATTTGACCCGTTCAACTTCAAAAATAGTTGAACATAATTTATTCAAAATTTCTATTTACATTATCTTGTCGTCTTTTAGTTATGACTCAAAACCTGAGTCTTTTAACTTTCCATCCGAGTCCCCGTCTCTCGGTCTACGCATGCGTTTAATTCTTACCCATCCACCGGGTGTTTTACCGAAATCGTTATCATTGCACCCCTTCCGGTATGCATTAAGACTTCATTTCGATTTACTTGGTCATCTTAGCGAAATCCGTCGCTTTTATTTGACCATGTCTTTTATTCTTTACGTGACCACCATTGGCGGCCTTATTAATTATGAGTGACGATTATCATCATTATCCTTGCCTTACTACGACTAAAGTTAACAACCTTGATTATCTTTTTCGTGTGGGCAACACCTTTGTTTTTATGACCCAGCTGATCATCTATACTTTGGTTTTACTTGCCCATTTTGTTCACCATGGCCCTTTCATCCAAGATGACTTATTTTCGTGAATTTTCTTTTGATCATTCATTTATATCATCATTTACATTAATCCTTGTCCCTTATCTCGGGCTTATTATCCTAATGTAATACGCTTCCGTCACCCGGCTGTGCGTTTACATTATTATCAATTATTTTGTTCATTTGTTTCATTTGGGTACTTTTTAATTTGTCATATTCACCCCGTCCTTACTACATCGGATGTAAACGTGTTCGCTATAAGAAGTTCATGGTATCATATGCCACTACTTACTTGGCCAGAGTAAGCGATTAACACATGACACGCATGACCTTTTTATAGTTTTCACATCACGCCCTATGTAAGTAATGCCTCTATTTGTTTCTCTTGGAAACAATATCCCGAATACATTTTCTATTCGGGTTTTTTTTTCCAAGTTTTTTGTAACACCTCGAAAATTCACGTCCTATAATGTGTTGACACGTGTCATATGTTTGAACGTGTGAAAGAATTTTATAGAAGGACTAAAGTTGACAAATAAGGAAAGTATGTGAATATACGGGTTTTAACTGTCAACGGTGAATAAATATATTGTACATTAACCCTACATGATGCTCATACCTTCAAACGAATAAATCATGGATCATACGAAGCTAAATATGGAAGAAAGTGAGAGATTACAAACTACAGGGGTTAAATGTGTCAACATGTTTAAGTTATACCTATGAGTGACCTTTTAGCAAACCTGAAGCTTTGTAACGGTAAATTATGCTCACTAGAATGCACGATAAAAATTTCATAAAGTTTCGTTATCGTATGAGAAAGTTATGATCAAATTCGTGTACGAGGGGTTAAAGCGTCAACATTGAAAGTTTGGACCTTTCAGGTGACAATAAAGTTAACCGGGGACTAAACAAAGTAGGTAAATGTCTTAAAGCCCTTATATGTCAATTTAGAGGGTTCAAAGTGCAAGAAAATAAGTTAATTGACCTTTCGGAGGACCAAGAGCCAAGGATGCAAACTGAAAAAGAGATTTTTGGCCCTGATGACATGCTTGCGCACCTCAACACTGGGGACCTTACGGTGCGCAAGGCATCCCCAGATGCAGAAAATCGGGCTGTTGGCTTTTGAGAGCTTGTAACCGACTTTAATCTGATCTTTTCACCCATGGGCGACCCCTAAACAACCCCTAGGCCCTTAGGGACATGTGTTGATGATTCATGGTCCATGATAGCTTGAGTTGTCAACAATCTATGGTGACTTAAACACTATAAAAGGCCATGAAGTTGCAACCATTTGATCATTCACTTCTTGTGCAATTTTGGAGCTTTTGGGAGCTTAAGAGCAGACACAAGACCTTCCTAATCAAGCATAGGACTTCAGTAAGTTTGCTTAACCTTCCTTAGTTAAGTTTTTACTTAGTTTAAGCTTAAAAGTCAAACCGTCGTAATTAACGGTTGACTTAACGATTAATCACTAATGGTCCAGTGATTAATCGAATTGAAAGTAGTTATAAGTTGGTAATTATGTGGGTAATAAACCCTTAAAAGGGTTCCCCCTGATTCCCACTCTAACTAGGTCTAATGTCGGGTCAAACTTGTAATTAAAAAGTCAACAGGATACTTAATTTCTAATTTATGCATAATTAGCAATGTAGAACACATACAACCTGTTTGATCATTAATATAACTTGGTAATTAGTGTAAGAACATGTCTAAACATGTTCAACCCGACAATTTCCTGTTTAGATCCGGTTCGGAACCGAAAGTCGCATAGTTTGACTTTTACTTTGACTTTCAGTTCTGACCCGTTATGGTATGTTTTAGAAATGCCTTAGAGCTTTATTTGGACCATGTTACATGCTAGTATAATCCTCTGTGATTATACACCTCGGATCATTAGTTATCCAATTAATATGCATGATTCCGTTAATTGCTCATATGTTGACCATTATGCCCTTTTCACCTTAAAACGTGATTTTTGAAAATGTAAAAGAGTAGAAACCTTAGTTACTGATATATAAACTTGCACCCAAAATTTGACATCAGTTTGAGGTGTAGATTGAGAGTTATGCTCATTAGCGTAATTAGAAGCTTCTTTAGCGATTAAACGGCGTAATTAGCGTATAGCCTAATTACACCTACTTTTTGATATCAAATTTATTACCCACTGATGTAATATATTATTTTGGGATTTTTGAAGATTTTTAATTAATTTTAGGCTGAGCATAACTAATAGTCGTAGGCTTAATCCGGTAATTGTCGGTTTTGCCCTTACGGGCCATAAAATGAGTTTTACAAATCTAATTGATTCCAAACCTTTTGCTACTGATTTCATATGATAAATAAATTATTTTAAACCCTCTGGAATAATAAAAATATCAGATTTCTATATAGAACCCGGAAACGGCTTCTAATCGCCCTTTTTAGCGTTTTTAACGCATAGTATGTACTAAAACCATTTTTAAACATACAAGGGTGATACCTACTGATATTTGAGGTAAAATATAATATTTTAACAGTAAGCAAAAGTTGTTTAACTCAGACTTCAGTTTTGAGCCTTACGGCTTATGTGAAATTACCAAAATGCCCCTACGGTGCATAGTTTGGTTATAATTGATAAATTTCACATATATACAATACCCTACTGATATAACTTAGCAAATTGATTATCTTTGCTGATTTCATCAGATCTGTAACTCAGGATATTACTTAAACTCTTTTATCACCTTATAAATGACCAAACTACCCCTACGGGGCATAGTTTGTGTTTAAATTCCTTTCGGGCATAATAAATGATATCTTACTGATGTCACAACATATTTGGAGCATATTAACTTAGGAAACCTATAAATGGATCTCATTATTACCCGTCACGCTTTTTACGCGTTCAGTTCGGTTTATGTGACTAGTTTACATAAATTAGCCGAAACGGGTCAAACCTTATCGGTTTTATCTCAAAATCCAGAATGTGTATAATATACCCATATTAAACAAGTCTTCAAACTTGTTGGGTCCAAATCACATTCTATCCGGTCATCGCTTAATCGTGCGTACGAACCGTATCTTTGAAACTAACCGGTCTAAGCTTTAGCTTAATTAAAGACCCGTTAGAATTCTAATAGGTTATTATAAACCTTCGTTCCAGATTAGGAGCCCAGTAAAAGTACTTGCATTTACTGTATTGGATTTATACTTTGCTCAGGTAAATACTCTTAACTTATTTTCCCTATACGGGCTTGGGATACGGTACTATAAAAGTACCGCTTGGTCGGGTATGTAGTCATTTAAATCGGATTGTGATTAATGTATTTACATAACCCGCTTTATTCTGTATTATTTGATGTATGGCCCTTGGGGGTTAAATGACCATGTCCCGGATATCCTTGGCATCATTTTACGAAATGGCCACGACCTAAGCACGGGGTGTAGGCGTACACCTGACAGATGCATTATGTAAAAACTGGTAATCCACTAAAGGAATCAACCTTGTGGGCACTATACCTGTGGCGTGTCAGTTAACTTAAACCGGCTCTTCTAACCGGTGCTAATGGACGGCAAATAAGTAAAACTGTATACAAGATTATTTTAATAATTTTCCCAAGTTATAAAGATATATTTTGCCGAAGTGCATTTAAATCAATTTTCAAACTCTTTTCAAAATGAGTCAGTTGAGTTGTATTTACCAGTGTAAACTGACGTATTTTCCAAAAAGGCTAAGTGCAGGTGCTAGACGAAATAGGCTGGCTACTCCAGGCATCATTACTCAAGTTTCACAAGCTCTAGATGTCAAAGTCTGTTGAACAGTTTTTCTTTTATTTGATCCGCCTGTGGATCTTTTACTTTCCGTTGTAATACTGGATATTACTTATTATTCAGAATGTAATATATTTATCTTTTGCTTCCGCTGTGCATTCATATATATTGTGTTGTTTGACTATTACGTTGCCAACCACGTCACGATACTCCCCACCGGGCCCACCGGTGACATGTGGAAAGTCGGGGTGTGACATTTTTAATCTATTTATGCAACTTTCAATTTCTACATATTTGTTGCATATTACTATTTGTGCAATTGAATTTAAAATGTGCACCTGGTAATGCTTGCCCCGACGGGCTTTCCTTGCCTTTACTTTTATTCGCGATTGTTACGCAATTTGGTCCTTGGTGAGCATGGTCCTCTTTTCATACTTTGGACCATTCTTCTATTATATCAGTAATTCGTTCAACTCTCGTCATCTTCAGACGCGAGTGTCCTTCAATTAAAACATTCACCAGAGTTAGTAATGTCAACTTCAATAATCGCCCGTATTATAATACAAGGCTTTTTCTACTATACGCGTCAACGCGCGTATATTCGTCAACTATATCAATCATTTTAATTGGGGTAACGTGTATCACACGATAGCCCTATGTGTTGTTTACAACACTTTAGCATACTAAACTATTAACATACATGTACTTACCGGATTTGCGATCAAGCCTCGAACCGAACACATTTGTCAACAACCTTGAGCTCTGATTACCAACTTGTAACACCCATCTAATTATTTAACGGTTTTCGTTTAAGTTACGAACATAAACATGAAATTATATGTAAATACTGTCGAATAATACGGGTGAATTAAACTTTTACAATTTGAAAATCATACAATTTAATATCTACGGAAATGTCGTTCAAAATGATGACGAAACAACGTGCGGAAGCTTTAATCTTGTGTATTCGGTTCTTGTACGCTGCTTGATCTTCATCCGGGTACTCCTAATATTCGCCTAAAATCAAAACCAACTCAAAAGTTAGTTTTGATAGTCCCATAACAAGGTTAAACGAGTTTGGAGTTCAAAATAACAAATTACAAAAATTATTTTTCGCCAGCTGACTGGCTTACGGACCGTAAGCCTAGACCCTTACGGTCCGTAAGCGTTCGCCGCGTGTCGCGGCAGGTTTAGAGCTCCCTGTCGCGTGGCGCGGGGGAGTAAATTTTCCAGCAGATATAGAGCTGGGTCCTGCATTTTCAGCAACGCTAGATTTTACGGAAATGGCCATAACTTCTTCTTTATTGATCCGTTTTAGCCGATTCTTTTTCCTAAGCGACCGTAATTTAATTCTCCATCTAATGGAGTTAAAATTTAACATCCTTCATAATAAAATTTTAGACTTCAAGCTCTCGGCTTGAAGTTCAATTACGACACTTCTTGACCTATTTGTGGTTTCATCTAACAAACTTGTTTGTGGCCCTTGTTTCTTCTGTAAACATATTATTATGATTATTTCCTATTGTACAAGGTTCAATTCACGGGTTATTACACATTCTTAACCCGTTTCGCTAATACTTCTATTTTGACCCGTTAAGGGTATTTATGCACTTTTTAAACTTAATTTACGTCCGTTCCTTGTATGCATCATAATTCCACCCATCCATATTAATTGGTTTTCCACCACAACTATGATTGTGGTGGATTTAATGTGATAGACTATTTATTTCTAGTTCTATTCCTCAGATACGTTATTTTACGGAAAATACTCGTTTCAACTCGTTGGACACTAAGGTCCCATATCATCCCTTTTTATACTTATCCTAAGGATTTAATCTATCAAAACACTTATTTCTAACAACCTTTAAAGGTCGTTTACCCGATTTACCCATCAAGGGCATTTTAGTCAACTTTAGCCCCTCATTTACGACGAAGGGCATTTGCTACTAATATGACCCAAAAATGTATGTTTAACCACAATCGTATTTATACGTACCTGGCTCGAGTCAACCTAGTGACCCGTTTCGACACCTTGCTTTTATTACCGATATTCTATGGCGACGCAATTACCCAAATTACTATTCGCTCCTGTAAACACATGACTTGACAACCACATTAGTTGATTTCGTCAAATGGCGTTATTCCCACCATTTGGCCCGTTCGACCTATATAACCCAACATTTTCATATGTAACAAAACATGTGTTTTAATTACCAATCACACATCCGACCCATTTCGGATTTTCTCACTAGATCCCTTTTCTTCTAAAGTCATTTCTTATATTTTTAACCCATTCGGCTTACGCTATGGGTGTCCTTTGAACCTTAATTTACTTTAGTCGATACTTGACTAAATTTCCATTTTTACCCATTTTCCCATTACTAGTTACGCTATAAGGTAACTTTAAGAAAAACTCATTAATTCTTAACCAATTCGTGACTAATTTACCATTTTGCCTATTTCACCATTAATCGTTGTTTAAAACATTTTTATTCGTTCCGACCCATTTCGTTTCGTGTCGTGTCGGAACCCATGATTCGAACCTAATCCTTTATCGAACCTAATCCTTTATCGTATTCAAGCGTCAAACTATCATCATAATTCGTAAGACGGTTAGATTAGTCATCATTAATTATGACTATTCCATCTTACGGGGTTTTACATCAAAATTCACCATTTGATTTCATTTTGGTCGGTTTGACTTCTTAAAAGTCAATTTGTCTATAACATATTCAAACACACATTTGGCACATTGAACCCACCTAGGCATTTTCATCCGAACTCTTTAACCATTCTAGTTTTTACGCACCAATTTAACTTAGCTCTCGACTATTGAAGCTAATCATTCATTTGTTAAGCAATTAACTAAAGGTTTCCATCTACATGTAAAACCCGTTTCATTATAGCATTAGACATTCAGCCGATCATCAAATATAATCAAGTTCTACATATTAATTAGTAGACATCATGATTCCAAACACCCATTTATATGAACCAAAATCACTAGTTTCATCATAATTTATTGAACCCCTTTCATGAAAGTATGATCATGTACCCAATTTCATGGTTTAATCAAACACCTTCCATTCATTATCATGCATGATGATTCTAAACATAGTCTTATCATCAATTTCATCATAACAATAAAACCCACTTAGCTAGGTGTGGTGATTCAACCAAACACCTAAATCATAGCAATTTATTCTAAATCTTCACCTAGGGTTTGTTCCTAAGCAATCCTACATCCCAAATTTAGCCATAACTTCTATGATTCATACATAGATTGTATCATGCAAGATTAAGCGATTTTCACAACTTCAAGAATGTTAGAAATTCGGCATACCTTACGATCCCCTTGACTTGGTGACCGTTTCTATGTGTTCAAATCCGAATTTGGCCCTTGTTTGATCCTCCAATTTGAGGGTTTTGTTGAATTTTAGGGTTGAGCTCCATGGGAGCTTGCTCCTGGCTTCTCACGTACGCACACACATATATGTCTGTTTGTTTTCTTTTTCTTTTTTTTATAAAACCATTTTCTAGATATATAACTTTGGTCCCTCATGTTTGGTTCGTTATTAAGTTGGCGACAACCTACTTATTTCCAAAAATGTTCCCATTTATTAACTAGGTTAAACATTCCTAGTTAACTTAGTGGGTTTGGGGAAATTATGACTAAGTTTATTTTTAAGTCCCGTTCCTCGGGCTTCTATAAACTTTATTTCTTAAAAAACTTTCATTTAACTTTTATTTTAATAATTGATTTGTTTATTTAAGAATCCTAATATTCACCGGGTTACTTTTACCACTAAAGGTAAATTACCCGTCTTTTAGTATAAACGTGGTTTGATTACCAAACCCGTTTTCGAGGTGTTACATTTACATACACATGATGTGTGTTAACATACATCGTTTTGAAGAAAGCAAAAGCAATTAATACATCATATGTATGTCAATAACTTGCTCTTCACATTCTCATTCTCATTGTTTTGTTATCGGTAAAGTCTTTAAGCGCTTGACGGCTACAACAATTAAAATGGTTGAGGAAATAATAAACTAACCACAGGGTAAACATCACAAACTAACTACATGGTCATGTTAAAATTTAATCTTGCATTTGCTTACATTTAGTGTTCATTTTTGTGTCCTGTGAGCACAAAGAAGCATGGTCATTGGGTTGGTATGCTTTTTCGCCTCATGTTAAGCTCATAGATTCATCATTCCCCATCTTCCTCTCTATAATGATATGAATTTAATCTCCCAGGTACGGACTGTTTAATCTTGTGTAATTTGTTGAGATATTTTCATTTTGTACACATTCAGGTGGGTCACAAAAAGCTCAAAGTTGGGCGAGTTAACTTACACAGACTGGCTCAGGTTCGAAAGCGTGAATATTTGGAATCGTGTGGGTGTATCTTAAAGTACAATTGCTCTAATGTTTGTTCAGTTCTGGGTGTAGTCAATGTACATGTTTATGTGTGATTAAATTTATTTCGGTTGTGGCTGTGTTTTATTATCTATCGTATGGTTTATATTTTTAATAATTTGTTGTGGTATGGTTTAATTTACGTTACTCTATTTAGTTTTATTTATTTCATTTTTATTATTAAATTTCCACCCACTTGTAATTTTAACCAAAATTATACAAATTAGCTATTAAACATTATGTGGCATTGAAGGTATTTAATCATTTGACATTCTGTAGTTATTAAACATTCTGTGATAATGACTAAGGACGTTAGGCTTTAATCACGTGTACACTAAGGCATCATCTACTTGTATCTTTTAATCCACACGTCAATACTTACCAAGACAACTATCGCAACGTCCACAAAAATGAGTAGGTCATCACGGTACCTTTGAAATTTTTTAAAGCATTATAGTTTATAAGATACGGAAAAAATACGTAAAAGAATTATAAGTTTGTTATGGAGGGGGAAAGGTGTAATTAATTATCCATAATTTTGTTAAAGCTCGGGAATTTAAGTGTAATAAGATGGGGAACTAAAAATTAATTATTGTTTAAAAGACCAACGTACCCTTATTTTTGGGATGCATTTATAAATTAAGAGGAAAGAAGTTCTTATTTTTTTGGTATCTTAAAATGCCCTCATGCATTATAATATAGTATAGATACATATAAATAGGGAAGTATTGTAAATGAAAACTAGAACTTGAATTAATAGTAGCTTATAAACCCGTGTATTATACTGATTAGATATATGTAATATAATATATATATATATATATATTGACTATTATTTTAATTTATAGTTGTTATAACCCGTGTATTACAAGGGTTGAATATAAAAAAAAATGTAAATCATAAACTTCTATATAATCTTTATCACACAGTAAAAAAATGTAATAATATTATGTAACATTCCAAAAACAGATTTGGTATATAAATCAAATTAACTGGGGATGAGCGGGTAAAATACCGTTAATGGTAAAAGTTAACCCATAAACATTAGGATTTAAATAAATAAACCTAATGTTAAATAAAAGTTAAATGAATGCCTTTTAGAAAAATAAAGTTTATAAAAGGCCCAAGCTAACGAGACTTAATTTAAGTCGGGTTGTAGCATCCTCAAACTTAGTAAATCGAATTGCTATATTTGCCTGACAATTGACGTGAAGTATGTAACTAGAAATATTAACCTAGTTAACATAGTAGTTTATTAATGAATGTTAAGTGAGCTTAAACAAGCAAAATAACAAACCAAAACATGGAGAGGCTAAATTGCACCTTCTTGAAAGTGTAAAGTAAAAAATAGTTTAGTAAAACACACACACGCATAAGATGTGTGTGTGTGTGGCGTGTTTTAGAGAGAGAGAGAGAGAGATGAGAAAACCCTCTCTAGCATTCAATCACAAAATCAACAATTGAAGGTTCAAATAGTAGGCATCCAAAAATATCCTACAATTTGGATGGGAAACTATCGTTTGAGTCATAAAAATTGAAAAAATAAAAAAAATCCAAAAAAATTGAAGAATTAGAAAATGTCCTTGATTTAGAGTTTGCAAATAAATACGGAAAATGATAGTAAAGTCGAGTATGTTCGGTTCTCAAATAATAATAATACGAGTATAATAAGTTGAGCACGTGTGGGTAGCCTTTTCCGGTTTTTAGGTTTCTATGAGCTAAAATACTTAAAATGTTAGGATATCGGTGGGTACTCATTTAGGAGAAATAGAGAAGCTGAAACCGCCAATAATAGTATAAGGAATATTGTTATAAGTTAAAAGTCTTAGAATTTTTTATCAAAGAAAAATTGTGCAACACTGAATAATATAGACGATCTTTATTGGGAATGGTGACTCTGATTTAGATTGCCTCTAGGTTGATTTAAAGAAAAAAAAGCTAAAATGTCGAAGCTCACGTTGTCGTTCTCGGGGATGGTGACTCTGGTTGAGACAGCCTCGGGGTTAGATATGCAAGAAATCTAGTGCTTATGAAAAAAATGTTTGATTTTAATTTCTTTGAGTTTTGATATAAAACGGTTAGGAAATAGCCAATTGGTTGTTCCTTTTATTTCATAAGCTTGAGGTGGGATTAGGTGGATCCGTGGCTTTTTAGTGTGAGACCCTAGGTTGATTAATCGAACTTGAACATAAGTAAACATGATAAGGGTCTAGGAATCGGTGTTGAGTTTAAGTGGATCTTATACCTGCAATCGTAAGTTAACATGTGCTTTTTTTATAATTAAATAATTAAAATTTTGAGATCAGATATTTTCTTTGACTATGATTCCGTGGCATATCTTTTTCAGGGACGAAAAAAGAGTAAGTGTGAGGATATTTGATGTAATGCAAATTACATATGTTTCTGTGTATAGTTTGTATAATATTTTAGTTGTTTTGTGTCATTTTATCATTAGTTTTGTGTATTATGGTGTCTTGTGTGCTTTGCAGGGTCCCGAGAGTGAAAACGAGCTAAAATGTTGAAGAAACGAGCACCCGGGAAGAGGTTTGGGCATAGTGAAGGATTCTCATGGAATGAAGATGGATATTTGATAATATGAGAAGATAGAGAATTGAATTGCGAACCCGTAGGCGAAAACGGAGTTGAAATGAGAAAGTTATGAACGAAACCGTATTCTCAGTACGCGAGCCGCTCGCCACCCGCGAGGAGATGGACTATATGGCTCTCGGGGCGCGGCGTGTTGGCTGATCAGCGCGTAAAACTTCATATTTAAGCCCCATACTTAACCCTAATCAATCCTAGACGAATTGGGAGCTTTTGGAGGAATTTCAGACATCTTTTGGAGCATAATCGAGCAAGACAAAGCATCGATTGAAGTTATGAAGACTTGGGATCGTGTTGGCTCGCGTGTTCATCATCCGGGTTTACTTGTTCTCTTGTTTACTAATTTGATTATGTTTTGCTGCCTTATGATGACACTTGTTCTTGATTTCTTAATGATGTGTAGCTAAACTTTATAAACTACCTAGATTGGATGAATGGATTGTTAAAGTTTTGATTTTTATTATGGATGATTGCTTATTTATGGATTCCTTATGAAAGTAGTCAATAATTTTATATTGTAATCTTTTGGGTTAATTGGCAAATATACCTTAGAGCGGTAATTGATAGTTAGATAAGTCTAAGTGTTCTACTAATCTCAATAGCTGTGAGGTGCGGGGTTATTGTTAGGTCTAAGTCAGTAAATTGCTAGGTAGGGTCTTCGTGAGGAGTCTGAACTAGTTTCCCTATTGACCGTTGTCTAACAAGTTAAATCGAGAACCCAAGTTTATCCTAGGTTTATAACCCGTGAGGGAGTAGATCGAATTATGGTACTTTCATAAACCACTTAGATAACCCGTGAGTGAGTCTAGACCAACCGGTGTCCATAACAGCCTCTAGAGCTCCATAAGTGTCTTCTTGAGAAGGGTTGGGGGTCTTGTTCGGTGTCTCAACAGGTTTAGCATTAAACGATCCCGGTTCCGTAATAATTAACATCCTAATAAATCATTAGTGGTACAATTCAGGATTCCAGTGTAGGTAGTCTTTTCCATAATTTGAGTAAACCCAAGTTCGTTCGTGTCTAGTTAACTTAGTTAATTAATTTGATTAATTCGCAATTTTAGGATATTTAGAACCCCCCCCCCCTTAAAACATAAAAACAATTAAGTCGAGTCAGTCTTAGATAAGTTAGTCGAGTCTAGTATTCGTAGTCAGTAGAGTCTCGTGGGTTCGATACTCGGACTTACTTAGGCTATACCGCATTGATCGGTACACTTGCCGGTTGTGTGGTCTAGATTTTAGAGAATCTTAGTTTATAAATTTAAAACTTAGAGTGTCTAGTTTAGGGTTAAAATTAGTTAGTTTTTATAGACCGCTTTTAGCACATCAAGAACCAATATTTCTGGTAATAGATTCATATGTATTTAGTTTTCAACTTGTGCAGTGACCAATATTTTATTTAATATGCAAAAGATTATAGTAATTTGGATTGATTACTCTTAACATATTGGTGGATGCGATTAACATATTTTTTAGGGCTATGTTTAAGGGTGTTTTTTAGTGATGTTTAACTCTTAAATTTAGGCCTGTATGCTATGTTTATCAAAAACTTTACCATGTCATTCTTTTGATCAGCTCGAGGGGCATTTTTTGTCATTTTTACCACCTAGATGTGACAAAAGCTTTGAATATAAGAGCATTTTGTTCTTTTACTGTATTTATGCAAGTTTATTGGCCTAAATTAGCATCACATAAACCAAATTGATCCATGATTGATCTTCAAACTTTTTTAATACTTGGGTTGGCATCTTCGTTACGCACCCGTCTTAATATCCAAGTGTCGAAGTTGTCATCCACATGAAATTTAGGATAATTCTGTTGACACATTTAAAAGTGGTTAGCATCATATGTTGGTGGAAACAGTTTTCAGGGGCGGCCCTAAGAATTCATGTACCCTATTCGAGCTCGAAAAAACGTGCCCTTAGGTCTTAACTAAATAAAAAAATTTAAACTAGTTTTTCATACAACTTTGAACCGTTAACAAAAATATAGCATTCGATAAACAATGCAATTAACAAAATACAAAATATAATATAGTATTCGAATAAATGACATACCGTAAAAACTAAGAAGCTAATAGCTAACCAATGATTCGTGAAGCTCTCATTGCATTCTTGATAGTAAATTGGTGAATCAAATCTTCACGGTTTATATCATCTAAGACTTCGTTCTCGATAGCAATCATCGCCAACCCACTAAGTCTTTCTTGGGACATTGAAGATCGTAGGTAATATTTCAATAACTTCAACTTCGAAAAACTTCTTTCTGCAGATGCCACAGTGACTGGAATAGTCAACAATATTCTATATGCAATGCATGCTTATGGGGAATAACCGTCTTCTTTCATATACTCCAAAACATCTACAGGACTGCTAAATTTATTGGTTAGTGATTCACGAAATAAATTAAGCTCTGTCAGTTTTCCCTTGATTTTTATCTTCTAATGACTTTTATATTAAGATGAATTTGATAGATTGTCTAATTACCTCACAAGGGCATTTATATGAACTTCTATGGAATTTTGAAGGGAGCTTTGTTGTATTTACAGGTGTGACAAACTTAATTTCCTTTTGTATGGTTTTAAATTTCACAGTAAATTGTAATGAATGCTTAAATGATTTGTAGGTGTGATTGTGGAGCCAAGCTTTGTTGGCTATAGGACACTTTTCAGAGGTGATCATGTCAACAAATGTTGTATACAAAAAATTAAGGGTAAATTACATTTTTCGTCCTTTATGTTTGTAGCGGGTTGCAATGGATAGCCTTTAACTTCAATAATTAGAGTCACAATCCTTTATTTGGAAAACGCATTACACCTTTCGTCCTTTATGACTAACCAAATTAAAATTTTCAGTTATATGTATCCACTTAAGGGTATTCTGGTCATTTCATGTTTTTATTTAAAATTTTCATTAATAAATAAACACAATCTTCCCCAATTCTCCAACCCTAACCCTAACCCTAAAATCTCTCATCTCCATGGGTGAGATGCATTATGTAAAAACTGGTAATCCACTAAAGGAATCAACCTTGTGGGCACTATACCTGTGGCGTGTCAGTTAACTTAAACCGGCTCTTCTAACCGGTGCTAATGGACGGCAAATAAGTAAAACTGTATACAAGATTATTTTAATAATTGTCCCAAGTTATAAAGATATATTTTGCCGAAGTGCATTTAAATCAATTTTCAAACTCTTTTCAAAATGAGTCAGTTGAGTTGTATTTACCAGTGTAAACTGACGTATTTTCCAAAAAGGCTAAGTGCAGGTGCTAGACGAAATAGGCTGGCTACTCCAGGCATCATTACTCAAGTTTCGCAAGCTCTAGATGTCAAAGTCTGTTGAACAGTTTTTCTTTTATTTGATCCGCCTGTGGATCTTTTACTTTCCGTTGTAATACTGGATATTACTTATTATTCGGAATGTAATATATTTATCTTTTGCTTCCGCTGTGCATTCATATATATTGTGTTGTTTGACTATTACGTTGCCAACCACGTCACGATACTCCCCACCGGGCCCACCGGTGACATGTGGAAAGTCGGGGTGTGACATTTTTAATCTATATATGCAACTTTCAATTTCTACATATTTGTTGCATATTACTATTTGTGCAATTGAATTTAAAATATGCACCTGGTAATGCTTGCCCCGACGGGCTTTCCTTGCCTTTACTTTTATTCGCGATTGTTACGCAATTTGGTCCTTGGTGAGCATGGTCCTCTTTTCATACTTTGGACCAGGTAAAACAGTGACTGTCAAGATATCATCTACAGAGTGGTTAGGACTAGGTAATCGCAGGCACTGCTGTGAGACCGGCCCCGAATCGGAACCCATCCAGTTTCTCCATGGAGAGGCATAACATCGGCTTAATGGGATCTCTCCGTGTCCCCACGGGAAACAATACCACCAACAGCTACTTGACAGACGTTGCGCCGCCACAAGAGCCAAGACTCTCTGACGTAACGCACGGTGGGACGAAAATCCGTGTTGGCTTGGATTCGAACTTAGGACCTCCAAATTGAGGCCATATTCTTATTTTCATTTCCTTGGCCACTCCACCAAATAGTGGTTTTTCTAAATATATATGATTTGCAAATACGTATTCACATCTTAAATGAAGCAAAGTTCATAAATTACTCCTAAAACAGTGGTCGTTACATACTAAATTCTATTAGATCAATTTAGGTCTTTTATGAATCTAATGGCATATGATATCTAGCTACTTTATTATACTAAATGAGTGTTATTTTGATATGATATCATAAAGACTTATTGTTTATTAAAATTAGGTTACCTTTGAAGGGTGATATTATCCATTTGTAGTAGGGTATGTGGATAGATATGATAAGATTATAGTTAGAATATTGCTAAAGATGATGGAAAACATTTATAAAAAAAATTTCATGACGACATGACTCACTCACGAGTGTGCACTCACCCAAATTCTGAAGTCTGACCACATTTAAAATTTGTTTGCCATGTTCGTTTTTAAAAGAAAAAAAAGTGTAATTTATAAAAATGCAAAAGTTATTTTTATAAGCATTTGGATTGGAATATTGTTAGTAAAACCATTAGGTTATATATTGTCACATGATGTCTAAACGTTAGTTCAATTAAATTTATTAGAATTTCCCTTTTTATCAACCTTTTGTTTCCCTAACAAAGATAATGTTTTGCATAAATATTTGTGGAATTTATATTCCATTTTTTATTTTTCTTTCAACGTTGCTAAGGAGAATAATGAATAAAGAAGGGTTTTGTGTTACTCCTTATCTTCTCAAATTGTTTTAGGGTTTTGTGTTACTCCTTATCTTCTCAAATTGTTTTAGGGTTTTGTGAGCTCTGATCATGTTGATAAGAGACAAGTAGTCTTTCTAAGTTTGTATTGCTTCTTTTTATTTTGATAAGAAGTTGTCTTGTATCTTTTACAACTTGAGCAATTTTGGGTTAATAATAATTAGTTTGGGTAATATGTTGTGTTCTTGTGTTAGAAATGTAGTTATCTTTTTGAGTTACATGTTATTTTTGTCCCTGCGGTTTGTTCACTTTTGTTATTTCATATCAATTTTAAAAAATTCATCAGTTTCCTCCCTTACATACTGAAAACGTGGCACTTCAGTCTAAAAATTAAAACACAGTTAAGTCAGACAGGTTAAATGAAGGGTATTATTGTCAGTTCATATATCTTTAATTTTCACCTTATTTTATGAATTGACAATAATATCATTTATTTAACCTGTCTAACTTAACTGGGTTTTAATTTTTGAACTAAAGTGCCACGTTTCCAGTATGCCAGGGAGGAAACTAGTGCAATTTTTAAAATTGGCCAGAAATGACAAAAGTGAACAAACCACAGGAACGAAAATAACAGTTAACTCTTTCTTTGAGTAAATTACTGTTTTGGCCCCTATGGTTTAGCCAGTTTAACTATTTCAACCAAAAAACGTTGCATTTTATAACGGTTTTGGCTCCTGACACTAACTTTGTTACTTTTTTTGCAGTTAAGTGCAAGGGTAATTAGGTAATTATATATCTTAGGGGTTGTTTTTATAATTACAAAGTTCTTTTAATATTAAAGAGGTTATTAATGCAATTACTCAAGTTTTTTTTTTATTATTTCATTATTTTCACGATTATTATTTAACAAAATACGTTTTAAATATACAAATAAATATGTATTTTCATTAACCGTTTATTTTTATAAAACTCGCTTTAAAAAATAATTTGTTATTTTACATTTTGTTTGAACCCTCTATCGTTTTTAGAATTGTTCCTTTTTAAACCATTTGTTTTTTAAAATCGTTATTTTTAAAGTCGTTTGTCTTTTAAAGTTTTTTAAACACTTCATTTTATACCATTCTTTTTAAAATAATTTTTAACTTTATTAAACAATTTGTTATTTTAAGTCGTTAATTTTAAAAGCTTTTCTTTTTAAACCGTTACTTTTAGAACCGGTTTTGAAATCGTTTATTTTTTAAACTTTGTATTCAGTTTACTTATAGCCGTTAGGGAAAAAGAACTTCAGAAAATGAACGATTTCAAAAATCGAAAAAATTAAAAAACGATCGATTTAAATGAACGAGTGGTTTAAAAAACGAATATTAAAAAAGTGACGTTTATAAAAAAACAAAATCTTAAAAAAAATAAGTTACAAGTGTAAGCAACTAGAAAATGCACGAATTTAATAAATGAAAGGTTTCAAAAATAAACAATTTTGAATAAAAAATGATTCAAATAAATGGAAGACTTGAAAAAGAAATAAATCATTCTAAAAAATTTAAAAATAACGATCTTTTACAAAATTTTTATTAGATTGGTTTTTTTTTTTCAAATCTTACATTTCTTTTACAAACGTTTTGTAAAATTTAAAATATGAACGACTTAAAAAAGTGAGTAGTTTAAAAATGATTTAAAAAATAATGGTATAAAATAAAGTGTTTAAAAAAACTTTAAAAGACAAACAACTTTAAAAATAACGATTTTAAAAAACAAATGGTTTAAAAATGAACAATTATAAAAACGATAGATGGTTTAAACAAAATGTAAAATAACAATTTTTTTAAACGAGTTTTATAAAAATAAACGGTTAATGAAAATACATATATATTTGTATATTGAAAACGTATTTTGTTAATTAATAATCGTGGAAATAACGAAATAATAAAAAAGAACTTGAGTAATTGCATTTATAATCTCTTAAATATTAAAAGAAATTTGTAATTATCAAAAACAACCCCTAAGATATATAATTACTTAATTACCCTTACACTTAACTGCAAAAAAATAACAAAGTTAGTGTCAGGGGCCAAAACCGTTATAAAATGCAATCTCGAGGTCTGATATGTTAAAAATTGTTTTTTTTTTGACTGAAATAGTTAAATTGGCTAAACCACACGGGCCAAAAGAGTAATTTACTCTTTTTTTTTAACATAACACGTAACAAACAATGAGTTTTACAAACTACAGTCACAAATCCAAACAATATCAAACAGACAAACACTACAAAAATATAACATAGGGAAAACTTTAAGTAGAAATAAATTTCTACTTACCAATATAAGAAATAGTAGGTTGTGTAAAATGATCAAAAAATAATTAAAACTTTTTTTTAACGGCCAACAAACTCAATCCCGAGCACTCTCGGTGCACCCACTGGACCCGCCCGTAGGCACGACGGTGAAATTACCGGTAAAACCCGTTTGGCTCAAGGATCCAACCCAGTTTTCCCTGGGTCTTCTATCATTGTCCACCAGTGCCTCACTCTGCACCAAGTGGGAGTCGAACATGCATCTCTCAAGAGAAATGCAAGCCCTCCACCACTTGATCTAGAGATCATTGGCATAATTAAAACATTATGTGGAACTACATTAAAATCAATTTTGCCTTGCTTGTAACACAATATAACACTTGGGATATCATGTCACGTTATGGGTATATTATAATGGCTACCTTTTGATGTTGCTACAAAAATCCACGTAGACAGACTTGGACCTTTACAACACTTCAAAGAGGGAGATCATAATATTTCGAAGTAGTCTCAATGGTGTTATGGTGTCATATCTCATCTTCACGAGACAAACATAATGAAACAATCTGCTAGAAGACACACAAGATCGAAAGCTCACAGACACTTCGACAAACAACGCAGTACACATATATAAAGGATTAACAAGCATGAATATGTATCATAAGTGTATAAGGAGCGGAGTTGTATGTCCATTTTTTTTTGTCGTACATCGTTTGAGTAGTGAGTAGGACCTGCTGAAGCTGAAGACATCGGCATGTGTTGACAAATGCCATACAAAGAACACAATCATATAATATCAACAAAAAGTTGGTGTGAAAAGCATAAAACTGTAGACCAAGATTCCAAAATTGAGCATTGAGGATTTAGTGTTTAGGGTTTCCTGCCAATTGGATAGGTTTCTAGCCACTTCTCGTTAACGTGCATAGAGCTAGGAACTAGAAGAAACATTCAGGGGTGTACAAAAAAAAATCCGTGAACCTCGAGTTATCGTAATATTTGCTCAACGTAAAAGAAAAAAAAATTATACACTAATTTTACACTTCGTCGGACAAAATTGAGGGGTATACCCCTGGTTGCTTCATAGAGCCGCCCATAGAGCTAATCATCTAATATATATGTTTTAGATGTCTAAACTAAATCGGTCTACAGACTACAGCCTAAAGCCGTCGAAAGCTACATGTTAGATTGGAAACTAGGGAAAAGCATTTAAAACAATGAAAGCATTTTAAACTTTTTATGTATGTTACACACTTTTATATTCTTCAAGTTAAAATCATTTAAGGGAGAGAATTATGTTTTCAAGAGACCCAAGTTCAATTCCTACTTCTCCTTGTTAGTTTTCAGTGGTATCTGGTGATGATAGGAGACTAGACGAGTAGACGGCGATCGCTAGTTCGATCCTTGAACTGAATGGATTTTACCTCACCGCACTGTTGTGCCTTTGGGCGAGTGTTCACGGGCTTCTGCTCTAGGTGAGGGTTTTCCCTAGTTCGGAGACGAGTGTATTTTGATTTGGTGAATTTCACCAGTAACCCATTTGAAAAATTCGTTGGTCGTTAAAGAAAATGGTTAGTCAATTTCAACTTACTAAAGATTCGTTGTATTAGAAAGTAGATAAGTGTAAGGAAAGTGTAAGGTAAATATAAATAATTAAAGAGTATTAGAAAGTAGATAAGTGTAAGGAAAGTGTAAGGTAAATAAATAATTAAAGAAGTAGCGGTCCTCATGTTTTGTACATCTAACCCAACTTTGCCAAGTAACCTTCCTTCATTCCACATGCACTGGATTAGGATCAAACCTTGTATCTATCTATCTCTATAAATATCATTAGCCGTTATACGTCATTATATTCATGCATCCTTATTCACCTTCCACTTGTCAATTGCCATTCATCACACACACACATATATATAAGTATATATCCCCCAACCCACATCTATACAACAAATAACAAACTCAACACAAATGAACAATTATACCACATCTTGTGAGTCCAGCTGGTACCGTCTGAACAACATCGGTAAAGGATCATTTGGAGCGGTGAGTCTCGCCGTTGACCAATCCGGTCAAACACTCGCGGTCAAATCCGTCGAGAAAAAATCTAACGAGTTTCTCCGGTATCTCGAGAGCGAGATTAGCATATTGAAATCGCTATCGTCGCCGCACATCGTTAAATATCTCGGAGACGACGTTACGCGTGAGGGGTTATCCGTGTACCGGAACCTACACATGGAGTACATGCCCAATGGCACTCTTGCTGACGTGGCAAAACAACACGTTATCAGCACGAAAGATGTTCGGGATTACACGTGGTGCGTCACGTCCGCGTTGAGCTACATTCACGCCCGAAACATCGTCCATTGCGACGTAAAAGGCGCGAATATATTGCTCGGAAACACCGCCGGAACCGCGAAGCTTGCCGACTTCGGTTCGGCGATTGATGTAAGGAATATCACGTGTAGCACACGTGGCAGTCCGTTATGGATGGCGCCTGAGGTCATCCGAGGCGAGTACATCGGACCAGAGTCCGATGTATGGTCGTTAGGCTGTACGGTGATCGAAATGATCACCGGAAAGCCAGCCTGGCAAGACCGGGGAGCCGAAACTCTCCGGTTAATCGGATACTCCGACGCGGTACCGGAGTTGGAAACAACAACTCCGGTACCGCACGATCTACGTGACTTTTTAAACAAGTGTTTGAAACGTGAACCGAGTGAAAGATGGAGCTGTGATCAGCTGCTACAGCACCCATTTCTGTTATCCTGTTCCCCACCATCCTCACCGCAGATCACGATCAACACTTGTAAATTGTCTCCAAGATGCATATTTGATTGGTCTGATTCAAATTCAAGTTCAAGTTCAAGTTCTTCTAACGAATCAACGCTTGACACGTGTCAATTCAGCATGAACAACGCGAACCAGAGGATTGGTAAATTAGCTTCAACTTCAGGGGTAATTTGGGAAACGGAAGGGTGGGAGGTGGTGAGGCACGTGACGGCTACTACTACTTGGGAATATTCTGATTCCGTTGAAGAAGAAAGTGTGACTGGGAGTGGAGGGGTAAAATTGGAATTTAGTGAAAGTACAACAAGTGAAGCACGGGGTACAATGGATAGTGTAGATATATACTGGTGGTGTTATTGGTTACAAAAAATTTGTGATGTGATAATTGTGTTTAATATGAATTTTATCCAACGTATTCAGTACACGCAATTGTTAACTTCAACGCCAAGTGTTGTTGTTCGTGGTTTGTTAATTGACACGTGGAATTTGTTTATGAATGAAAACAAAGTTTATAATAAACTGTGTATGATGTCATATGGCAATGGCATATTGGCATCTACCCTTTTGAGATGTGGGTGGGTGGGTGGTGATCTGGCACACTCATGGATGAATATCATCCGAATTAAATCAACTAAGGGTGTTCGGAGTGGGCATCAAACCGCCTTTGCCGCACGGTAACACTGTCGTCGGTGGGTTTGCCGCTGGTGAAGTTTGCCAATGCGGGGAGATGACGCCGATGCGGGGAGATGATCGGAGAAGAGAGAGAGGGTATTGTGGGGTGGGGTCCATGCCATCTCTCAACCAATCACACATTTTTCCTTTTTTTTTTAAAGTTTACCACTTCACCAAGTGTTTAAACCATTGCTAACACTTTTCACCAAAGTTTAAACACTTTTGACTGATTGACATGGCGCGCTCTGATTGGTCGGTTTTTTGGTTTGCCACTCCAAAGTGTTTAACCACCTAACACCCTAATATATATTAAATTGTGTATGTAAATGTATAGTTTTTGGATGATCATATAATTTGTATTGTGTTTGCCCATTGCTATATATTCTAGTGACATTTTATGGTTTGATAAAACTTTGTGACCAATAGATTTTTGGTTTAATTTCCATAAGAGGGGTTTTTCCTATATTTATTGGGTTTCCTTTCTGAATTGGTGTATAGGCATTATGCATACTGGATATGGATATGATCGGATGGTTCTGCTAATGACACAATGATACTCCAATGGTTTGTCAGTGATCTAAATTTGCCGTTAAAAAAAATTGGATTGTGTTTATATTACATGATTAAAAAATTAAAGCCGGTGCTAGATGTTGGTTAGTTTATGAGAGGTGACGTGACAACAGTTACCTTCCGTAGGACCACTATGTCAGCAACCATGTAGGCGTCACATACAGCCACGTGGAAATTTTAATTGTTTTATAGAAAGTTAAATCATTATCACTTTTACAAAGTAATTTAATTTTCCGTACGTTTCTAAACAATTCTCAGTTTTTTTTTTTTTTCCAATTTCAAACCTTTCGTCTCAGTTTTTTTTTTTCATTTCCAAACCTTTCGTAATATATAATTTCTTTAGTTCTTATTTTTTATGTATCATTTCCAAACCTTTCGTAATATATAATTTCTTTAGTTCTTATTTTTTATGTATACATGTACAGCTGTGCTGACACTCCGGTTTTAATCAATTTCTCTATAAAAATGTTTTTCTAGGTAAGTAGTGTTAATTGTCACGTGTCATTTGAGAAAAAAAAAACAGTGATTATTTTCTTTTATCGCTTCACTAAGGCGTGTAGTGGTCACCCATGTAGTTTGGTCTTTTTTGCCATGTGTTGTCCATGTCATCTTAGTTGTTTCATATGATGAAATAGTGTAGTGGTGAGTCATGTGAAATTAATGGGTTAAATATATATTTTGAAAATTGAAAAAAAAATGGGATTGGCTAACATTTACCAGCCAAGGCTAGTTTCTTTGGTTTCCACAACTTTCATCTCGTGGCCTAAACCATGCAGACTAGCCAACTTTGCCAACCACGTGACCACTACGTTTGGTCTAATCCAAGTGTGTATAAGTTTATATGTTCAACTTCCTCACTTCTTCTCTTACAAGTGTTGAATCTTCCTGTTTTATTTCTAGTATAACATTTATTTACTTTAGCTTGGCAAGGGGTGATTGGTGGTAACTAACTAGTAAGCCTTTAGAAAAGGTGAACCAAGGACATAAAAAGGTGATACATTGAATTTGGCTAGAAACCACACATGACTGTTCTCCACATGAAAACTTTGTATTTGTAGCACATGGACCCCTTTTGACTTGTATCATTTTGTAAGACATTTGGGTTGTTTGGAAGCTTAATTAATCAAGAAGAAAACATACAAGATGCCTTCCCCATTTTCTTAACATCTAGCTAAAAGAATGTTAAGGTTGTGCCTTCCATGTAGATAAGTTTGGTAATATTCTTCTTATGCATGATTCTCCTAACTTAACACTTATAAAAAAATGACATTAATAAATCATGAATTAAGGTCACATTTTAATGAAAGGTCAATTTATTTCGGAAACGTGTTTAGTATTAAGTAATAGTTGCATTGATTGAGTAAGTTTCAATTCCGTGTTCGATGTTTCATTATGCAAGGGCGTAGCTTTGTGGGGGCGGGAGGGGGCGGCCGACCTCCCGAACTTTTCGCTTCTTAGTGGAGAGTATATAGTTTTCGTATAGAAATTTTTAGGTATATACCTTTTTGACCCCCCGGTTTTATAGAAATTTTTGGTATATACGTTTTCGACCCCCGGTCGGAAATCTCAAGCTTCACCACTGTCATTATGTGAATCTTGTAGTGATTTTCATATGTTCTTTGTGTTTGATCTTGAATGTATATATTGATCTATATATTGACATTGGATGTAGGGTATTGGCATAGGAATAATCATGTTTACTATTAATGTGGCATCTTTATAATCTTATTATCATCATCTAAAGAGGTGTGTTTAAAATATATTCCATATATTCACATGAAACACGTATGATGTTTTTCATCATATCACACACCATCATACCAACCATCGAACAATTCAAGAAACAATTCTAATCTTATGTTCTTGTAATTAACTTTTTTTATTTAGATTATATACATTAACCTTTTATAATGATTTATTAACCTGACTTGACACATTTTATGAACCTTTTATAGAACAAATACAAATTTATTTTTTCTAACTGTTTTTTAAACATTTTTTTAATTTTTAAGTTTAAAAAAATAAAAAACTTTTATTTTTATTTTCAACTTTTTAAATTTGTATACCATGTTTCCCAATTTTCTATTTTTTTTTATCATCTAAAGCGTGTGTATATGCCTTAACAAGGAAGACATCATCATAGTTATATAAATTTTATATAAATAATGGGAAACTATTAAAGTAAAAAATAAATCAAGGTTATTGCTTTATGACAAACTTTTAAACAAGAATGTGGCGAGGGAATATGCCTTAACAAGGAAGACATCATCATATTTATATAAATTTTCAGTACAATCATTATATATATGAAAATTATTGTAAAATCATTAAACTTCGTCTTTCAAAAATGCTCCAAAACCACCCCTCTAAGACCGTGGGGTATGGTGGGGCGGGGGTTTGGGGCATGGGTTGATACGTGGAGTTCGAGCCCCCTCGCTGGTGAGTAACGTGATCGTGGGGTATGGCGGGCGTGGCTAACCCGCGTGGGTTGGCCAGGTTTATTAAAATTAAAAAAAAAAAAGAAATACACACAAAATCTAAAAAAAAAGCCTAAAATTATTATTAAAATTTCCTAAAAATTACAAAATTCTACAAAAAAAAAAAAAAGGATTACAAAAAAAAGCCTAAAGCGTTAGGTAGATTTCGAAAAGGGCGAGCTTGTCAAACGGCTTCCGCTCCTTGCCCCGGAACTCGATGTTTGCCACCGCCACCCGGTCTTCGTGACTTATATCACCGCCCAGGACGCTGTCGTAGTAGGCTTTAAAACGATCGAGCTTCGGTCGTAGCTCGCGCCACTTGTGTTGGCACGCGTTTAAATTGTGCCGGTCGTTTCCCACGTTGTGCCGGTAGCTAGCGAAAGCTTCCGGCCAGTAACGGGTCTCACCGGGTTGGCGGCCCTTCATCGCGTCCACGACGCTCGTGACAAGGGCTAGCTCTTCCTCGTGCGTCCAAGAGGCCATCGATCAAGTGTGTGTGGGTAGCGGTTCGGGTAGGTGGAGTGACTTGGGTTGGGGTAGCGATGTGGACAGGCGGTGGGGTTGGGGGTTTTATAGCGACTTGGCCGAACCGTTTGGCTTGGCCAAACGGTTATATTTTAAAATTTAAACATAGTCCGCTATGCCCTAGCCAAGAAGCCAATAAGAGCCGGCCACATAGGACCGCTAGGCATGCCCAACGCCCGGGCTGAATCCCCCACCCAAGGGGCCAGGGGCGGACCCAAGTTATGGGGTGGGTGGGCGGCCGCACCCCTTGAAAAAAAATTTAGTGGTATTTTTCGCGAAAAATTCAGACCGCACCCCTTGGAAATTTTCGTCCGCACCCCTTGAAAAATTCCGACCGCACCCCTTGGAAATTGTCGTACGCACCTCTTAGAAAAAAATGTTAGGAATTTATATAAAAAAATTGTAAACACGGATTGAAATCCGATCAAATTATGTAAACAAGTTAGCCTACTAACCCCTTTAATAAAACATAAATTCAATCCATCAAGCCCAATAACTTAATATACATTTAAGCCCAACCCAACTACTAGTTTTGTTAAACAAACCAGTCCACATAATAAAATAAAATAAAAAAAAACCCAAATCGCTGCCACTTGCCAGCGGCTCCCGCCCTCCCTCTGCCTCACTTCAGCGCCCAGCGACAGCTTAATTTCGGCCGGCGACTGCAAAATTTCGGCTGCAAACTGGTTAATTCAGGCCGCCCCTGACAGGTACATGTTTTTTATTAGGGCTTATAATAATTACTAGGGCTTGAAATTCAAAATTTTGGTTGGCAAACATGTTTGTTGATTATATGATTGTTGGTTGGCAAATAATAATTACTAGGGCTTGAAATTCAAAATTTTAAATTGAAAATTAAGGAACATGGGCTATGGTTGAACACTTGAAGATCCTTGTTTATTTTGTATATGATAGGATTAGGAATGAACAATGAGTAGGAAAGTTATGCCACGATTTCTCAAGAGAAAGGGGTTGAACCACTTTTTTCGCCGGATTATTCAAATTAAAGACCAAGGTATGTGATAGATAAGTTTTTTTTGTTCTTTTATTGAACGATTAAGAGAAATAAAAGTATGGATGGTTTGAACTTTGATGTTTTTTTGTTTGTTAATGTGATAGGAAGTTAGGAACTATGGTTTGATTGTTTGAGAATTGAAATGGACCCGACCCGATCTAATTCGACCCGCTATGAAACTTTGTTTGTTTGTTTTTACTTGTTTTACATGACCCGACCCGATCCGACCCGCTATGAACTGATTTTTTTATATAGCTAGGGGTCTAAAATCTTTGAAAAAATTCCGCACCCCCAGGAAAAAAATCCTGGGTCCGCCACTGCAAGGGGCCACGCCGAAACCCAAGCCCACCCGGGGTGGCGACTTGAGCGTTTTCACCCAACCCACACCGCAACCCCCGCCCCATACCCCATGGTCTAAACTTTTGTAGTGATTTGCATGATACTTCACTTTTGGCCTGCTTTTATGGCTATCATTATCCTAAACCAAGACAACCAACATGCGTCTAGAAATCAAATCCATGGGTAGATTTAACGTATCAACTTTCTTTGTTAGTTCTTATCCTTTTTTTATAACAAAATGTCTCAATCACATACTTAATTATATGAGAAAAAGGAAAATAAGGATATTTGTCCCAATGTGGTTATGTCGGCCGGCTCCTCCTTTGGGAGGTCACCGGTTCGACTCCCACTAGTGGCTTTAGGGGGGACGTCCCAATGATGGATCGTTCCTACCGAGGCATGGTGCGGTCCTGAGGGCAACCCGGTTTTACCCAACTGTTACCCCAGCGAGTCTCTCGTGTATGGTTTCCGGGCGGAGGTCAGCTTGTGGTACATGACAGAACTATTAATAATTAATAGAGTAAATTGCCAAAATCATCCCTGAGGTTTGATCATTTTTGTCATTTTCATCCAAAACAAGTTTTTTGTACAATATAGTTCTTCACTTTTGGGATTTTTTTTGTCATTTTCATCCAAACGTCTAATTTGCTTTATTTTTTTCTATCAAACATTTGGATGAAAATGAAAAAAAATCACAAATTTCAGGGACGATTTTGGAAAGAAAAAAAAAAGGTCAGAAATTTAGATAAAAATGGATTTGTAGTGTATAACTATATACAACGTAGCTTAATATGGATTTGTAAAATTAGGTGTAGGGGTACATCAAAATGTACATTTTACTTCAATTATATTTTAAGACTTTTAAATACAATGCTTGATAAAATTTATATTTCTAGTAAATGACTAATGATGCTTATGTGATCAAACATGCTTTAACAAGTTGTTGTACACTAATTAAGTGTTTATAGTTATTAATATTTAAGATTTAAGATCTGTTAGTATAACGATTATACATAATACCAAAGGGTAGGTTGGGTTAGGTAGTATTATTATAATGGTTAAAGTAGGGTGGTGGTGAGTTGGTGTTTGTAAGACATGTTCATTGTGAGGGGGCAGCTAATCACCCGCATGATCTTACTCCTGAATCACATGTCATTAATTAATTGAGTTTTTTTTTTTTTTTTTTTTCGAATGGCAAATTTGGATCACTAGAGTATCATCGTGCCACCAGCGGAACCACCCGATCATATCCATCTCCACTAGGCATAATGCATATACACCAATTCAGGAGGAAACCCAATAAATATGAGATAACCCCCTTGTGGGAATCGAACCCAGGACCTCTTGGTCCCAAAACGCCTTATCCCACCCCCAAGATGCCACTAGGCTATAAAGTCATGAACCATTAATTAATTAAGTATATTTAAGTCTTATTTATCTTGTGAAATATTTTATTAATATTTAATTATCGTAAGAGGGATTGATAATTTCAAGCACAAACTCCGAAAATTCACTTTCATTCAATAACGATAGAAAAAATTGCATAAAAATGACAGGTAGACGAACAACAAGCTGTGTTGTACCCCCCCCCCCCCCCCCTTTGAATAGCAAACCCAATTCTACTGAAAATAAAACTTTGATTCATTAACGTCGAGAAATTATTGTTTACGACCCTTAGCACTCTGTCTACAAACTCGTATATAATTAAAATATAACCAACACTTGTAGTGATATCCATCAAATTATATATGTGTTTGATGTTACATTATGAAGATCTTGTATAAGTACTCATATTTTTTTTGTTTGATCTTGACCCTATATATTATTCTATATATTTGACTTTGGATGTATAGTATTAGCATGTGAATAATCATATGTATTGTTAATGTCACATGCTCATAATTTTATCAAACTAACCACCAAACACTAACACCTACCAATCTTGATGTGTTCAAATCTCTCACTAAAGTGAAATCTCCCACCCTATAAACCATAACGATAGCAACATATCACCACCACCACCAAGGACCACTAAGATCTCTCAGTTTGCATTATTCTTGGTTCATTGTATGATATGACTAAGATTCATCTTTTTTTGGTGGATTGTTCTGGATTGAGAAGAGATCGGTACCGGTACTGGTACCGGTACCGTACCGAACCACATATTACCGATACCAAAATTTAGCTAAAACCAAAACCGAATGTTGTACTATATATGTTCAGTCGGTACATGTATTGTACAATACCTTTAAAAGCCCCGAACAGGTACTGTACCGCACGGTACCAATACCGTAATTGAGCTAATTTTAAAACCGAATAGCATACCATATATGTTCAGTTGGTACCGGTAAATGAATAATGGTCAAATATAACCATTGTAGCCAGTCATCGGTTGACTTTCTTTTTTTAGTGGCTAACTCACGCCCCTTCACATTACAAGTCTATGGATTTTCAAAGTCAAATTCTTGTTGATTCAAGACCACATACATTTCTCAAACTTGTGTAATCAACAGAGATTTGATCTCTAATGCATTCTCACCACTTATCTATATGTATATGTGCTTCAATCAAAGAGAAGAAGCCATAACACAAATCATGAAAATAAGCAAAGAATTTGAAGAACCATAATTATACAAAGGAGTTAAATGCCATTTTAGTCCATGTGGTTTGGACCATTTTGTCAGTTTAGTCCAAAGGTTTCATTTTTAACCTGTGGGTCCAAAAAGGTTTCACCGTTGCCATTTTAGTCCACTGGGTTAACTCCACCCATTTTTTCTGTTAACGAGAAGACCAATTCGGTCATTTTATATGGCTGAATTGCCCTTTTAGTTAACAGAATTACATACAAAATTACCGAATCGGCCTTCTCGTTAACAGAAAAAATGGATGAAGTTAACCCAGTGGACTAAAACGGCAACTGTGAAACCTTTTTGGACCCACAGGTTAAAAATGAAACCTTTGGACTAAACTGGCAAAATGGCCCAAACCACATGGACTAAAATGGCATTTAACTCTATACAAATTGTTATGAAGTGATACTAAGGCCCTGGGCTTTTTTTAGATATATTGACCCCTCTTGAAGCCCATCAAGAAAGAATCATTAGCAGATTAGCAGCCACATGGCACTAATGACAGCCCATTAGCAACACAGTAACCAGGGGTATCATTATCAGCCCATATGACCCAAAACGTCATCAGCCTAGCCCAAACATAAGCAGCCATCAATTATCTGAATTCATTCTCACAGTCTCACAGACCAGAAAATATAAAATTTAGTCTTAGTTAGAACATACTAACATAAAAAAAAAACCCGGGTTTGTTGAACCGGACCAGGTTTAAACCCGAGCTTGAATTGGTTAGGAAACGGTGAATAGTGGAACCGGTTAGGAACCTTTATAAACTATAGGTTTGACGCCGGATTCGTAGAAACCGATTTATAAACCGGTTGGGAACCAGAATTTACTTATTGAAAAACTAGCCGTTGGGAACGACTATATAGCCGTAAACTAGCCGGTTTTTACCCCTTTTTTAAAACTATTTTGCTTTCATATGTTAACACTAAAAAGACACTCACTAGTCTCTCAAATAGTCAAAGGCATCCGAATGCGGTCAATCTCAATGATCTGTCGGTGTTGGATCTTAAGAAAGTTTGAGATGGTAAAGTTGCAAGAATAAACTTGGTGAATCATGTGTATGTTAGGCATTCAGGTAGGGGTGTGCATGACTGCATGGGTCAGTTTGGGTCGGTTTTGACCAAAAACCATACCATAACCATAATTGTGATGTCGATTATTGGATAACCATAACCATAACCGATCGGTTATGGTGGTTATGGTTATTCGGTTTTAATGGTTATAGCGGGTTGGTTACGGGTGGTTAACCATGTATTTAGCTTAGCTAAAAATAGCTTAATTTTTTTTAACATGAAATAAATTGTTATTGCATATTTGCATATATTAGTATATTACATAGTATTAAAAATACATATAATCTATAATATTAATACCAATTATTATCGAATATTCAAATAAAATGATATGATACATTCCATAAATTCAAATAAACATTCAACCAAAAACAACAAAATGATATGAAAAAACGATAAGTACTAAAAATCTTCAGTCAAAAACATCAAATATTAAAAATATGGTGAAAAGTCCTAAATCCTACAAAGATTTATTACATGTCGGTTCGGTTCGGTTATGGTGGGTATGGAAAAGATGATAACCATAATCGACCCGCTACTTTCGTTTTTCAAAAAAAAAAAAAAAACAACCATTAACCGACCCACCGGTCTTTATTTGGTTCGGTTTTTTCGGTTCGGTTTTGTCGGTTAATTCGGTTTTTTGCACACCCCTACTTGCCTTTCTTAACGAAAACATAAGAATTTTGAAGTGAATAACACGATGGACATTTGGAAATTTGATAAACTTTGATAAATAACATGTACAATGATTAAAAAAAGGAACAATATAAAAAAACAAATATAATCAGGTTAGAATATTTCAAACAATGAATAATTGTATACTGAATAAACTCTATAAATTGTTTGAGATAAAAATTGTATTAAGAAGAAAAAAAATTACTAATTAAAATTGTATAATATTGTACATTTTTTATACATTTTTTTACACACATTATATTATAATTAATTAAAAGTTTAATATACTTTGATTCAGTTAACAATTTATTTTAACGCATCTCTTAACAAAGTCACCAATGACCAGTCAAATTAAGTTATGAGTACCATTATTAACCTCAAATTATCATGTTACATTGTGCTACTAGTTCCCTTGAGTTCCTTCACTAATTGGATGAGAAAAGAACCAAAGAACAAAACCACAAAGAAGTAAAACAAGAGGGAAAAGATGGATAGCATTTTCCTTGGATGGCTTGTAGTGCTCCTTCTTTGTGCCATCAGGAGAGCTTGGGTCATAAATCGGCAAGTTATCATCTAGCGGTTGGGTGGACTTCACTAGCGACGATACGCTAAGGAGATGCTCATCAGAGCGGAACATGGTGGCTGATGATGATCTATACATGCTCAAAAAGATGAAGGAACAAATAATTATGGGTAATCTTAAAGAGTTTGAGTGTTGAAATATAAAGAATGGGTGGTTCAAGATTTTATAGAAGGATTTAAGAGGAAAAGGTGGGAAATGCTGTCTTTTTTAAGCAGCTTCAAATGTAATCAAAGGCATTTTGCATGTGACTATGGTAAGATATGTAAATACATTATAATAACTTTACAGGATTAACAAATGATGTAATCATATCATATACATAATTTAGATTTATGTATCTGAGTTTAACAATACTGAGAATGAAGATGAAAATTGTGAAACATATAAAATGATCAAAATACTCTTTGCGTGGTCGCGTGACATGACCACTTAATCCAGAAGACTGATCACGTTACATAGTCATTATTAATATTTTTTCTCGCCTCCCTTGAAAACTAAATTTTTTTAACGGATTTCTGAAGTGATTTTTAGTAAAGTTTGTTTTGTTACCGATAACTTAATCGCTTTAATATTTAATTTTTAATTACTTGTAACGTAAAATGATTACAAAATTTTAACTTTATAACAAGATTTTAAGTATTTATATTGCTAGAATCTAATAAAGTTATTTTACATTTATGTGTCATCTTTTGTTAAAATTTTAACAACTATTAATAAGCTCCCGCGTTGCGGCAGGGGAGTAAAACCATACTAAATAGCATCAACATCACACCACTGCGAGCGACCACTAACATTGAAATTTGCGGCGTGTTAATGCGAAGAAACTAGACCAAAACGTAAAACATGGAAAATAATAACCAAGTTGATCTAGGACCCGTCGCACGTTATGACGAACCTGTCAAACGGGCAAAAAATAGACGACGTAAAAACGTTGAACCACACACGCAAATTGCGTCATGTTAACTCACAAAACTTAAAACGAAGCATAAAACGAAACGTCAAAAATGTTGAACCACACACGCATGTCGCGCCGTGTTAACTTGCAAAATATAGAACAAAGCATAAAATGAAAAATTTACGAAAGATGAAAAGTACAGGGGAGTAAATTTGAAAGTAAAAAATTGTGAGATTAAATTGCTAAAGATGAAAAGTTTTGGGTTAAAAGAAAAAATTCAAATAATTTTGGTTAAAAGTAATTTATCAAATACTTTTGGACCGAAAATAAAAAAATAAAATTTATTTTGAAAAACTCCCCAAGCATTAAATACACAACATCTATATGCACAAATAAAGTTGCTAATTTATAGTATTGAATATACAATATTAAGAAAAAAAATAAGAATCTACAATAAAATACATTTTTAAGTTTTAATGAGTCACCAATAGTTTGAGCCTGATAAAACTATTAAAAGCAAAAGGCCCAACAAACCAATAAAAATTCCAAAGCCCAACATGAAAAACAAAAGCTCTGGTTTAAACTCTATATATGCCATTAATCAGCTTATGCTTTATTAACTGTAACTTTTAACTTCACTTTTCAGTAAAGCGAAGTTATATCGATTCAACAACGATGGAAACCAGTAGAAAGAAAGAGGTGTTGGTTTCGGTAAGCTTTTGAAGCACAAAGAAACAGGAAAAGTTCGTCTAGTTATGCGTCAAGCGGAAACTTCAAGGACTGTGCTAAAACTTGTTGATTTGAATGTTTTATCGCCATCAGGGGCGGAACTAATGAGGAACGAGCTGTAGCACGGGCTACGGTTCAACCTCATATTCGTAGTGTATTTTTTCCGGTTTTATACATTAGGATACTCTAAACATATACGAGAATACCTCTAAGAAAAAAATATGAAACCTGAAATTATTTATTAAGCCCAAAACTTGTTAAATAATTAAACCCAAATAATAAGTTTCATGATCATTAACTCCAAATTTATATATAATAAAAAATAAACTGAATGAACAGTAAGATTTAAAATTAGAATTAGAATTTAGAATTATTTAAAATTAGAATGTAATAAATAGTACATCATTAAGAGATGAGTAAATGGTATTGGGTATAGGTAACGGTCTCAAATTTACTAAACCGGTGTATTTTCGGTACCGGTTCTGCACAGATATTCACCGGTTTTTACCCTCAAACACCGGTGTCGTACCAGTACCGACCAGTACCGAACCGTACCATACTAGGTATATTCGGTACCGGTACCCACTTTTGGGGATTTCGGTAACGGTATTTTCGGTACCGGTTGTACCGAGCTCATCAAATCCTGTAGCAACGCAGCAATGCAAGTAATTTCACCGTTTAGATTACTGTTCGTACACACAGTAAGTAAACTGTATTTCGTTTGAATAAGGTTTTATATACACAACAACTTATTTTGTTTTCTTTTTTTGCCTTTTTTTTCTGTAATGAATGAATTGTAGCATGTAAAATTAACTTGGATATTTAGAATATTGATGAGCAAATCGTATCAAATCCTGTAAACGAACCAGTATCGTATCGGTACCAAATTTACTATACCAAATCATTTTCGGTACCAATTTGGTACCCACCTTTTGGCGTTTTCAGAATCGTTACTTTCGGTTCGACACCGGTCTAGCACCATACCTGTATTTATTGATTTTTACCTTCAAATACCATACTGTATTGTACCGAGCATTTTTGGTGCCGATACTTAATTTCGATGATTTTCCGGATCGATACTTTCGCTGTCGTTACCGGTACCGAGCTCATCCATATTTTAACGTGTTAGCACCGTAATAACTGAACTGAAAACAAACGAATTTACAACGTGTAGGACGTGTGGGTCATATTATTATATATTAGGTTATTTAAAATCGTTTTTTTATGACGGAGTGACTATTCTTGCCACGTCATTTTATTTATGTTTTAATATTCGGTATCTCTTTGCCGTTGCTGACACGCCTTTTGTAGTCATTGGGTCCCGTCGCAACGCGCGGGTGGAAAATAACTAGTTATAATAAAGCCCAAATTAATAAAATTATCCATTGATTATGGGCATGGAATCATGGGCAGAAATTTGAACTTCTGATACTGAAACCCAAAGGTCGCACAACATTCTTGAAACTCAAACGTCGCACAACATCCTGGAACAGAAGCTGAAGCCGATGACGGATTTTGCGGCATCCTGCAGCCCTGCGCCAGTCCTCACGCCGGTTATTCGTCGTCGTTGTCCTCACGTCGTTTGGTATCTTGTGAGTTTTATTGTCCTCTAGAACGATTTCAAGCTATGAAAAAACGAAGAGAACAAATCCATTAGATATTATCTTTTTATTATTATTGTATTTATCATCGTTTTTTATTGTTGTATGATTGACGGGTAAAAAGGTTTTTTTTAGGATACCCCTGATTTTAAGGGCTAGCTCCGCCACTGATCGCCATTGTAGTTATTTCAAGTACTTTGGTTCAAGAGCATGAACGTAATGACAAACTGAATCAACTACTGATCTGACAATAAATCCGGTCAAATTGTTTTGGTTTTTGGATGTGTGTCAAGAAGGATTTATTGTCGGATCAGGTCGGAAGTTGAAGGTCTTTTCCCGGTGTTGAGTTGAGTGGCTGAATCCTTTTTTTTACCGGATTGGGTTGGTTACTAGAATATTATAGGTTTTGAAATATAGATATAAGGTTTTTGATTCGTATTGTAAATTCATAGAATTATTTTATTATAGTTATTTTTTCGTTTTGAATTTTTCAGTATTTTCATATTTTATAGTTATTTCTTTGTTTTGAATTTTTTTCAATATTTTCATATTGCATAAAACTAACAACTAACAAGTTAACAATTAACAACCAAGTAACAACAATCTAAACATTTAAGTGATTTCAATACACAAAGCAATCAGACAATCTAAACAAGTTTCATCTAAATAATCAATTTAAAATTTCAAGTAGTTTAAAACATGGAACAAGTTTCATTTAGACAATCAACTTATAGATTACAACACAAACCACGAAACCCGATAATTTCAGTACAAGCCCACACAAACCAAGAAACCCGATAATTTCAAGAAAAAAATATCTCTATCAGGTGTTCTGTTTGTAGCTTCGAGGGGTTTGCACGTTGGTCTACCTATATGTAATGTGGCTATCTTTAGTCAGATAATACGAAGGGTATGTGCTAATTTAGCATATGCTACATCGTATGTCTGGTTCTCGAGAAGAAAACAACCTCGCGTAGTTAGGGATATCAGTTCTTTAATAGACAGAAAGCAAACTAACATTAGAAGAAGCAAAAAGGTATGAAATTTAAATGCTAAAAGTGTATTATTTGAGTAAGGAATTAAATTCAAAAAAATTACGTATTTGATTGGTTGCTCAAGGCACGGTTATTAGCGGCCCGAAACTCCATGCGGCAAAGGATGTGCAAACGCTTATAAAGTTAACAGACGTTAGCGGCTATACACATCGTCAATAATGCCCTCAGGTAAAAGAACGGTAAACAAAACCCATGAGCACTTTATCATGATATAGTAGGGTGCAGTTGTTAAGTCAGCCAATGCTCAAGACAGAAAAGGCTGTAATTATGAAGCCAATTTATGTGGTTATTGGCAACAGGCCTGCTTTCGGGTGTGTTTTGATGAAAGGTTTGCTTAGAGAACTCGCTTATGTAATTGTCAAAAACACTACGTCTTATCAGAACAAACACCAAATCTTTGTTCTCGACAAGCAGCTAAATCCAACAAAACCTAATGACCATTAATGGGTAACCATTCCGTGCCAACATATACAGAAAATGCTTTTCAATAACACCGAGGTCCTTGCTGAGACAGGAGTCATTGTTTAACTGCCACAGGAGTCATTATGATAATAAATGCATATAAAAAGAGAAGTTTGTGTTACTCGTGTAGGCATGAATGTCGGTGGTATGTCGATGCGCTCCTTAGCTACGCCCAGTATGTACCCATCAAACGATTCATGATTTCATCAAGTATGGCAGATATCAGATTAAAACTATGCTATTGTAATCAGGTTCCGATATAGTCGACCCATGCTACATATTTGACCCGTTTGAGATAAAACATACCTAAACCGAGTTACTAAAAAGTAAATAGCTCAGAACCATTACATCTACGTCCACGTAACAGCACAAGATGCGACAATGATTAAAAAAAACAAGCACAAAAGCATCATATTTCCAACAAACAGTGAAATCTAGACAATTGAGTTTAAAACATAACAGGCAAAAGTGTAATTAAAGCTTTCAATAGTTATGATGTCAAAAGGCCTGCTGCTTTCAGGTGTGTTTTGATGAATGATGGCAAGTTTTAGATCGCAAAGGTAATTTTAAGATAATCAAAGCAACATCAATAACATTAAAAATTAATATAAGCAAAGAGAGAAAAGTCCATAACCAAATAAATAGGACTACATAATAATTGGAAGAAGATAAACGAATGAGTATGAAAACATAAATGAAAGCATCATCATCAACTACTTGGATCGTTGTCTCATCTTTCGGCGCTTCCTCTTCAGCCTCCTCATTCTCTTCTTCTTCCACTGCAACCAATCAATTTATTCATTATTTACAAATAAATAATACACTCCTTGTTTTATCAGTCAAATGTTGCAGAATTGATTAATAATAACCTTAGCTCTCATGGTGACGACGACTGGACTTCCGAAAGCAAGTGAAGGGGAATGTTTGTTTATAGTGAACGAAACCCTACCTAGCTAGCGGGTTGCTTTTGTTTTCATGGGTCGGTTTTTCCGATCCAAGTTTCTAAATCCCTCCAAAGTTAAATGATATTCGGGAACACAGCGTAAGGGAATGAACGTGGTTGTTTGTGTTCATCCGTTAATTGTAGGTTATGAGCACGAACACAAACCAACGAAAACGAGTGTTCATAAACACAAATGAACATAAACCAAAACGTTGCCAAACGTTCATGAACATAATAAATGAACGAACACGGCTTCTGTTCATGTTCATTCATTAACAAAACAAACGAAATATCATGTTTGTGTTCACTCGTTTCTAAAGCAAACGAACTTTCCGCCAAACGGTTCACGAACTATTATTTGAATACTTAGTTCGTTTGCAGCCCTAATGTTATGCGTCATTTTTACGACATGCTAACCTTTTGTTAAAAACTCCTAATCTAGTATCATGCGGGATTGAACCCTCCAACTCTTAAATAAAGGGGATACGACACACCTTACCAACATAGATGTGCGGCTCGGAGCTCCATCTCACATTGCATGAGATATAGTCATGGTTCACGACACCACACCACACATGACTCCTCGGTTTGGAAAGAGTTGTTGTAGGCAACAACATGGTGCTTACTATTTCACATACCTGTTGCATTGTGATGTCATTTTATATCACTTCTACACTTAAAATACATACAATAGTTTGTTAAGAACAAGGAAAACCTTGTAAGGTATTATGTGTTCAAAGGATTACTCAATTGTAAACTATAAAACTAAAAACCTAAATTGTGGTCGCATGCTTATTTAAAGCTTAAAAGTAATTAGTTTGTTACAAGTGGTAGTTAGCCTAAATAATTAGGACATTTCATATTTTGAAGAAAGTTTATGGTAATCTATTTTTTACTTTCGAGCCATTGGGTACTCCATTTTGGCTTCGGGACAAGCATCTAGGATGGTGTGTTTTGGGCGCTCCCAATAAGGGAACGGTGTTCCCGCAATTCTGACCCCACCAATCCCCATCTCTTCTCTTGCCCTAAATGGCCAATTTTATTTAGGTTAACATAAACTTTCCGTCCATCCTAATCTCCCCTCTAACACTTACCTACATAGATGTCCATCCTAATCTCCCCTCCCTCCCTCCATATCACCTCTTAACTCTAGAAATTTTTTAAATTAACCAACTTTAGCTTGAAACAATCATCTAACAATCCACACAACTTAACCTATTCATCAAGAAATTGTTTAATTTCAAACAATCATCTAACAATCCACACCACTTAATTCTTATATAGTAGTATTAATTCATAACATTCTCAATGAACAGTGCTACAGTAATATTTTTTTTTGATCTGTGACTTTGTTTTGTCTTTTTGTTTTTTTATTTACTTTTAACCTTTAACTTTCAGTATTAACTCTTACGACCCCTTAAATTTCTAAATACTTTTTAACCGAGTTTTACGTCTTTATTTTACGAGTCGATATAACCTTAAGTTGATTTACGTTTCGACATAATTTTTTTGTGTTTTCTCAACTTTCAGTATTCACATTGACAACCCTTTAACTTTCTAAATACTTTTTTAGTCGGTGATTTTTTTTTCTTTTTCTTTTGTCTTTTTGCTTTTTTTTACTTTTAACCTTTAATTTTCAGCATTGACTGTTACAACCTCTTAACTTTCTAAATACTTTTTAATCGACTTTTACGTCTTTATTTTTATTTACGTGTCGATATAAACTTAAGTTGACTTACATTTCGACATAATTTTTTTTTTTTTGTATTTTCTCAACTTTTAACATTGACACTAACAACCCTTTAACTTTCTAAGTACTTTTGTAATTGAATTTTCCGGTCGATGTAAAACACGTGTCGACATACTTTTTTACTTACCACGACTTTATTTTGTAAGTTTTCTCTTTTGACTGCTATATCGGATCAAAAATCGGCTCGCTCCGCCACGAAGCGCGCCTGTAACCCACTAGTTAATAATTAAAACTTCTTCCCATTTGGTCAATTGCAAAAGAAAGTAGGCCACAACAACCCTACAATTCACAACTACATATCGCCTCATGATGCCATGTGTAAACCCCTCTACCCCACCCCTAAATATCCTCCCCCAAACACCACTACTCACCACTCTTCAGTCTTATCAAAACCTCCATCTCACAATTCCAATCTTTTCTTGTTAAATCTCAAAAGAACTTCAAACCCCATGTGGGTTCTCTTCTAATTTCACCAACACATACACTAGTTTCATCAAAATCACAACTTTACAGCAATGGGTACTGGCACTTCAAGGAATCTTGACAGCAGCTCTCATGGCAGTGGAGAGGAGAAAGATGACCATCATGGTGGTCAACTCTATGTTTCTTTGAAGATGGAGAATTACAATGTCAAAGGAGACCTTGTTCCTCATGTTTATGGCTCTGTTCCTCTTGTTGGTTCTTGGGATACTTCAAAAGCTGTAAGTTTAATCTATTATTATTGTTCTCAACAAGGTTTTGTTTGATGAATGTCTAGTGGTTTTTGCTAATCTTGATTCTTGATTGTATTTAGCTTCAATGAAACCCTATTGTATAATCTGTTTTAATACATATGCTTATAGTTTTGATGATTTTGTTGTGTGCAGCTTTCATTGAAACTTATCTGTAATCTTTTTTAATACCCATTGGCTAATTATGTTAATTTTCTTGCATATAGTCTTCAATGTATCTGATTTTTTTATAAGTTTCTTGTATCTAGTTTCTTGGTAACCTATTTACAATTATGTTACTAATTTTTATAATTTTCTTGTTTCTAGTTTCCATTGAAACCTATCTATCTATAATCTTTTTTGAGTTAATTGCCATTTTAGTCCCTGTGGTTTGGCCCATTTTGCCAGTATAGTCCAAAGGTTTCATTTTTAACATCTGGATCCAAAAACGTTTCATCGTTGCCATTTTGGTCCAACTGACTTAACCCCATCCATGGACCTCAGTTAACTCAAGGGCATTTTTGTCATTTTATCTATCTGTTTTAATTAATTAATATTTAAAGAATTTATTATACACACACCTTCATCACCCACCTCACCATCACCACCCCTGCCTTCACCACCACCACAGCCTCACCACCACTGCCACCATCACCACCACAGCCTCACCACCACCGCCTCACCACCACAACCATCACCACCACCTGCTTAACCATCACCGACACGACCATCACCACCACCTGCCAGAACCCTATCTCTATCTCCGGTCCGTGCCATATGTGATTCAACATTATCGCATCAGAAGTATGTATAATGGCAATTAACTCTATATATAATGAACAAAGAAGGCAGTGGATTCGGCAATTAACTCTATATATAATGGCAATTAACTCTATATATAATGAACAAAGAAGGCAGTGGATTCTCCACCCGTTACCACCACCACAACCACCCACCTCCACCACGCCACCCACCTCCGCCACCCACCTCCGCCATCCTCGTCACACCACCGCCATCATCTCACCTCCGCCTCCCCTCCCTCATCAAAGATTTGCTTCTCTCTCATCTCATAAAACCCCCAAATTCACTGAAAACCCCCAAATTCACTGAAACACCTCCCCAACCCAATCAATCACAACCTCCAAGTTCAAATCGCACATAGATCTTCAAAGCAACCACCACCTACAAAACCCACAACCCAGCGCCGCCGTTTATCACCATCAACACCCACCTCCGCCATCATCACCAGCAACACCCCACCTCCACTGTCATCACAATAAACATCCACACCATCAAACCCGTCGAAGCACTATTTTTAGAGAGATAGAAAGTCAAACCTGTTAGGGACGATGGTGGCTTGTGATGGACTTGCAGTAGTAGTGGCGGTGGTGTACAGTTGAGACGGTGGTGGTGCTTACAGCGGTGGTGAGGGTCGCTGGCGGCGGCAGTGGTGGTGCTTACAGCGGTGGTGAGGTTGTTGATGGTGATGATATCATCTGGTGGATGAGAGAGAGAGACAGGAGAGAGAGAGACAGGAGAGAGTGAGAGATGAGTGGTGGGCGGTGGTGGCTGATAGTGGTGGGCGGTGGTGACTGGTAGGGGGCGGTGGTGACTGGTAGGGTGGATGAGAGAGAGAGACAGGAGAGAGTGAGAGATGAGTGGTTGTGGTGCACAATATCTGTGTATATATATATATATGTTATTATATATATGTTATTATAATTATATTATAATTATTATATATAAGATAAATCTTTAAATATTAATTAATTAAAACAGATAGATAAAATGACAAAAATGCCCTTGAGTTAACTGAGGTCCATGGATGGGGTTAAGTCAGTTGGACCAAAATGGCAACGATGAAACGTTTTTGGATCCAGATGTTAAAAATGAAACCTTTGGACTATACTGGCAAAATGGGCCAAACCACAGGGACTAAAATGGCAATTAACTCATCTTTTTTAATACCCATGTTCCTAATTATGATAATTTTATAGTATTTTGCATCCACTGTAACCAATTTATAGTTTTTTTTTTCTCAATATTCATGTTTCTAATTTTGATAATGGTTTCTTGGTAATCTATTTACAGTCCTCAATGTACACTTTTATTGTTTTTATAATATAATCTTCTTGTTCTAGCTTTCATTCAAACCTATTTGTAATCTTTTTCATTACCCATGTTTTGTATTTAGCCTCTGGTGTAACCAATTTAGCCTTTGTCGATGTTCACGTTTAACCATGAAACCTATTTAGAGTCCTTAATGTTGATGTTTCTAGTTTTTATTATCTTTTGTTTCTAGCTTCTAATAAAACCTATATACAATTCTTTTCCTATGTTCATATTTTTAACGTCGATAGTTTTCTTGAATTAGCTTCCAATGGAACGTGAGTCAACCTCAATGTGGGAATTAAGTTTTGTTGTCCCTCCTAATCATGGTACTTTTTTGTTTCTTTTAAGCTGAAAAATAAGAGGTTTGACTTTAAAAGTCAAAGCAGATGACTTATTGCAGCTACACCATTAACCGTTTTGTCTGTTTTTTTAGAAACTTTGGACTTCAAATTCTTATTGAAGCCGAAATACAACAATGTGCCGTGCATAGAGGAGGAAGGCCCGAACAGGCAGTTCATGGGTGGTACCTTGCAAGGCGTTGCACGTTTGGCGGTTTTCACGTTTAATACAGATGAGATTCTTGAATATCAAGTGTTCATTAAGGCCAACAGGGTCTCACCGTTTGATCTTGCTGCTAGTTGGAGAGCTTATCAAGAAAATCTTGAACCCTCCACTGTTCGCGGGATTCCCGACATCAGCATAAATTCGTTGCCTGAGGGTGCCGAGGTGGTTATTTTGACCCGCTTACTCATAAACTTGTCGGTTTTTGGTTGAAACAAGGTCAAATAAGTATATTGTTTTTGTTTATTATTATTTATAGAAAAAGGGATTAAAAAAACTGTTTTCTGGTTAACCCAAACCTGACTGACCCGTTTCAAGTTACCCATGTCAACAACAATAACTTGTTTTGACCCGTTACCCAACTCTCACTCGTAGGGCTGTGTAACGAACCGAACATTCAGTGAACAGTTCGTGAATCGTTCGGCGGGAAGTTCGTTTATGTTCGTTTAATTAATTTTGTTCGATTAATTAAATAAACGAACACGAACAAAGGTCACCCTCGTTCGAATGCGTTCATGAACGTTCGACAATATGTTCGTTTATGCTCGTTCGTGTTCGTTTGTTTATGTTTATTTTTTTAGAAGTTTTAATGTTTTTTAACTTTTTACTTTTGTTGTGTCCAATGTTTGAGGTTAAGGGTGCTTTTTTTTATTTTCAAGTTTAATGTTCGTCTGTGTTTGTTTACACTCGTTTGTGTTCATTTGTGTTCACGAACTGTTCGTGAACAACTGAAATTCCTTAACAAACGAACACGAACATAAACTTTTGTTCGTCATGTGTTTGCGAACTATTCACAAACATCTGCATTTCCTTAACGAACATGAACATAGCCCCCATCTTACCATGAAAGTAGAAGTTTAATAAGTTCTCTTTCTCATTTCTTGAAATTTATATTCAGAATGGCTCTTCAACCAGTTTGGACCTTGATCTTGAACAATATTTAGTTCCGGCCCCTGCAACTTCTGTCGTTTACGCTGCTAATTTGACCGAGACTCCACGATCTCTTAAAAAAGGTGGAGCGTTTTCCAGTGCTGACGTGTCAAACAAAGACACAAGTGTTTCTAACGATCGTCCCACAACCATAAAGGTAATTAATCACTTTGTGTTATATAATCATATCCTAAAAATGTTCACTAAACGTTATTATTGTGAATAGGAAATGGAAGTTGTTATCCCGGACCCACCTAAGCTGTTTCATCTACCTGGCATGGTTGAATCGAAATCTGTGGGTACAATCTCACCAATACAAAAGCAAGATAGTTATAAAGCGCTTTTTGTGGATAGAGGTGTGGGGTCACCTCGGTTGGTCAGATCAGCGAGCGCACATACTTTGACCACTGGTGGTAAACTTGATTCAGGAGCCAAGGTTTGTAAAAAAGAAAAGAGTAAAATGCCAGTTTTGTCCCTGAGGTATGGCCAGTTTTGCGACTTTCGTCCAATGGTTTGTTTTTTCGCATCCGGATCCAAAAGGTTTGTAATCTTGCCATTTTCATCTAGCGCGTTAACTCCATCCATTTTTTTCCGTTAAGTCATGGGTGTTTCCGTCCTTTTCGCTAACTTATAGGGCAATTCAGCCTTTTTTCACTTTATGTACAAGTATTAAAAATACCCCCGACCGAATCCATTAGACTGAATCGCCCTTTAAGTTAACAAAAATGACGGAAATACCCCTGACTTAACAGAGAAAAATGGATGGAGTTAAGTAGATGGATGAAAATGGCAAGATTCCAAACCTTTTGGATCCAAATGCGGAAAAACAAACCTTTGGATGAAACACGAAAGTCACAAAACTGGCCAAACCTCAGGGACAAATTTGACTTATTTAAACTATAATTGTTATTATTTGAATTATTATTGTTATTTTTTTTATTATCAGAACAAGATTCCAGCGGCTGCTGGGGCTGTTGCAGCGGCAGCTGTTGCTGATCAAATGCTTGGACCGAAAGAAGATATGCATCTGGCCATTGTTTTGGTAATTTTTATTATTTATAGATAAACATAATTCGAATTGACCCATTCATACGTAAACGGGTTGAAACTGTCTCTAGTATGTTATTTAAATCTTGATTATACATGGTAGGTTGGGTTGCCAGCTCGTGGCAAAACTTTTACGGCTGCTAAACTTACAAGGTATCTCCGTTGGTTAGGACACGACACAAAACACTTTAATGTTGGCAAGGTGATTGCTTCATAATTTCGTTATTATATATTTGTTATTGGACCAGAGCATGTGGATTATGATAAATGGTCTGATAGTTTTTCGTGGTGTAACAGTATCGACGGCTCAAGCATGGAACTAATCAGGTGGGTTCTATTTAATTACTTTTATTTTTAACTTACTAAATTCAGTAATATACCTGATGTTAATCTTGCAATTATTTTATGCAGAGTGCTGATTTTTTCCGGGGTGATAATACAGAAGGCATGGAAGCCCGAAATGAGGTGAAAATCGACAAAATTCTTATATTAATTCATGCATTGACGTTTTTGTTTAATAAATGTTTTTCAGAAAACTTTTAAATCCTAATAAAAGTTCATAGTTTCTTCGTTTTTAGCAAAAAGGATGAAATTATTTTCACATGCTGTATGCATCGACTTTTGAGTAGAAACAAACTAGTTTCCAACTTAACGTTATGTTTGGTTATATGGATTTTTTTTAGAATACCACATTAATTTTTATAACATAAGTATTTGTAATTTTTGTTTTAATGAATTAAATGCCACTAGGTAGCAGCTCTTGCAATGGATGACATGACAACTTGGATGCAAGAAGGTGGCCAAGTAAGTCCAATATTATGATGTTTCACGCCTTTTAAAATACCCTTGAGTGATCAGATTTAACCAAAAAATTTAACTGGGTTAGGGCCAAAGGACATAACGTGCAAGATTTTGAAACATTAAGTACAAAACTCGTCAATTTTAGCGCCAATGGACACCGCCTGAAAAAGGGTATTAACATAAAGGACAAAACGTGTAGTTTGCTCTAATTAAAATTACAAAAAGAGTAAAGTATACGGATGGTCCCTGTGGTTTACCAAAATTTTGCATTTGGTTCCTGACTTTTTAAAAGTACACGGATGGTACCTATGGTTTGCACTTTGTAACGCATCTAAAGGCGTTACAAAGTGCAAACCACAGGGACCATCCGTGTGACTTTTGGCAAAGTTGGGGACTAAATGTGTTACAGAGTACAAACCACCGGGACCATTCGTATACTTTTGGAAAGTTAGGGATCAAATCCAAAATTTTGGTAAACCACAGGGACCATCCGTGTACTTTACTCTTACAAAAACGATATTACAGTATTAATGGATTAAAATGGGTGACTTTCAACGTGATTTTAGCTATTTTCTCCGATATAATCCCTTTGAGCTAGAACACAACCCCAACCCAAATCGACCCATTTATAAGTAACGGGTCAACATTTCCATATCTATATTATAAGTGTATAAATGCTTGTGATATTATGTAGGTAGGAATATTTGATGCCACAAACAGCACTAGTGAGCGAAGGAATATGCTTATGAAAATGGCTGAAGGCAAATGCAAGGTAACGTTATTTCTGCTAAAGATCAATATCAATATTTTCGTTATTCAAAAATGTAAATAGTCTAAGTTGTTGCTCAATGAACACTGCAGATCATATTTTTGGAAACAATCTGTAATGACCGCCAAATAATTGAAAGAAATATCCGACTCAAGATTCAACAGAGTCCCGATTATGCTGACGAGTATGCTTACTTTATAAAACCATCATATTTTTCCAAAAATAAAAAGTTTATATATATGGATTATGGAACATCTTTATATATTATTTAACAGGCCAGATTTTGAAGCTGGGTATCAGGATTTTAAATGTAGACTTGATAATTACGAGAAGGTACCCGTAAATTTTTTTGAATAAATTTGTTGGTGACATAAATTATGTATTATTGTGATTTATATATTTTTTTACATAACGTTGACTAGATTTATGAGCCGGTTAATGAAGGCTCATATATTAAAATGATCGACATGGTTAGTGGCCATGGGGGCCAGATACAAGTAAGTATTTCCATGCTTATTTTTTACCCTATTATTTTCTTAATTTAATTTCCACATTAACATTAGCATAATTTCATAACAATATAATATCACCATATCTTTCTTAACAAATTATTCAGGTGAACAACATCAGTGGTTATCTTCCCGGCCGAATTGTGTTTTTCTTGGTACGTGATCAAAGCTACATTATCTTTTTTAAGTTACGGGTTTTATGAGCCTGTTAACATTATCTTAAATAATAAACTAGAGCTAATACTGGCATTTATATTAATTTACTCGCAGGTGAATACGCATTTGACACCTAGACCGATTTTGCTTACAAGGCATGGTGAGAGTCGTGATAATGTGAGAGCAAGAATTGGTGGTGACACTCCCTTAAGGTTTATTCTGTTTCTATCTATTTTCCTGACTGGAAAAGGTCAACTATTAGTGATCTTTTGACCTTTTTATAGTGGAAATGGGGAGCTTTATGCCAAAAAGCTTACTAATTTCGTTGAGAAGCGACTGAAAAACGAACGGGCTGCTTCTGTAAGAACTCTACTCATTTTACGAATTTTGTGTAATGTGTTAAATTGAATATTTCTTATTATGCATAGTTGTTGTTGATGATTGTATGTGTTTTGACCTAGATATGGACAAGCACGTTACAACGAACAATTATAAGTGCAAATCAAATTGTTGGCTTCCCAAAGGTTAGTTTTCTGTATCACATAAATTGCTTCTTTGGTTACTTATCGTTTATAAAGTTTGCTTACTCTCTTTATGTTATAGATACAATGGCGTGCACTTGATGAGATAAATGCTGGTGTATGCGACGGTATGACTTACGAAGAGATAAAGAAGAATATGCCTGATGAATACGAGTATGTTTAATATGAAATAGTCGATTTTTATTTTTTTTTAGATTTGTATTTTTTTTATCAAGTATGAGTAGTTTCTATACGTTTCCATTTAACGGTCTTTTGTTTAATGTTATGAAGATCAAGGAAGAAAGATAAACTCAGATATCGGTATCCTCGTGGAGAGTCGTATCTCGATGTGATACAAAGGTATTATTTTTAAACACAAAAAAAAAAAAAAAAATCTAAGTTGAAAATATTGAAAGTAGATAATTAATTCAGTTTTTGTAATACAAGTTTGACATGTTAAGCAAAGTCAAAGTATGCATTTTGATTTTTGTATATATAACAGGTTGGAGCCAGTTATTATCGAGCTTGAACGACAACGTGCACCCGTCGTAGTTGTATCTCACCAGGTCAGAAAATGCAGCCACAAAATTTTACCTCCACGAATGAGTAAAAAAAGTACGAACGGGTTTGTAAATTTTAATACATATTTTTGCAGGCTGTTCTAAGAGCTTTATATGCCTATTTTGCTGATAGGCCATTGCATGAAATTCCACACATAGAGGTAACCAACATATCATTAGATTAATCATTTCAGTTTTGTAACCTTAGAAAACAAGATTAACGCGTTTGAAATATCGGGGATTTCAGATGCCACTTCATACGATAATCGAGATACAAATGGGAGTGACCGGTGTGCAAGAGAAACGGTACAAACTCATGGATTGATGTTCATGGAAATCAAGAAATCAAGAAATGAATTCTTGATCCTGTTTGAAGGAACTCTGGGTATATGTATAATATAGAAACATCTGTTAATGGAAGGATTTCATATATTCATAGTGGCTATCTTGCTTCATGTAAATTGAACAAAAAATTTCCTTTCCCGGAAGGTGAAAATGGTCATTTTCCAATAAAATATCTATAGATCATACCAGGGGTGTAAACAAGCTGAGTTGAGTGTGAGCTCGTCCAAGCTTTAGGTTTAGAGGATCGAGCTCGACTCATAAGTAGTTTTTCAAGTTCGAGATCGGCTTATTTTTTATAATTGTATTCTTTATACATAATACAATATAATATATATTATTTAATTATTTTAGTCATACTCTTATATATAATATTAATTATTATGTAACTATATATTTAATATAATCGACTGCTTAAGCTCGCGAGCCTAGTCAAGCTTCCAGAGTTTAAGTTTGTTTAAGCTCGGCTTTCAAGCTTTTAGCGAGCTGCTCTCGGGCTCATGGGCGGCTTTGCTCGATTACAATCCTAAATCATACACCCTTGGCAAAGTGAAAGTTTTAAATTTTGAGTATGATGGTAAGTTTATAATAAATACAACATGTTCATCCAAAGTATATAGAAGCTTCAAATTCTTAAAATTAAAGTTTTGTTGACACTAGCAACACTCTTTTGCTACACAAATTAATTTATCTATTTATACATTAGGACTTCCTTAAAGCCTAATTATATTGTCATTTAGATAAAAGACTATATTGATGTGTCATACATACATGGATACACATAAGACACAATGATCAATATTCAATAACAAAGGCTTGTGGTTGGTTTAATGGTATCAAGGTTGTAGTAAAGATGTCCCTTTCTCGTGGTTGAGCGTTCACGTCATATGGTGGACATATGTGTAGATTTAAGGTTAGAGTTAGAGGGTGTGTGACTTAGCTGTAAAAAAATACAATGATAGATAAACAGAGAAAGAGAAAAAAAATCTGAACGATTTAAAACTCTAGTGACTAGTGCCAAGGAAACTTGAATAGGTCATGCATTATTCAATTTACTTATAGACATACCGCCCCTTGTATCATAGTTTTGTGACTCTTAGAGCATTCACAATGGATCTCTTATATTTATATGAGTGGGTTGGTTATATTATAGGGGTTAGTCAACGTACAATTGGCCTTAACGTACGAAGCGTACGAATGAGAATTCCGCACGTTATAAACCTCAGAAACAAAATCCCGCATGTTTAAACCCATATCCCGCATGTTGAAAACATAAATCACGCATGTCACACAAACTCGGAAGACTTCACAAACTCGGAAGACTTCCCAAATCCGCATGTTATATCTCTCAAATCAGCATGTTATATTCTGATTGCGTAAACTCGGAATACTTCACAAACTCGGAAGACTTCCCAAAATCCGCATGTTATATTCTGATCGCGTATGCATCGTACGTTAAGCGATATTGTACAGTACACTTTCTCTATATTATAGGGAATGATGATTGTGAGTAGTTTTTGAGTAAAGAGAGAATATATGAGAATGTTACTTTTCATTTGTAAATATATAGGAAACACTGTTCACCGCTTATAAATTTTTTTAATATTTTTAAAGGTGGTAGTGAATCAAGGAGAGATAAAGTGTAATAATAAAAGTATAAAAGATATATTATTTAATATTTTAATTGAAAATAAGAGTAAAAAAATAGTAATTTTTAGTATAATTACATGAAAAATAATTCAATTGGAATGTTTTAAGGATGCGGTGGTTGTTGGGTCAATTCAGTCATTCACTAATTGCTTCCATTTTCGAAAAAAATAAAAATTATTGCTTCCATTTTCAAAACCATAGCCATTATTTCAAATCTAACAACAGCAAGTCTTTGTCCCCCAAAATCCATAGATACTAGCGGGCCCAATAGTCAATTATCACCAAAAAGATGATGTGGAGAGCTTGAGCTTTATGCTTTTCAATTAAAAAAACCTTATAATTTTTTTTTTGCTTTTATTTCAATTATTAAAAAAACCTTTTATATATATATATATATTTTTTTGCTTTTATTTTTATATATGAAACGTTTTTAAATTTTAGAGTATTAGTCAAAACTTCTGTTTTACTATAATTTCGATTTCCATGTGCAACTACAACGGCAATCACTTTGTTAAACACCTATGACAAATCAAACCTTTAGTTTTTTTACCAATTATTTGTTTTGCTGAACACGTCCTAAGTCTTTTTGAATCTATAAATGACACTCTTTTTATGAACAATTTCTAATCCTAATTTACTCCTATTGACTACTTATACCTACACCTTACAGGATTTGAACCCTCCACATCTGGCTCAGAGGGAAGACATATTACTATCATTATAAATAATAGTGCTCTAACCATTATCATTGGTTTTATCCAATTCTTATCAATGCATCATACACATTTCTAATTGATAAAAAAAATGTTGTTTTCATCATAAACTATAAAATATGTCAATATGAGGCATACTAACATCTGAACAACCACAAAGGCTTTGTATATATTACATGTGTACATAAAATGGTTTCAATACGGCTCCATACATAAAGATAGTTCAGGAGCGGACCCATCCTGAAACGACAGAATGGTTCCGTCTGGTTCTTCCATTGAAGGTAGTTTGAGGAGGATAACTTGATAGATATCATATGAAGGAGGGTTTCTTCACAGGGGCGGAACCAGAGGGGGGTCAAGAGGGTCCGCTGACCCCCCGGATATAGAAATTTGTAAGACTTTTATATGTACAATCTGATATTATTCTAGGAAAAAACATGTTTTAGACTCTCTAGTTATAGCCGGTAAAAAAGAGAGTTTTATGATGACCCTCTGACAAAGAAGTTCTGGTTCCACCACTGTTTCTTCATCTTATTGACTGAAATTGTTATGCAAGTATAAGAATCATGAATATGACAACATTCTTGAGCAAGAACCAGATGTTAACTTTAGGCTGTTTTTTTGAGAAATTTGTATCATTGATGTAGTTTATGTAAAAAGTTAAGTACAAAAATAATTTCAAAAAATTGGATATATATGGTCCCGGCGGGGCTCGAACCCGCGACCTTCGGCTCATAAGACCAACGCTCTAACCAACTGAGCTACGGGACCTGTATTGTTATTGGGCACACTAATAAAATATTTATCAGTTGAAAATTGTATCATTAGTTTTTATTATATGTTTTTTCAGAGTTTTTTTTCTTCTCCTGTAATATATATGTTTTTATATATTTAACTCATTTAGGCAATTAATTTAAAATTTCTTTTATATTTGACATATTTATTAATCATTCGTTTAACCTGCTCACAAATTTGATTATTATACTTATTCCATACTTACATGTAGTAGATAGGGGTGAGAACGAGCCATGCCGTTAGTGAGTTACACTCGCTAAAAGCTTGAGCCTAAGATAAGCTTGTGTTATCAACGTGCATAGGCTAAGTTTCACTTATCGAGCTTGAGGTGGCTAATGAGCCTAAAGAGCCTATTAATTATATAACTTTTATTTGACATCTTAAGTACATATTTATATGTATAATTATTATTAATTTATTATACATAAAATTATAATAAAAATAACTAAATGACATATATTACCATTAAATATAAAAGTTATATAAATATATATGCAAAAATTATAAACTATATAATAAACGAGCCAAACTCAAGCTTGAAAAACTACTCACGGGTTGAAACGTTGAGCTCGACCTTCAGTAATAGAGCTCGAAACAAGCCTAGCTCGAGCTCTTGTAAGTTACAAGAGTCGAACTCATGCTAGGCTAGGCTCATTTACCCCGACCATATCCGTCAATATTCATTTACTAAGTCGCCATGCTTGCCAACAAATTGTTGGTGGAAACCTTAAATCCGACTTATTCCCTTGGTGTGTTTTTAATGTTATACTTTCTACTCTTCTGCTGACATGAAGAGATTTATTATTATTGACTCTTTACTTCAACTGCTAACCACCAAGCTCTATTACTAACCCTTAGTGACATCACCATATTAATTAATAAATGATCGACTTTTACATATACTCAAATGGTTCACTAAGTATATCAACCATATCCAAACATGTAACAAGTTCAAAATTAAGAAAAAGAAATCACCATCATTCATGAGGTTTATTACAATGGCAACACTTGTTATCGAAACCGAAATAGAAAACCCAACAACAACAACAACAATAGTAGAGTAAACTATCAAAATCGTTCTTGTGGTTTGGGCACTTTTGCCAGATCCGTCCTAAGAGGGTTTTTTTTTCTCAACTGAACCACTCAGGTTTCACAAAAGTTGTCAGATCCATCCATTTCTCTAACACTGTTGAGAAAAAAAACTCTTTTTGGATGGATCTGGCAAAAATGTTCAAACTTCAAGGACGACTTTTGCAGTTTACTCAAAAAATAAGTCATTATATGCCCAAAATACTATTGACACGTATTTTACATCGATCGAAAACCATAAAAACAAAATCATCGGTGCCAATTCTGATAACACCAATAACGATATTGTTCGGTTGAAATCAATTTGGTTCGTCACGTTATCGGCAATCGTATGGCCTATGTTCCCCAAAAGTAATATATTTTGAATACAACTTTGTTTTCAATAAAATTTATAAATGTCGAGGAAAAAATAAAACACAATTGTATTAAGCTTTATAAAAAAAGTTAACGAAACACAAGTTATTAGAGAAAATCAAATTAAATAAAAATTAAATGAGTTAGAATTGTATATTACTAATACATATACGAGGTGAAATAGAAAAAAAAGAGTAAAAGCTTGGTGACTAATCAAGTGAATCTCTCCCCCCCCCCCCCCCCCCCCCCCCCCCCCCTCAAAGCCTTGCCTTACTTTTTTATTTATTTAAATCACACCATATAAACAAGAATTTTTATTCTTTTTAATAAGAGTATAATATTGTTATAGTTTTTTTAATTTAAAAAACAAATCAACATGTTACATGATTACATATCATTACATGATTACATAGCGTTACATTATAACATATCATTACATGATGACATAGTATTACATAATTATATAATACATTATATTCTAGAACAACTATAACATTGTATGATTTTGTATACACTATGTGATTATACACCATTACATAGCATTACGTGCTCCGGCTACGGCTACGTGATTATTATTTATATACTATCTAGGACATGCAATTCACATTTTTTTTATTCTTGCTTTCCCCAATTGATACATATTACGCATTCTTCAATTTTCTGCCCTTGTCGATTCAAGTAACAAATAAGGCCTTCAGAATTAATCCGAGCAGTAATCTCCGTACATGGATTAAATCGGATTCATTTCCTTGCAATTGGATTGTTATTGGTTGTGTCGACAACCGATAAAGCAACTTCCATGAACCTCTCTGACATTAATTTATTCGATTTTCTATCGCCAACCATTTGTAAGCTTTCTACGTTCAATCACCTCCAAATTATTTCCTTCTAGATTCATTTGCATATAAAGAAGTGTGTTTGTTATATAATGATTTAAAAATAAAGTAGGATTTATAATGTATCGAGTTATTCGCGGCTGATGTTGATTTCTAAACTCGTTATTTTTTTTTTTTTTTTTGTAAATATAAAAAATTCAGAATTCGCTTTAAACCTTGAAATCTCCAATATGAAAAATGATTCATGATGTTCAACAAAACTCAAAACTCAACTATTTTATAAACACTCATATGTTTTGAAAGATATTTGGAAGAAACAATATCCTTTTTGAATCTTGTAAATCTTGATGAGCACTATTATTATGCACAAAGTTAATATCTTATTTTAATTTGTTTATTTGATTTAAATTTTACATCACTATCATCTTATGACATACAATTTCTTAAATATATATCATAAGCATTCAAATTATTATAGAACATGAATATCACAAATAATTATTATAGAACATGAATATCACAAATTCGCAATAAAGATCTTGTCTTGATTTTTAATTAGGGTCCATTGTTGCATATGATATTTTATTTTGCATTTAATATTCATTGAAAGTTGATTTAAGATAAAACATTAAGAAATATATTATATATATTCAAAACTCATATTATAATAATAATAACAACAACAATAATAATTACTATTTATAAAAATATATTGAATGGTAAATTATTAACTTTTAATAGAGAATTTAGATGCATCACCATTCAAAGGTTCATAATCAATCGGTTTCAATTGTAAACGCTTTGGTTAACGTCAGCTTCAACGTGGTTAGATTCCAACAAATTTCAATTAACGCTTCGGTTAACGTTAGCTTCAGATAGGGGTGTGCACGGTTCAGTTTGGTTCGGTTTTTGGGCAAAACTAAAATCGAAACCGAAATGTCAGTTTTTGGTTTTTAAAACCGTTCGGTTTCGGTTTTTTCGGTTTTTATGTCGGTTCGGTTTTTTGGTTGTTTCGGTTTTTTGGAAGAAAATTATGTAAGATTCAAAAAACAAAGGTATAATTTAAAATATAAGAATCGTTCTTATATTTTTACATTTAAGATATAATAGATAACCTCTTTAATTAATATTGCTTACATAAATCTAACCTTCTAATCTATTTTTATGTTTCTCCAAAGTTTTTATTAAGACATTTTTTTATATTAATTTGAAGGTCATTTAATTTTTATATTAATATTAGTTATTTCTTGTATGGGATAAATAAATCATTTCAATTATAAATAAACATATAATGTTATTATTATAAAGACTTAACATTCAAGAATAAAATTAAGAGTAAATTACAAAAATCGTCCTTTATGTATGTCACTTATTGCAAACTGTGTCATTTGTCTTCAATAATTACAGAAAACGTACTCGATGTTTGCAAACTCTTGCAAGTTATGTCCTTTAGCCCTAACTCAGTTAATTTTTGTGGTTAAATCTGACCAAATAGACCCCACATGAGGGTATTTTGGTCATTTTACTCTCATGTGAGGTCCATTTGTTTAGATTTAACCACAAAAATACCCTTATGTGGGGTCAATTTGGTCAGATTTAACCACAAAAATTAACTGGGTTAAGGCTAAAGGACATAATTTGCAAGGGTTTGCAAACATCGAGTATGTTTTCTGTAATTATTGAAGACAAAGGACACAATTTGCAATAACTTACATACACAAAGGATGATTTTTGTAATTTACTCTAAAATTAATAATATCTACTAGCATTGGGCTAAACACTTAAACAACTTAAACTTAAACATAAAAAATATATGTATTGTAACTTATCGGTTCGCTTCGTTTTTTTTTTTCGGTTATTGAAAATGGTTATCCGAAAACCGAACCGAAATTTTCGGTTATTAAAAATCCGAAAACCGAACCGTCGGTTTTTGTTTCGGTTCGGTTTTGTCGGTTATATCGGTTACGGTTCGGTTATTTCAGTTTTTTGCTCACCCCTAGCTTCAGACATATTGGAGGGAAGATCTACCCTCCTCAGACCAACCGACATTTTGGTATTTGGATAGGCAGGAGGAAAACATGCACGTGTAGATCTAACAAGAGTTTCCCCTCTTATGGGTAATGATTTTACGATGGGTCATGCTCCTTCGGGCAAAATAACCAAACACGAGTGTAAAAGGTAATGTTATTGATAAAACAATGATGTTTTTTTTTTTGGTATTTTTTTTTTTAAGGAAGTATAAAAGGTGGTCTACAGGAACCGACCAACAACCGCTAATCAACCAATAACCAGGTGGTGCCAAGTCCTTTTCCTCTGCACTCTTTCTTCCTCACTTTTCTCAACCAAATTCTCATTCACAATCACCTCTCAACAACTCTTCTCCCCTTTTTCTCACTTTCATAACAATATTATTAATATTATTATTTCTTCTTCATCTTTTTTGGGTGGTCAAGATTAAAGAATGATGAAATGGTCAACAACAACTTCAAAAAGGAGCAAAAAAGAACAGCCACCACAACAGGTTCAAGGTGCCATTGATTGGGAAGTTAGACCTGGAGGTTTGCTTGTACAAAAGAGGATTGTCGGGTCAGATCCGGGTTGTGGTACTACCCAAATTATTAGCATTAAAGTCTCACATGAATCTTATCATCATCATCTCTCTGTACCTTCAGTTTCAACATTTGGTAACTTTTCTAGTCCTTTTTTTTGTATTTAGGTTGATCAATGATATGGGTAGTGAAATATGTTAACTTTTTTAATTAAAGATTTCATCTTTTGGTTGTTGTTCTGTAATTAGGTTGACCACTGATATGGGTACTGTAATATATTACTTTTTTTTTAATTAAAGATTTCATCTTTCTGTAATTAGCTTGATCACTGATATGGGTACTGTAATATATAACTTTTTTTTAATTAAAGATTTCATATTTTGGTTGTTCTTCTGTAATTAGGTTGATCAATGATATGGGTAGTGAAATATGTTAACTTTTTTAATTAAAGATTTCATCTTTTTGTTGTTGTTTTGTAATTAGGTTGATCACTGATATGGGTACTGTAATATATTACTTTTTTTAACTAAAGATTTCATCTTTTGGTTGTTGTTCTGTAATTTTTTTAATTAAAGATTTCATCTTTTGGTTATTCTTCTGTAATTAGGTTGTTACTTCTTTTGATCATGAATGTTTATGTGATTTTTGAATTAAAAATGTAATCTTGATTGAGGGTTTTTTTTTTTTATATATCATTAGTCATTTAGATCATATTTTGTTGACTTTTTTAGTTTTGACTTACAGTTGGGTGTGCTTGTTTTTGTTTTATGAGATATGTTACTTTTTATAAATTGAAGATTCCATCTTTGAGTAATATTGAATTAGAGTTGTGGTTGTTGGTTTTTTTGGTCATGAATCTTTTATATACTTTTTGAATGAAAAATGTTATCATGATTCTTGAACCAGGGTTGTTGATGTTGGTCTTTGATAATTAGTTATTAAGAATTTAAGATCATATTTTGCGCTTTCATGTTTTGTTGACTTCTTTCGTTTTGACCTACCGTTTTATATAAATTAATGGTGTAAAGTAGCGTAGGAGTAAGCTTTGCCGATCAAAAAGAAAAAAAATAATTAATATAATATTTGAACAACAAATGTTATCTTGATTCAGGGTTGTTGATGTTTGTCTTTGAACATAAGTTATTTAGGTCATGTTTTGTGTTTTCATGTTTTGTTGACTTTTCTAATTTTGACTTACAGTTGGGTGTGCTTGTAGTCGTTGGCTTTAACCCTAGACCGCCTGCAAGCATTCATGGCATTCTTTTCCACAAGTTAGCACCAGAATCTTGATTATGTCCCAATGCTTCATGTTCTATGTTCCAAGAGAGTGATTATGTTGACCTTTTGACTTTTAAGATTAAACTTGCTTGATTTATAGTTACACAACATTCATTCCTTAAATAGTTACATGACTTTTTGTTAAGATGGTAATCATGTTGATGTAATCATGGTGTAGGTGATCTAAAAAAGATTCTTGCGCGTATGATCAATTTAGAAGCTAAGGATCAAAGATTATTATTTAGAGGGAAAGAAAAAGGTGACGATGAACGTCTAGATATGGCTGGTGTAAAGGACATGTCAAAAGTGATATTGTTGGAAGATCCTGCTAGTAAAGAGAGAAAGCTTAATGGAAAGAAGAACGCTAATGTACAGGCGTTTGACGCAGTTATGAAAGTCAGAACCGAAGTGGATAAGCTCTCACACAAGGTTCGTGTAACCAACATCATATTCAACATGCTAGTTTTATCAAAATGTAACTATCTTTGATCCAAGTTCCTATCTTGGGTATCCATATTTGTTTTGACCAATGTAACGATACCGAGAAGATTAACAGATTAACATAGACCATTGTCACACCCTAGGCAAATCCCACATCGGTCGTGGCCATGAGAGATTCTTGGTTCATAAGCAATGTCCTACTTCTTAAATTGCCAACGCGTTTTGGGCTTAGTTGGCTATGGAGTACATAAAAACTCCACAATCATGCATGCTCAGGTAGGAGTAGTACCAGGATGGGTGACCTTCTGGGAAGTCTCCACTGGGGCAACCAAAAATAAATCCATGAGTTCTTGGATGGGCAACCCATTGGGGGCAAAGCAGACAATATTAGTGATACGAGAGGCCGGATGTTACACCCAACCCGTCAAACATGTCAAAAAGTCAACGTGTTCAAAGCTTGTTTGTTTGTGCTTCTTTAGGTTGCAGCCATGGAGACATCCGCCCAAAACGGGATCAAGATTGTGGAGAAGGAAGTTGAGGTTTTGACCGAGCTACTCATGAAGGAGCTACTCAAACTGGATGGTATTGAGGCTGACGGAGAAGCAAAAAATCAAAGGCGAATCGAGGTTGGATTTTCAAAAGTCAAACAAACTACTTTCTTATGTTAAAAGTTAGTTCTGAACATAATTTATTCAATGTTTTTGCACAGGTGCGTCGTGTGCAGGGCTTTGTCGACATTCTTGACGGTCTAAAGTTGACCATGGGTACAAACCAGTTTGACAAGCGCGGTGTGCCGACCGTTTCAATAATGACAAAATGGGAAACATTTGATTCAGGAGTTGGGAGCCTAAATGAACCTAACCATGTACAAAATTCGACTAAAATAACTAAAGATTGGGAGCAGTTTGAATGATTAGTAAACCGTAAACATATTTGCTTATAGAGTTATAGTCCCATAGTTATTGTATTGAATGAATAATGGTTGGGACTTGATAGACAAAAGCAGGTGTGGATTTGGTTGTGTGGTAATCTGTTAAGAGATGATCAAGAGAGATCTTTATCATGAATGTGAATGTTTGATGTGGATATAGTTTGAATAAAGTATTTTGTTAATCAAAAATTTCAACAGAATTTATTAATAATTAAGTTTTTTTGAAAAAGTTGATGCTTCATTCATACCATTGAAAAGTTTTTCAATTTGTTTGTCTTAAAGATAATGAATTTGTCCACCCTTTTCGCCCTTTCGACATGTTTCGTGCCTTGCAAAAAGATCAAGACTAACTTGCATGTCAAGTGTCAACCGCAAGCTGTGTCGTCAAATGTGTTGGAAAAATGGGTCGAGTTTAAAATAAAATAAAAATTATTATTTTTTGGTTTGTGCTTTACTATGTGAGCGCCTTATAACGAACTAAATTATATTCAAAATGAAGCTAAGATAAATAAGATATCGATAGGGTCAGTCAAAAAGAGCAAAATGTATGAATGTTTAGAAAAAAAAACACAATTATTTTATAATGTGAAATTGGTATTTGAAGAATCCATTTTTTTCTGTAAAAATTAAATAATTATTTTTTTATTAGGAACAAAAATGGCCCCTTATAACAAAGACAAATCTTTTGCAGGAAGCATTGACATGGCAGCTGATGGTCTCATCTCATTGTATCTTTTGGGTAATTTTATATGTGCCAACATGATATGGGTTGAAAAAAAATTGCATATGGGTTCATTTGATTCTGATCAAATTACACAATGGGTCAACTTGGATTGATTCAAGTTGAACACCGGGTCAAAACAGGTCACTTTATAACACTTGCTAACTTAAAACGGTTCTAAATGACAAGTAACACCCATGACCCACGCCCATTGTTATCGTCACCACCTACCGTTAAAGCGGCCCGTTTTGACTCGACACCCAATTCGACCCACCTGTTTTGCCAGGCTTACTAATCTCAATGCGAGTACTTTATGAGTTTTGATTTTTTTCGAAGTCAATAGCAAGTTCTTGTGGAATGCTTCATGCTTGGTGATAGGTACATGCATTTTTGTCCATGTTTAGTTATTTGAAAACAAAACAAGTTGTAGGCCCATCGATTATACATGTACCCGAATAACCCGACCCAAACTATTTGAATAATAAATCCAATCAACACCCCTACTTGGTTGTTTATGCTGCTAGTGCATTGGCTGGATCCCACCCTAATAGCACCACTTTTGATGACAACCTCATGATCCCACTTACATCTCTCTTGGGAGGATCTTTAGTTTTTTAAGAACATGGTGTATCCTTGGTTCTAAAAGCGTGGGGCGTTCTGAGGCCCTGAAAGGCGAGGCTTAAGGCTAGAGCTTCAAATACGCGAGACATTGCACTATGTGTCTCTGTACAACCAAAAGGTGCATCTCATTCATCTCTTCTACACATCAACCTTCTTCTTCATCAAGGAAACCATTCATAATCTTTTCATCCTTTTGGTCGTCTCCGAACCCTAATTTTGACCCACATGTGCATGAAGCGCCGCCTCAAGGATCTATAGCGTTTTTCCAACCACCGTGCGCTTCATAAACAAGGCTGTATCTACTTTATCTTATCATATTAACACCCCTTAATCATAAAACTGATCCTAAATCTGCCTGCAGTCTTATCTAATACTCCTTATATTATGTTCTCTATTTTTTCTTTGACTTTCAATGTCAAACAAACCAAACCAAATCTTAGAACCAGTGTTTCAAATAAGTCAATAGTTGCATAAAAATGTAGAGCAAGAATCATGTAGCACATTTATAATTATGGCAAAACTGTGAGAAATTAATAACAACTTTTAAAATCCAATTAGTACAAGTAACAAAGTACACAATTAGTGCTCTTACCTCTTTGAATCCTCTGACAAATATGATGATTATAAAAAAAAAAAAAAAAAAAAAAAAAAAAAAAAAACTAAAACATCCATAAACATAAAACCACTATGACAAGTAAAAGATAGTACCTATTGAAACATGTAGAGAACTGAAACATCCTTTGTTACGCGTTACCTATATTCTGGTCGACTGGCAATGAATCTCTATTACTCTTTCTTAGCATCATGAGATAAGGGGCGAAAACAAGGAAGACAAGGAAGACCGAGAATACAAAAATGATAACGAAGGCCATGATCTCACCGTCAAGACCATAGTATCGGTTATGTACAAGATTATCCGAATAAACTGGAGCTATCGCGGGGGCGTGTAAGGCTTCATCTGTAGCACCCATTTAAGTTATCATTCTTGCTTATTAGTTATCACACCTCTTATGTTCTTTCATTTTTATTATTTCATTTTATTTATTTTATATCTTGATATAGTAAACTGATATGGTCCCTTTACTTGTCTGTATGGGATCACAAAAAAATGTTTTTTTGCATGTGTCAATTGAATTTGGGATGGTGACAAAGTGTGTGTGCAAGTTGCATATATATGTTTGCTAGAAGACACACATTAGTGTTTGAAAATTCATAAGATTGTAAGGTGAGGTGATGATGCTACAATGTGTAGTTCACGGGTTGGTTTAGGAACCAAAAGAAATGTAAAAGGTTTTGGACCGTCCGATTAGAGATAAAGCCAAAGGCATCCCAAAACCTTTGGATTAAAATATATATGTGTTCACCAACCAACATGGTGCAAATTGGGTTTCTGATACCGGTACCAATGTTGTTAGGTCGAAATAACCGTGGTACCAATATTGTTGTGACGTTATGGGTACCGTACCGGCACTCTCTATAATTTATGATACAAAAAAATACTATATCGTGGACAAAACTCCGTTTGCAACGAAACTTATACGTGGATATAAATAAACACCATGCGAAGGTATATTAAGAATTCTATAAAGCATAACGTTATATTACTAGAATAAATAAAAGGGTAAATGACGTCACTTTATTAAAAAAATATATTTGTTAGGTAGCTTTGACAACATGTACGATTATGCTTCGATTACTTTACTTACACATTACTACTCACAACCCCGTTTTGAAAGTGTAGCGAATTTAAAACCATGGGGACGCATGTTTCCAAAATTTTCATCGGGGGACTCAAGTTGACTCCGCCCCTAAACCACATGAACGTAAATTGCACTTTACTCAAATTATATTGAAATGTGGAGAAAAATAAGCACGTCTTATTGTTGTTCTTTGAATTTTGTATAACATAATATCTTAAAAGTTATAAAAGAAAAACAAAAATGCTTAAAATTAGTTGATGAAAACAACACTTAAAACTTAAAAAAAGTAAAAACAAAACTTAAAATCTTAAACTTAAAAAAAAGGAGTAAAAACAAAACTTAAAATACATAAGTTGACTAAGTTAATAACGCAGTAAATATAACCAATACAATCCAGACATTTGTATCTTATACATGTTGAATAAATGAAAAAATTAAATAGTTAATACTAAAAAAATATATATAAAACGATATTTTTTTTTTGAAATCTATATCTATATCTATACTATATAATAAAAGAAATCAATGAATGGACACTTGTCATTATTCTAGACCATCCTTAATTGTAGATAATTATTATTTAATTTAAATTATTAAATATTAATTAAATTAATATAAATCTTATCAACTCTAAATTATTGGCATAAACTTAATATTTAATAAATAAAAACTAACGAAAAACAATGAATAACCTAATCTGATATACTTTCACACACTCAAAGATATAATTTAATTAGACAAAAACATAAATTTAAATTCTAAATTTAAGTGATGTTCACTTATTAATTATTAAAAAAATAAAATATAATATAAGTAAACGAAAATTTGAAGGTAAAAACATTAATTGAAATTCTTTATTATAAATTATATTAAATTAAATTTATCATATTGTCTAAACATTAAACCCACATATAGTATATTAGTTTTAGACTATATTAATTTTAGATTATATGGAGTGGGAGGACATGAAGAGGGGTAATAAGCGTCATGTGGCTGCCACACAGTAAGGGAGCATGGTAAAAAAAAAACACAGGGTGATTTTGGCGTGAAAGTGACGTTTTTATTTTAAAACAAAAACATCAATTAATTAAAACTAACTCAAACAACACTCACCAATCAAAATCCGCCACCTCACACTGCACAATCCCTCCACCCGGTGAAAATCTTCTGCCCCCTTCCCCCGCCGTTCCTTACGCCACCCACGGGCCGGTGTGCCTGACGTGGAGAGGCTTCCACACCACTTTTCCATGCCTACTACGTATGATCTTACAAGCTCAAGTATGGTTAATTTACGAATCCTAAGTTTATACAAATAATTATAGTATAACAAAAATAAGGCTAATGCTATGATACAAAGTATCCTAAAAATGAGAAGGGAACAAAGACACAATGAATCACAAAATATAACACAATGTCGATGTAAAAAGATACAATAAGTTGTAAAAAAGACACATCCTAAGTTTATACAAATAATTATAGTATAACAAAAATAAGGCTAATGTTATCATACAAAGTATCCTAAAAATGAGAAGGGAACAAAGACACAATGAATCACAAAATATAAGTCGAGGTAAAAAGATACAATAAGTTGTAAAAAAAGACACAATGATATAAATATAGAAAACACATCATGTTAAATAAAAAGAAACGTAGATCTAAACAAAAATTCTAATATCTACAAGTTAAAAAACCAAAAAGCGAAAATTCACAATCTCATATCGTAGAATTACGGTTCCAATGTCGCTCGAATGAGGTCAGTCGGAGTCCGTTTGATACTCTTCCCACGACTTCTTATTTTTAGGAGACTATGTATTTGATTCTAACCCAACAAAATAAATTTTTACTAATATAAACTTTATTTTGTTTTATTAATATAAACTTTATTTTGAAAAGTATATTAGTTTTAAAGTTTTTTAACATTAATTAATATTGTTTCACTTAACAGTGTTATTATTGTTAACTATGAGAAATTATATTAAACAACTTATTAATCAAACCAAAAATTTAAAATAGTATTAACCTAATTTAAAAAATAATAAAAAAATCCATTTTGATTTAGAAAGATTTTTTTTACAATAGATAAACCCGTATAATACACATGGTTTTAAAGATATAACATTTTTTGTTATTTGCTATATAAAATTAGATTTATTCAACCCATACAATACACAAAGTTTTTTTAAAATATAACTTTTTTTTATCATTCAGTATATAAAATTACTTTTCTTCCACCCGTGAATACACAAGGTTTTTTTTTTTAAATATAACTTTTATATTTTTTGGTATACAAAATAACATTTATTCAAACCGCACAATAAACGATGTTCTTAAAGATATAACTTTTCTATTATTTAATATACAAAATTATATTTACTTAACACATGTAATAAATGAGGTTTTTAAAAGTATATTATTTTTTATTTAGTATATAAAATTACATTTATTCAACCCGTGTAATACACGGGGTTCTAATCTAGTAAGATATAATTAAAATCATATATAAGTAAATATTAAATATCTAGTAACAAAGATTAAAGAAATATTATATTATATGGGTAAAGTTATTCTACAAAGTCTTTAAATCTAGGAAGGGTACATAGACACATTAGATAGCAAAATATAACACAATACCTAAATATATAACATAATGTCAAGAAAAAAGATATAATGAATCGCAAAAAGACATAATTATGAAAAAAAGACACAATGCTAAATAAAAAGTCACAACGATCAAAACAAACATTCGAAAATCTACATGCTAAAAATCCAAAAGCGAAAACCTAAAATTTAAGATCATAGAGTTCGACAAAATGGTTCCAATGTCACTAGAATGAGTTCAATCGGAGTCTGCTTGATACCCTTTCTACAATTTCCTATTTTAGAATACAATGTATTTGTCTATCACATGAGGTGGTGGTCCATTGGTAACGGCAAGTGGTAGGAGACTTGGGTTCTCCAATGTAGACTCAAGTTCAATCCTCACTTGTGTCACTTTGGTGGATAAGACAATGATAGATAGAGTCTAGCCTCCTTGCAGAGGAGTCAGGCTCTATCCTGAGCCCACCCGGGTTTTAGTCCCCCCGTGTATTACGCCAGAGAGTTATGCTCTTGTGGTGGCACAACGACTGTCAAGTGGCAGCCGACGGTATGGTTTCTCGGGGGAACGCCCAAGCCAAACTCTGAAGCCAGCATGGGTCCAGTTAAGACAACATAGTCTGGCCGGAGTGGGGCAACGAGGCTCTCCAATTTGGGGAGTGCAGTAGCCTAATTCAAGAAAGTCGCCATTAAAAAAAAAGGCAAAACCTTTAAACATTTTGGGAGTGTGAGGTCTTGAGTTCAAGTCCTACAAACAACAGAAAATAAAAAAAATGCTGTTAAAAAAATAATACAGTGTATTTGAACGTTTCCCTTTGTTATTAACTAGGTGTTGCCCCGCCCGCGTTGCGGGGTGATGGCCGAATAATTTTTAACCAATTAAAAAAACAGTACCATAGTTTTGCTAGAAAGAAAAAGTAAAAAGAGTGTTAGGCAGCTCCTTGACACGATTTTTAGCTGGGGGCAAAGTCATATTTTTATTTTTACTTGGGGGAAAATCAATTTTTAATCTGTACTGAGGGCAAAAAAACATAATTTTGAATTGAGGGTGATATCGTAATTTTTTTCCCAAGGGTAAAATTCTAATTTTAGCTAGGGGAAAACCGTATTTTTAATCTGTACTGAGGGCAAAAAAACATAATTTTGAATTGAGGGTGATATCGTAATTTTGAACCGAGGGGGAAATCGTAAATTTTAGCTGGGGGCAAAAGCATAATTTTATTTTGAACTGGGGTCAAAGACGTAATTTTAAACTGGGGAAAAACCGTAATTTTAAAGTGGGTATAAAATAATAAACTGGTGTAAAATCGTAATTTTGAGTCGGGGGAAAAAGAAAATTTTATTTTGAACTGGAGCGAAGACGTAATTTTGGCCGAGGGTGAAAGCGTATTTTTTTTTACCGATGGCGAAATCGTATTTTCGGTTTAGCTGGGTATAAAGTCATATTTTTATTTTGAACTAGGGGAAAATCATAATTTTGAACTGAAGGTAAAATCGTAATTTTGAGGTAGGGGAAAACGATAATTATATTTTTAGCTGGGGGCAAAAAAGTAATTTTAAACCGAGTGTGAAATCGTAATTTTGAACCGAGGGAAAATCATAATTTTGAGCTGGGGGCAAAAGCATAATTTTAGTTTGAACTGGGGCGAAGACGTAATTTTAAACTGGGGGCAAAACCGTAATTTTAAAACGGGTATAAAATAAAAAGCTTAGGGTAAAATCGTAATTTTTAAACCTATGGAAAAATCATAATTTTGAGCTGTTGGCAAAAGGGCTATTATATTTTTTAGTTGGGAGAAAAGCGTAATTTTAAACTGGGGGCAAAGCCGTAATTTTAGAATGGATATAAAATAATAAAATGGTTGGTCCAATAGAGGGGCGACCGCCCATTTCAACCAATAGCAGGGAAAAACTGTTCCTTGCCATTGTCTTTGCATATGTTGAATGCTTACATTTTTAAGGCATGTACTAACAACATTTGTTTTCCGAAACGGGATAGAATGGAATTCTTACTTTTAAACAATGTTTTTGAAAAGAAAGAAAATCCATGTTTTGTTCAAACCAACAACTCTCTTCTTAAAGTAATAAGACTGTAGAGTGTCTGTAGAGTGTGGGATGGTTTGGGTTGGGGGCTTTGTATGACATGTGGTGGAGATGGGCTTCACTAGGCCACCCTAAAAAAGTGGGGTGTGGAGGGGGCATGTTGTGACATGGCTTAACTTGTCACGGCCCCTAACCCAGTTTTACCCGTTTTCGGAGCCGCGGGACAGAAACTCGTGGTATTTATATTTGATTTGGCAGCTGAAATATCAACAGGATCGTTTTAAACTGAAAACATCCAATTATTTTATTTCACACTTTTGGGATAAAATCCCATAATTTACAATAAAGGAATTTCACGAGGAAATCCCCTATTTTACAAAACATGTTTATTTATTTTACTGAGCAACCTCTTCAAGCTTTAGTGCTACGCGGCACTTTTTCCTTGGTTCACAATAAGTCACCTGAAACATGTTTTAAAAAGATTTTATCAGCGGGGAAATACTGGCGAGTCACTCAATTTGTACAAAACGACACATTGTTATAATACAATATTAAGGGTGATTACATTGTTTCTATCAACCAATTACCCCAAATCGGTATTTGTCACTCGACCGTATCTATGACTATGGTCAGATCACCCATTGGCTAACCCGTTGTCCAATGGTGACGGATATCAAGTAATGTATACAAAACCCCACATACCGGTAGTAATTGAAGATTTCAAAGACTTAATCCCTGTAATTATAACTTTGAAAACAAGTAGGGTTTTGGGAAAACAATTTGATAACAAGAGAATGACTCACATTGCAGGTTTAACTGGACATAACCTTGCCTACTGATTTAGCCTTGTGACCTAATTAAATAACAATGCACACGAAACTAGGTCAGTAACTTAATATAACATTTACGATATCTCACGAAATCAAAACCCTCACGACGAATGACAAAGCATAGCCCGGATTCGGGCAACACTTAAACATCCATTGGATCAGTTTCAATCGATCGGACATTGTATCGTAGCAGTGATCGAGTTAATACCCTGTACTCGTAGCAGCGTTTCCCTAAGTGAAAATTCGAATTTGAGCAGTATCTTTCGTCTTTTAGAAAGTTTTACGTACACAGATGAACAGGCCATGCTCGGTTCAATTTATAGCTGATTTTTGGGTTTTACGCGGCCCGCATAATCCTTCTTAAGATCTTACGCGGCCCGCGAGGGCCACCTAGTCTACAACTAGGGCTACCGTGTCACGTGTAGGCCCGCCACGTGGCCTGGAACGAGTCCCGGTCATTTGATGTTCTGTCGCGTCCCGCGTAGCCTTACCTTATGGCTTACGCGGCCCGCGTGAAATCCAAATTTCTTGATTTCTTGGTTTTTCATGAGCACTAGGGTTTCAGGGGTCCGGGTTTTTACTTACGGGTCGTTTATGGACATTTTTGCAGGTTCTTACATCCTCCCTACCTTATTTAAAATCTCTTCCTCGAGATTTACTGAAATAAGTGGGGATACTTTCGCTTCATCTCTGATTCTAGCTCCCAGGTGTACTTAGGTCCTCTTTTTGAATCCCACTTGACCTTGACTAGTACCAATCTTTTGTGTTTGAGAAACTTAATCTTCCTGTCTTCTATTTGGAGCGGTTTCTCAACAAATTTCAACTTTTCATTTACCTCTATGTCTTGAAGAGGTACTACCAGTGATTCGTCAGATAGACATTTCTTGAGGTTAGATACATGAAATACGTCATGTACTCCGGCTAGTTCTTCTGGTAGTTGTAAGCGATAGGCAACTGGTCCTATGCGTTGGATTACTGGGAATGATCCTATGTACCTTGGACTTAGCTTTCCTTTCTTACCAAATCGGACTACTCCTTTCCAAGGAGAAACTTTTAAGAGTACCTTGTCTCCGATTTCAAATTCCAGTGGCTTGCGTCAATTGTCTGCATAACTTTTCTGGCGATCTCGAGCGGTCTTCAGTCTATCATTGATTTGAGTTATCTTGTCGGTGGTTTCCTGTACAATCTCGGGACCTGATAATTGACTTTCTCCTATTTCTGCCCAACAAACTGGAGTTCTAAATTTTTGTCCATATAGTGCTTCGAATGGGGCAGCTTTGATACTTGCATGATAACTATTGTTATAGGAGAATTCAATTAAGGGTAGGTGGTTATCCTAGTTTCCACCAAAATCTATTACACATGCTCTGAGCATGTCTTCCAGGGTCTGGATCGTCCTTTCACTTTGTCCATCTGTTTGGGGATGGTATGCAGTACTCAAGTTTAATCGGGTCCCCATTGCTTCTTGGAAACTTGTCCAAAAATGTGAAGTGAAACGACTATCCCTGTCTGATACAATGGAGAGTGGGACTCCATGTAAGGATACTACCTCGTCTACATACAATTTTGCTAATCTTTCCATGCTAAAGGTTTCCTTCATGGGTAGAAAATGAGCTGATTTGGTTAATCGATCCATAATTGCCCAAATTGCATTGTTACCTTTCATAGTTTTAGGCAACTTAGTAACAAAATCCATTGTTATTAGTTCCCATTTCCAAACAGGCATTTCTAGTTGTTGAAGTAAACCTGAAGGTTTCTGGTGTTCTGCCTTAACTTGTGAACAAGTTAGGCACTTAGAAACATATCTAGCTATATCCTTTTTCATTCCTATCCACCAGAAATTATTCCTTAAATCTTGGTACATCTTATTATTACCAGGATGCATGGTATACCTAGATTTATGGGTCTCCTCTAAAATTTTATTTCTTAAGTCTCCTTGCTTAGGTACCCAAATCCTTTTCTTGTGGAATCTCCAAATTCCATCAACCCCTTGTTTTAATTCTTTTATTCTTCCTTTCATTCCTTCAGCATCATCTTTGATTGCTGTTTCTTGAACGTTCTTCAGTTGTTCCATTAAATCTACTTGAAGATTTAATCTAAGAGCACGAACTCGTCTTTGTTTTTCATGATACTTACGACTTAGGGCATCTGCTACTACATTTGCCTTTCCTTTATGATATTGAATATCACAGTCGTAGTCACTTAGAATTTCCATCCATCTTCTTTGCCTCATGTTTAATTCTTTTTGCCCAAATATGTACCTCAAACTTTTATGATCTGTATAGACTGTAAACTTACTTCCATACAGATAGTGTCTCCAAATCTTAAGGGCAAAAATTATTGCTCCTAATTCTAAGTCGTGAGTCGTATAATTTTCTTCGTGCTTTTTCAATTGCCTTGAGGCATACGCAATTACCTTTTTGCGTTGCATCAGCACACATCCTAATCCTAGCTTAGAAGCGTCACAGTAAACTTCAAAATCTTCTGTTCCGTCTGGTAAAGCTAGAATTGGAGTATTTGTTAACCTTTGCTTTAAAATCTTAAAAGCCTCTTCTTGCCTAGTTCCCCATTCAAACTTAACTGTTTTCCAGGTTAGCTTAGTTAATGGTACTGCTATCTTAGAGAAATCCTTAATAAAGCGCCTATAGTACCCAGCTAATCCTAGAAAACTTCTAACTTTCGTAGCTGATTGCGGGACCTTCCATTTGGTGATCGCTTCTATCTTGGAGGGATCTACGTGAATACCTTCGCGATTCACCATGTGACCTAAGAATTGCACTTCCTGTAGCCAAAATTCACACTTCGAGAATTTGGCGTAAAGCTTCTCTTTCCTTAACAGAGTTAAGAATGCTCATAGATGCTCACAATGCTCGTCCTGATTTTTGGAATAAATAAGTATATCGTCAATGAAGACAATTACAAATTTATCCAAGTACGGCTTACAGATTCAATTCATCATGTCCATAAATGCTGCAGGGGCATTTGCTAATCCAAAAGGCATGACTGTAAACTCGTAATGACCATACCTAGTTCTGAAAGCAGTTTTAGGTATGTCTTCTTCTTGTACCTTCAACTGGTGATATCCGGAGCGTAAGTCTATCTTAGAAAAATATCTAGCTCCCTGGAGTTGATCAAAAAGATCATCAATCCTAGGTAATGGATATCGATTCTTAATTGTAACCTTATTCAATTCCCTGTAATCGATACACATTCGCATCGAACCATCTTTCTTTTTCACAAGCAACACTGGTGCTCCCCACGGATATGAACTAGGTTGTATGAATCCTTTGCTTAATAATTCATCTAACTGCTTTTTCAATTCTAGCATTTCGGTGGGTGCTAACCGATAAGGTGCCTTAGCTATCGATGTAGTTCCAGGAATCAGATGAATCCTAAATTCTACTTCCCTATCTGGAGGTAATCCTGGTAGCTCTTCTGGGAATACATCCGGGTATTATGATACTACAGGAATTTCTATAAGTTCCTTACTTTTAGTGTTAATGATTACCGAAATCATATACACTATTCCTTGTTTTCGCTCATAACTAGCAACTTTCATTACTGAAATGAACTTTAATGGTTTGCGCGGCTTATCTCCTGTAATCATAATAACTTCTCCTGCAAGTGTATGAATTTCTATGGAATTCGTATCACAGAGGATTCGAGCATGGTTGGCTACTAACCAATCCATTCTTAACACAACATCGAATCCAGCTAAATTCATAGGTAACAGGTTTGCAGAAAATTTATGGCCTAAGAGTTCTATATTTCCTTCTTGCAAAACCTTATCTATGTTAACAGAACTCCCATCTGCCGTTTCTACCGTAAAAACTTGTCTAAGTTTAGTTAAAGGTTGCTTAAGAGCTTGGCAGAATGAAGTATTTATGAAACTTTGGTTTGCACCAGAGTCAAATAATACTTTTGCGTAAACGTCATAAACTAGGAACGTACCAGCTATCACATCAGGGATCAGATCTGCTTCTTGGGTCGTCAGCTGAAAGGCTTTTGCATTTTTCTTAGTAGTTCCTTCGGCAGGTTTGGCTTTATTATCAGCTGGTTTGACCAGCTTTGGACATTCCGGTCTAAAATGTCCAGCTTCTCCGCAGTTGTAGCAGATCCTTGTTTTCTTTCTGCACTCCTCTTCTCGTTGCCCTAGAGCTTTGCAGAAGTTGCAGGTTTCATTACATTTTCCAAAATGTTTCTTTTTACAATTTCTGCAGAATGGAGGGGTGGAAGATTGCCCAGTTCCCTTTCTTTTGAAAATATTACCCCTTGGGTAATCTTTTGGGCTAACTCCTTTTTCCTGTTTTCTTCTCGCGTTCGTACCAGCCCGTCAGTTAAGGTGTTGGCTAATTCCACCGCATCGTCAATTGTGCGGGGTCTCGCAGCTTTAACGATGTCACGAATTTCACTAATTAAACCCCAAATATAGCGAGATATAAGTACCAGTTCTGGCGAAGCCAGAGTTGGCACAATTCTGGCATATTCGAAAAACTTCGAATTATACCCTCGACAATCAACATCCACCATTCGGTGGCTCAGGAATTTATTGGCCATTTGTTTTTTTCATATTCGGGGCATAATTTCCTTTCCACCAATTGCTTAAATTCTTCCCAATTCATAGCGTAAGCCATGTCACTTCCTTTGGCCTGTAATACCGTATTCCACCATTCTAATGCCTCTTCCTTGAAAAGGTGAGAAGCATACATAACCTTATCCTCCTCGGCACATTTACTTATTTTAATTACTGCCTCGGTCTTTTCCAACCAACGCAGTGCAGCAGTTGCCCTTTCATTGCCTGCAAATTCGACCGGTTTACAGGCAAGAAATTCTTTATAGGTGCAATCAGGTGTTGCAACTTTCATTTTCTTAAGTATTGGGGCTTGGATCACGTTGTCATTATTGCCGCCTCCGTTAACACTGTAACTAAAATTATCTTCGCGCGTGCGTTTACTGGGGTTGACTTGTGAAGGCTCAACAGGGCTTTTAACAGCAGCGACGATTGCTAGGATAGCATTTGCTATTCCCTGGGCAACGATATTTTCTATAACTTGCCTATTAAGAAAGTGATCCTCATTGTTTTGCTCGGATTGGTTAACTTCGTTAACTGGTTCATTAACAGTGTGTTCCATCTGATAATTAACAATATATATATATATATATATATATATATATATATATATATATATATATAAGTTATTGGCACAAAATAAATAACAACCAAATGCAATAAAGCAATCACACATAATTATGTCAACACATATAGCCAAAATTGTCGACTTTGCGACTTTCATATTATATATATATATTTTAGTATGCATCCATACACACCAAATATTTTACAAGAGTTTTATTTGAGTTATTTTACACGATTATATTTTTATTATTATTATTTTATTATTATTAAACACATAATCTCACAACCACACACACCCACAGTCAGCTGGTTTTTTTAGAAACGACGTTCCCTCTCGTCGTATTTCCAGGAGATCTGTTCTCCCACTTCCCAGATTCGATTCCCTGCGTCCACCAGTTCCTCGCCGTAGTGACGGAGCTCAGCCAAGTTTTCTGTGCTCATAGGTGGGTTTGGCGCAGGCTCAGGGTCAGACTGGGGGAAATAGGCGTTAGGGTTATTCATGAAATTCTGAAACTGCCAATCGTTTGTCCACCATTCCTCCAACTGGCCTATAACAGGTCGGGGGTTGACAATAGGATCTGGGATAGCCGGTTCCAAGTTAACTGGAAGTTGGGATTCAACAGGGTAATTGAAGAGGTTTTCATCAGCAGGTCCGATGAGATCACAGTTTGCCAGTTTACGATCCAGCTCCTCCCATGGTGGCATCTCCTGGGCTTGCACTGAACTTTCCCCGATCTCTTTTCCCTTTCCTTTATCCTTTGGATCCTCAATCTTTTTAACTCTCTGAGCCGCTGGCTTCTTCCTACGCCCACGTTTCCAGTCCAAGATCCTCCTCCTCTTTTTCGGCTTTGTTTTCTCAAGGGCCTGGAAAGTTAGTGGTTCCTCAGTATCCGCCTGGTAACCAGATGGGTTCCCTGTGGTATCCATATCGGTGCTATGGATAGTAAAGTTTCGGAGTGCCTCCGACAGTTCATTCATGCTGATAACACACATGAAGACACACACACAAACTTAAGTTAAAATTTTATGTACTGCAAATTAAATTTTCACAAAATCACAGAATGGCAATCAGAAAAATTAAGTATTTCCAAATACTTAATTGGCTTAAATCAGTGGCTCTGATACCACATTATTCTGTCACGGCCCCTGACCCGGTTTTACCCGTTTTCAGAGCCGCGGGACAGAAAGCCGTGGTATTTATATTTGATTTGGCTGCGGAAATATCAACAGGATCGTTTTATACTGAAAACATCCAATTATTTTATTTCACACTTTTGGGATAAAATCCCATAATTTACAATAAAGGAATTTCACGAGGAAATCCCCTGTTTTACAAAACATGTTTATTTATTTTACTGAGCCACCTCTTCAAGCTTTAGAGTTACGCAACACTTTTTCCTTGGTTCACAATAAGTCACCTGAAACATGTTTTAAAAAGATTTTATCAGCGGGGAAATACTGGCGAGTCACTCAATTTGTACAAAACGACACATTGTTATAATACAGTATTAAGGGTGATTACATTGTTTCTATCAACCAATTACCCCAAATCGGTATTTGTCACTCGACCGTATCTGTGACTATGGTCAGATCACCCATTGGCTAACCCGTTGTCCAATGGTGACGGGTATCAAGTATTGTATACAAAACCCCACATACCGGCAGTAATTGAAGATTTCAAAGACTTAATCCCTGTAATTATAACTTTAAAAACAAGTAGGGTTTTGGGAAAACAATTTGATAACAAGAGAATGACTCACATTGCAGGTTTAACTGGATATAACCTTGCCTACTAATTTAGCCTTGTGACCTATTTAAATAACAATGCACACGAAACTAGGTCAGTAACTTAATACAACATTTACGATATCTCACGAAATCAAAACCCTCACGACGAATGACAAAGCATAGCCCGGATTTGGGCAACACTTAAACATCCATTGGATCAGTTTCAATCGATTGGACATTGTATCGTAGCAGTGATCGAGTTAATACCCTGTACTCGTAGCAGCGTTTCCCTAAGTGAAAATTTGAATTTGAGTAGTATCTTTCGTCTTTTAGAAAGTTTTATGTACACAGATGAACAGGCCATGCTCGGTTCAATTTATAGCTGATTTTTGGGTTTTACGCGGCTTGCGTAAACCTTCTTAAGATCTTACGCGGCCCGCGAGGGCCACCTAGTCTACAACTAGGGCTACCGTGTCACGTGTAGGCCCGCCACGTGGCTGACACGGGGCCTGGAACGAGTCCCGGTCAATTGCTGTTCTGTCGCGGCCCGCGTAGCCTTACCTTATGGCTTACGCGGCCCGCGTGAAATCCAAATTTCTTGATTTCTTGGTTTTTCATGAGCACTAGGGTTTCAGGGGTCCGGGTTTTTACTTACGGGTCGTTTATGGACATTTTTGCAGGTCCTTACATAACTTGACGTCGCCAGCCATGTAGATTTTTCTTTTAATTAAAGTAGCCAACCAAACTCAGCCATATTGAACCAGCCAACCAAAGCCAGTCAACTCACCCTGCCCCTCGCCCCACGCCAGGCAGAATACCCACACCAAAGGGGCAAAGCCAACCCCAACACCAACCCGGGGTGAAAAAGCTGGCGTTGAAGGGCAACCCACGTCCCCAACCCAAGCCCACACCCCGTAGTCTAAGGGCATGTAATTGATGGTGAAATATCTGCATCGTTAAGTTAAAAATGTTTGTATGGTATTATGGCCTTACTAATTGACTAAACCTCAATTTGTAACCCTTCGATTTAAGGACAAAATCAATTTAGGATATTTTAAGTAGGTGTGTTCAAAATCGGATATCTGAAAATTCAGATATCTGAAATTTTTGGATACTTGATTTTACTATCCGAATCCGTATCCCAGATTTCGGATAACCGAAATTCGGATATCCGATCGGATAGTGAATCGGATATCTGAATATCCAATTATTTATTTAATTTTTATTTTTTTTGTTATTTTTTAATATTCGGAACGTGATATTTCGGATATTTTCGGATATCCGAATATAACTTTTCAGATATTTTTCGGATATTTTCGGATAACTGAAAAAAATAAAGATTAATTTTTCGGATACTTCGGATATCCGAAAATTTTTAAAATCACTATCCGAATCCGAAAATTCGTCGGATATCCGATATTCGATTTTTCGGATAGTTCAGACTCGGATAATTCGGATCGTATTTTCGGATACAGATAGTTTTGAACACCCCTAATTTTATGAAACTTCTTGCTGTCTATGACTTCCACCTTTGGAAAGCGCTACAGGTTACAACCCTTCAGTTCGTACCTTAAAAATATTTGTATTTGATCTTTTGTCTAGAAAATTAAGGGGGTAACATAGAAGTATAACATATGAAACATCAAGTTATATATTAGGTCCATTTAAAAATCAATTAGGTTTAGACCAATAGCCATTTGATATATTTCGTTAAGATATAAGGAGCAGTCCAAACTTAGACAGGTCAGGACCGGCCCCGCCGTGACTCTCCATTACAACTTCATGCCTTTACCAATGCAGATTGGGCCGGTGACAAGGACAACTATAGAAGTATAACATGTTACATTGTGTATCTAGGTTCACAACTTACAACACGTTACATTGTATACGAGTCAATAGAAGTTATTCATGCCATTATTGTATGATGACTTTGATTAGTTCCTCTTATGATTATTATACCTGCATATAATGAAAATAACCCTTATGTGATACGAAATGATCTAGAAAACACCAGACTTTGAATCTTTAAGACATATGCATGTTAAAGGCCTTAGAAGAATAAAGATTAACTAGAGGCTTAGGAAAGATAATAAAGAATTAAAGAAAAGAGACCGAACATGATTGAGAGGTAATACTCTTCGATAGCACTAGTTGACACAAGAGCATGTAATACCTTCGTCTCAATATTTGAAGCAAAAAGACTCGGAACTTGAGAAACAAAATAAGACGCAATGATCAAATCCACAAATGGACCTAGCCAGCGAATACAAGGGATGGCATACGACGTCAAAATCACAATCGACAAATGGAAAGGTAAGATCGACCTTTCCGTGGTGCCAATAAAAGACCACAACTTTGTGCTTAGCCATGATTTCTTATTAAAGGAATTGGCCTTTCTCATGCCATTCGCAAACAGATTTTACATCACGAACGGAAATCAAGTCTACAACGTAAAGACGGAGACGAACACTGGACGGTAAGAAACGACAATAACATCAATGCGACTGGAGGTCAGTTCGAAGACAAGATCAACCACACAACCACTACAAAAAGGCATAATCTGAAAGCATGACGAGGACATCGTGGATTTACGTGGGGGAGGATGCCACGCCTCGCAAAAGTTCAGCACCAATTTTCAGCATTCTAGAAAGTTCCGGGGCCATTTAGAGTCAACAAGAGTTGCCCCGGAAGACTCTGGAACAGCCCAGCACATGCCAGAAACTTAGGAGCATCAAAATGGCCAAGTTCAAGCGAAAAATGGCCTAGAAATTTCTAAAAAAAGGCTGATCAAAACAGCCCCAAAATTCAGAATTGAAGACTCTAGAATTTCAGCCAAGCATCATGATATTTATAAAAAATAAGTAAATATTGTTATGTAGATTTTTGTAAAGGAATGATCTAGATATGGAACCATCTAGATCAGCTCCTAGTAGTATAAATAGTAGTGATATGCATCATTTGCACTCACCCTATGTTACCCCACATAACCTACTCAATGTCCACATTACCAACACAATCTTGCAACACTACAAGCTTTGTAAAGTCTTGTAAAACATCTTGTACTCTTGTTCACATTCAATATAAAGAATTGTTTGATCATAACCGTTAACGATTTTGCATCACATTACGTGAATCACAACTAAACCAAACCAAAGGCTTAACTTAGAACAAATCTAAGTCGCCGCACGAGAGTTACAAAGTTGCTCTACGACATAATGCTTCACAACACTGCTTCTATTTTCTTTTTAATTTTTCAAAAAGGTATTAACTTATTAAAAAGTTACAACAGTTGAAAAATCATGGGGGTAGTTGGTTTAAAACAAGGGGAAAATTGTATATTTCCCCTTCTAAAACACTTCAATTGCATATTTACGCAACCTTAAATTTTAAGTGCATATTTCCCCTTCATTAGCTAAAAGAATTGCAAATTTACCTATTTTGATTTATTTATTTAAAGATTAATTATATAATAACTATTTTACCCTTCCTTTGACTAAAACTTTAAAATTGCACATTCACCCATTTTTACAAATAGTTTTTCGTATTCTTTTACAAATACTTTTTGATTTTGAAGATTTTTTTTTACATAACTGGCTCTCTTTTTTAACATACATATGATACTGCAATGTTTAGGAATAACCACTAGCTCTTATCAAATATATTAATCTGGTTTTTGATATTACACAACAACGACACAATACAAATTTCGAATTGTTGGAAACTAATAACTTCCAAACTTTATATAATAAAAAAGAATAACCAACTTTTTGAATAAAACAAACCGTTGCGACTGTTGGAACATAGTGCAATGGTTCATATCATACTTTTTACACGTACCGGTATATAATCACGTAACCTTATAGTTTGTGAAAAAGAAATTAAAAGTTAAGAAAACTATAGCAAAAGTCTACTCAAATTTGCGTACCAATTTAAATATATTCATTATATTTTAAAGCTATGAAATTTGCGTACCAGTTTAAATATATTCATTAAAAAACAATGCTTAATTCCCCAAAATTGGATTAAAAAACAAATAGCTGGTTTGGAATGTAATGATATTACTACTCAAGATTCTATGGAAAGTTGGATTTCATTAATGTTCATAACTACGAAATGATAAAATTTGCGTACCGGTTTAAATATATTGATTAAAATGCTTGATCCATTATAACAATTTATACACATCGTTGCAACCGTTTAGTTCATTTGCGCGGCTATTTAGAAGCACCGTTCATTCATCCACACTAACCATAATTAATAGCTTAAACACTAATTTTAAAAGAATTAATGTCGTTTAAATAAAATATAGCAGTCAACAATCGTGTTTGCCGAATTGGGGTCGAGTCCACTCTCACGTATCTTTCTCGTGTGCCATTCCCTTTGTTCATATGTCATCCAAGAATGGTAGCGAATTGCGTTGATAGAGCCAAGAAAGGTCTCGTAAATTTCAATTCTCAGACGAAGACCAGTAATTAGATCAGTACACGCGGTTATAGCGGTCTTGACATCTTCCATTCTGAATTCAATCAAAAAATCAAGATTGTGACTTTGGGGGGAAAGACAGACGACTTGCAGACGATGGAAATGGTTTCATTTTTCTGGGATTCAAGACTCAAGGTTCGATGAAGACGACGGAGTGAAGGACGGTTAATGTTCAGAAAGAAAGAAAGAGGAAGAGGATGGGTTTTTGTGAGTTGTGGGAGGGGTTCAAGATTGAGATTCGAAGCCACCTTTATAAATAACAGAATTTCGAATTTATTTTCAACGTCTAGTCCTTCGCTTTAAAATTTTTATCTTATTATCCCCTTCTTTTTTTATGTAGTATGTGCCAACACTATATTCTATTCTATTCTATAACAAAACCCAACATTCTTTTAAATATTATTTTGTTACATGATTAACAAAGTCTAGAGATGGACAATAACCGAACCGAGCCGAATACAAACAAAACAAAACAAAACGAAACCGAACCAAAATCAACCAAAAACTCCGGATATCATATTTTATTTTTGGGCCCTCGTTTAACCACAACTAACCCTACTGAACCGAACCATTCACTTTTCATATATTTCTAGCTTTTATATCTCTGGTTTATGTATTCCATATTTTATACCAGTTGTAAGAATCGTTAGGCGCTAGTCAAACATAAATCCGATTAAAAGGTTCTACGAATTAAAAGGCGCTAGTCGGCTGCTGGGATTTTAAATGTATATACACACATTTTTTTTTTTTTTTAAGTAGACAAGTTTTAACACCTTTTTGGACCCATATTTTTAGGTTTTAACATGAAAATATATATACATTATCTTATTATAAAAAGTTTGAAAATCGTGGAAGATTGTGTATTTTAACCTTGGTTGTATTTAATCATATTAAATATTCAAAATAATTAACGAAAACAACTAAACTGCCCTTAAATATATATACTTAACTTTAAAATTTATCTTGTTTAGTGTTAAAGGACGAAAGATGTAATGAGTTTTCCAAATAAAAGATTGTTGTTATAATTATTGAAGTTAAATGGATCCATTGCAATCCGATACAAACATAATAAATGATGAAAAGTGTAATTTGCCCTAGCTATATATGATAATTAGGAAGGGAACAACTTCTCTTCTTCTTCTTCTTCTTCTTCTTCTTGTTATTGTTATTTTTATTATAAGAACTAAAAGATCAATCAATATTTTTAAGTTTGTAACATTATCATACACATTAGGTCTGTAAACGAACCGAGTGGAGACACCCTATTGATACAATAAAAAGCTGAACTGGTACCAACGGAATTCCCGCCACAATTCTCGAGGAAATTTTACTAGTTGAACTTAAAACGTACATTGTTATTGTAAATCTTTACAATTTAATGAATATGGCATTAATATATTTGTTATGAACTATTTGCCAAAATTTAACTATTTATGTCTTTTCTTCTTCCCACATAAAATATAGAGTAAACTGCAATTTTACCCCCTGAGGTTAGGGGTCATTGGCATCTCTACCCCCCCTAAGGAAATAATTGCAATTTTACCCCCCACTGTTTGCTCTTATATCGCATGTTTATCCCCCGGCGTCAAAGTGGCATAACAATCAACATTATAAGCTGATGGTCAAAGGGTAAAATTGTCATTTTGCTACTAATGTCAAGCTTCTTCTCTACAACACCCCATATAAGTAACATAACAAAGCATAATTACCCCCCCCCCCACCTTCCCACCATCGTCCTTCAACCTTCTTCTCCGGCGACAGGCTTCTCCGGCGGCGATCAGTGTCTCTCCGGCGACAACAACTCGTCCGATCATTCTTCTCCTCGATCATTCTTCTCCTCCGGTCACAACAACCACTGCCGCTATCTTCAGATCAGTCTAAATGCCGGTCTTTTATTGGCTAATCCGCTATCTCATCCGCCACACCAAAGGTATAATCGGCCAATGTTAGTTAATCAGGGTCAGATTTAGTCATTATCATGTTATAAACAGGGTTTAGGGTCTGATTTGGTTCACTGTTGGTTTTTTTACAGTTGACCTGACGATGAGCTTATCAAGCTCATCTTTGGTGGTCCACCTGGTGGTCTCTGTGTTTGGGAGGCCTGTCCTCAACTTCCATCTACCACCGAAGAGTTGAGCGGATGTTTACTCTAGTAGTTATTTAGCTTTTGTGTAATATGTAGGTTAACTTAACTTAATCGAAGCTTTTGTGTAATATGTAGGTTAACCTAACTTAACTTATTTAGCTTTTGTCTAAAAGCTTTTGGGTATGTTGTTAGCTTGGTTTTGGGTATGTTGTTAGCTTGTTTACCTAGTACTAAGCTTGTTGACATTATGTTTGATCAAAATTAGCAGCACACTCATGTGCATTTGCAGGTTGTAGGCTAGTAACCTGATGCTAAAATGACAGTTTGCATAAGTCCTGAAGATGACAGTTTGCATTACAGTTGGGGCATAAGTCCTGAAGATGACAGTTTGGGCATAAGTGTGCTTAATCAGATTCTGACAGTTTGGGCATAAGTGGGCAGCACACTCATGTAGATGACAGTTTCATGTGCATTTGCAGGTTGTAAATAACACACACTGGTTGATCACAGTTTGGGCATAAGTGTGCTTAATCAGATTCTAAAATGACAGTTTGCATGTGCATAAGTTCTAAAATTACACTGGTTGATCACAGTTGCCGTATGTGCATAAGTTCTAAAATGACAGTTTGAATGTGCATAAGTTCTAAAATGACAGTTTGCATGTGCATAAGTTCTAATCAGATTCTAGAACACATTGTCTGAATGTGTTACAATGTCTGAATGTGAGTTACAATGTCTGAATGTGGTTGTTAGTGCATCAGTGGTTTCATACATGGTCAGAGCAGCAGTGGTTTGATACATGATCAGATACATTGAATGAAATTGTTAGTGCAGCAGGTATGCTTTATTTTTTGAGTATAGAACACATTGCAGCAGGTATGCTTGATTTTTGAACAGGTATGCTTGCTAGGTTTCACATTTTTGGTTGATTTTTGAACACCTTATAGAAATAACTAATTTGATATAAATGTGAACTATGATATTGGATGATATTTGATATAAATGTGAACTAACTGTATCAATATATCTGCAGCAAGTATCGGAGTGTGATTTGTTCACATTGGACCTGCAGTTCTTATAACAGATGCATAGAACATGTTCAGAATTAGTAATTTACCAGTTTTGGAGTCTTTGCTTGTTAGGTTTTAGATTTTTGAACAGGTATGATTGTTAGGTTTCAGATTACGTGTTCAAAAATCAGAATTAGGTTTCAGATCAAAGAACAGGTTCAGATTTTTTATTATAGAATCATAGAACAGGTATTTGATTTTGGCGGGAAGGGTTTTGGAAGTTGCAGGGGGTAATGTTGTGTCTTAACACAAAGTACAAGGGGTAATAGCAAAGGACAGATTAGTAATTTACCAGTGGGGGGTAATTGTGCGACTTAACAGGAATATTGGGGGGTAAAATGTAAGGGTAATATAGTCATTTCAACTTAGAGTTAACATATCTGTTAGCCACTTTGACGCCGGGGGGTAAACATGCGACATAAGAGCAAACGGTGGGGGGGGGGGGGTAAAATTGCAATTATTTCCTTAGGGGGGTAGACATGCCAATGACCACTAACCTCAGGGGGTAAAATTGCAGTTTACTCTAAAATATATGTGTGTGTGTGAAACACCTTAAACCCGAGGGTCTTAGGTGTTGGATTTACACTTTGGCAAATAGTTCATAAAAAGGAAAATTTATTGATGTACCTTAGAAACTGTAAATTTATATTCCACAACAAAACAAAACAATTGTCTTTAACATGACAACAATAACAAATATGGGATGCCAGTCGCCAAGCAGGAGCCTTATGGCAAGCCAATAGTCACTTGTTCAGTCAAACCTGATGTGTATACTAAAAATCAGTTACACTAAGTGAGGTCAAGTTTAATTAAAGTAACTGCAAACTTCAGTCAAGCTGATGCGTATCACGTAACTATACAAGATGGATAACATAACACTTTTCCATAAACTATAACGCTTTACTATAAACTTTAATGTGTACACTATACTATACATAGTTCATCAACAATAGGCAAGCCACAAAGGCACTATCCTTTTACCATTCAGTCACTATGTTAACTTTAGACACCTTGCACTGCCACATCGTTAACTTTAGACAATTTTTGAGATTTTGGTGTTAACTTCAGAGATCAGCATTAACTTTAGACACAATATGCATACTTTATACTTTAGCACTTTAAAAACTTTATTGTAATTTAGTAAATTTGATCATAGTATATCATGTTTTAAGACATAATACTTTACTTTTAAAATTGTAGAGAGTATGCACCCCCCCCCCCTCTAGAAAATAATGTAAAGTGGGGTCTAGAAACTCACCTTTGATATTATGTTGTTTTTTGCCAAACACTAGCTTTCCTAACCCTTAGTAATCTTAGATAATTGTTCTAGATTCACATGTGAAACGAGTCAACTATAATTCAACTATGGGATGCAAAGCAGACTTTACACTTCAAACTATCCCACACGCAGAGCCCCTCTAAGCTCAGGAAGAGTTTGCGCTTTACTAAATGACACTGCACGGGCATGACCTTGCGCAAAGTGGCACGCACGAAATACTCTAAGCCTAGACTAAAAAGCATGAAAAATAAAGCGCGATTATACTATACATGCGTATGCAAAATTACATGTGAATCGTGAAGTGTAATTTATACTTCATGCGTGCTCAAAAGAGACTTATTGAGCTTAACAAATCAAGTTTTAGACTTTATGAATCAACTTATACAATCCCATGCATTCCCATGCAAGACCGTTCATGAAATCTCAATCTTTTAAGAGAGTTTCTTCCGTTGAATGTTGGTTCAGTTCTGTTTTGAACATAATGTAAAACATGAAAACATACCTTTGATTGCATCAGACAGGCCAGCAGTAGTGTTTGACATGATTGTCAGCTTGATCTGGTTCCTCCTTAGGGTGCAATCTGATGATGGTGATGAAGAAACCGAATAGGGTGTTCGGTTGGGAGAGAGAGGTCGATGATGATGTTATGCTTATGGGTTTTGTGTCTAACTGTGTAACCCCTCAACCTCTGCATAAGACTCCTTTATATAAGCACCCAGGAGGAAACCTAATTAGTTAATAAGAGTAATATGGTCCATCAACAATTACCAACTAATTATTTAATAGGTTATTATATATTTTGACCTATATTATGTAAATGATTATAATGGCTATAGATTAAATATTAAAACATAATATATTTAATCTTACATTCTCCCACTTAGCCGAGTAATCATTTACTATGAGTATTAGATAAGCCTGATCAGGAGTTAACACTCATTTTAGCCTTAAACAAGTACTATAGCAGAGAAATACAGCCGTTGAATCATTATGCGACTCAGGACCCCCATTAATCATACTATAGCCTTAATTTAAAATCTAATCGTTATGATCAAAATACGCATAAGCCCTTTGTTTGATTTGTAACTTTATTTGTCTATATGCCATTATGCTAGCTTGACATATTCTTAGAGACATACAAAATCAAACTGATGAGGAAAATTAACTAATACTTAGTCATTCATAGTACGATATGCAGTTGCGCATGGCCATCAATTAATACCCGTCTCTGAGCTCTCTTAATAAGACTTATGGGTAATAGCCCTTCAGTTATAGGATCCTTAAGCATACCATGAATGTATTCGATACAAAACTTAGTTTCCTCAATTCGTTCATAAACGAATAATTAATTGCGTATCGAAATTTAATGCAGCACCTCTTGAACTGTTACTGTTCAAGGAGTCATGGTAGCTGACTTTATCACACTAAGTCTTCAAAACATTAATTATATGGAGTTAATAAACTTATGAGTCCACTGATAAATTTCTAACAACATTTAGTGACTATATTATGTCGTTATAACTAAGGTTGTTATTATCAGTTTATTATGACTCCTCCATAAGTTGGATTTGTCTGCTGACATAAGGATATACCCGAAATTACATTTTATCATCTTTGAATATTTCAAAGTTAAAGTAATAAACCGGTTTTAATTCTCACTTCTTCTTTAAATTGTAGCCTCTCGTTTCTTTTAAAGATATCATAATACTCCATTAATCTAGACATATCTAGTGTGTTGCAATGTGAGTAATATCTAAACGAGTATAGACTTAAACTTACATAAGGCTTCCAATTAATGAAGCGTAAATAAATAATCTCATTTATCCTATTATCCTCTAAAGGAAGAGCAGTATTGTTTGTTACATACGTAAGGACCCATTTAATGTTAAACTTATGGAACAGAACTAATGTCCCACTGGGTCTATCTCGGTATGTTATGATATCTATCACGTAAGAGATATCTCTGAGATATATTATATCAAAGTTTGTGTTAACAATGTTTTGACTTATGTAACATATACTTGTCAAGAGAATATCATCTATATAGACAAGTTTATCTTAGTTGCTCCCACTCATTTTGAGGTAGGTACATTAATCCACTTGGTTGTTGATGAAAATAATTACGTTAGCTTTTCATCACATTATGATGTTTGCATTAACCCATACATGGATATTATTGGCTTACAAATAAAGTGTTCTTTAACCTTCAGTTTGAAACTTTCAGGTTGTTTTATGAACATGTAAATGTGTCATCCAATTGTTAGGGAAAATTGTTTTAATGTTCATCTAATGTAGCTTTAAATTGTTATAAGCTACTAGAACAGTGATGATCCTCAAAGAAATCTTCTGTTAGATATGTAATAAAGATTCTTTAATAATTTATCTCTTCCTGAGTACAACCTTTGACAATCAATCAAGCTTCTTCGTGTCTTAACGCTTATATTAGGATTTGGTTTAGTTATGAACACTCTTGGGTAATTCAATCAAATCCCAAACGTTATACGAACACATAAAATCAGTTTTACTAGAAAACTGTTTTATTCCATTTAGAAGATTAATTGACGCTAATGGCTTAATTTGAAGAGATATGATCAGTAAACTTTTCCAAAATCCATTTCAACTTCAATTAGGGAGGTTATGTAATCATCAAAGTTAGTAGGTTTTTAAACCTAGATGACCTCCTGAGTTGATTATTGGGTTTTAAAAGTTTCAGTTTTATGGATTAGCTCTTGGTTAGGTTGCTATCATTTTCAGGATTCTAAGTTTGTAAGAGTTGGTGCAGTATGTTGTACAAGAGGTGTAATCGGAGTTAAATTCGGAGTGAAATTTAATGACACTCTTCCCCCCCGCCTCTTGTATTTCTTGCAAGTCATAATAAGGACTTTGACTGCTCCCACCGACCTTAGAAATCTTTAGGAACTCAGCATGCTTAGTGTCAATATGTAACGACCAACAAATTCTAATAGAGAAACACAAATTAATGACGTTAGTCGCTGTGATTTCTCTTGTTGAGGATTATGTTAGTTCAGGTAAGAAATCTAAGTGCGCCCACGATTAGGCAACAATGAAACTTTTGTAAGAGTAGCATTAGATTTAAGGAGATAAGTTTTGATAGAACATTGTCGTGATGGAGCGGTGTCTTGTACAAGAGGTGCAAATTGAGGTAATGTAAAATTTTCACTCCCCCACCTCTTGCAACTTTTGCAAGTTATTATTAAGACACTTAATGCTCCCACTGATCTTTAATATCTCTAGAATGCTACAAGAAAAGTTTCAATGAGCTACGTGACGTGGGAACCTATCACATATATGTTAGACTTTATTTGATTTCTTTAATGTCCAGATATCAAAAGAAACTTTAGGGACATATCTAATAGAAATCTTATTAAGTATATATATATATATGAATAGATTTCTTCTAAGACCGTGAGCCATATGCGACAAAATTTAGATACAAGTTGATAGTCTTTTAAATGATAAATGAATTATGTCTGAATATTCCATTTGAAATAAGTTCCACGAATGTCAATGAATGACTTATGATGGACCCATACTTATTCCTTAAGCCAAGTAATATTTAGGGCTGTAACGTCATGATTTAAAATCACTTAGAATGATATTGGATAAAAAATCATCCTCATTGACCATGCTATGTTTTCTCATGAATTTTTGGTTATAATTGATGAAATTTATAAGTCTCATTTTCCTTTTGTCAAATTCTCATTTGCATGATGACAAAAGTTGTGAAAGTGTAGGTTATCATCTAGTTCCATCTCAGTAATGTTTCAATCCAGATATTTAGAACAAATAAAATGAGAGTTTAAGGTAAGTATGACTTTATGTTGACTATGCAAACCTCACAACGTTCATAACTTTGCTTAATTATGATACTATATTCTGATTAATCTTCAGAATATATAAGGTATCGAAAAGCGTTGTTAGAAGACTGCTTATTATGGTTCTTATAGCCTTAACATTTAATTGTCACTAACTCTCGTGTTAGTTATTTGTCGAGTTCTGGTAAGGAAACGTATGGAACTAGAGTCAACTAATCATATGTTAATTGGAATATTAAAATTATCAGACTTAAATATCATTAGTAAGTGACTACCTAATTAACTTATCCAACTGTTCTTTGGAATAATGGATAGTCTCGTTGCTTATGCCTAGTCTAATGACATAATTATGCAGTGAGATTTTCCCTTGAAGAACCTTAAAGTTGGAATTAGCACTTGTAATTTGTCTATGGACCTTAGAACAATCCTCGTTTAAACTATTAGTGGTTGTAAGGTGAATAACATCTTATTTTCCAGTTTCAAACATTTATTTCTTTGTACATATGTTGCTTATCAACACACTCATTATACTTTGGTACTTTTGAGTGTTATAGTTGATTTATAATGCATCAAATTGTACAAGTGAAAATCTTAGTATGTAATGTATTGGAAAAATGTACTTATTTCCATGCGTAAGCCCTTATCTTTATGGGTCATGGTATTGTACATTATTATGTATTCACATATACCACTTAGCTTTATAATTTATAATTTTAAATGAAGGCATGCATCTTAGGAGTTCTAGTGATTATTCCACAATTATAGATTAGTCTTAGGAAAGACTTAATCTGGAATAACATTTTAGTGACAACACTTATTCTTGATTATCATAAGAGACATCATGTTCGATTTATCCTAATCATCATGCTCTACTTTTCTTCTGTAGTGCTTTATCAGAAGAGAGCAATAGAATTATCGTGTCTTAAGAGATAATCAATGATTTAATTTAAGAGCTAATTCTTATAGAAACTTTAAGCAAAACATATTAGATTTAGGAATTAGAGTGGATGAGATATAGATTTATAGAAGAAAATTATAGTGAGTAAAATTATGGGTACTAAGAAAAAGCAGACGAAATGATCATAAAAATTAATTAAGGATCATTAATATAAGGATCATTATGTGAAGAGGTTGTGATATGTCTATTACTAACATCAAAATAATAGACTTATTTAAAGTTCTACTTAAACGAAGACAAATCAGCTTTGGCCAGAAGTGTAATCATTTAAGCATGTGTGCAAAGTGGTTGTAACAAATCAGCTTTGGCCAGAAATTGAGGCAATCACTTTAGTTATGCACTTGTTAAGTATGTCATCTATGAAGGAATTAAATCAGCTTTGGCCAGATATTAAGACATTCATGTTTATGATGCACACTTAACATAGCTTTCGTAATACTTGAACGATAAGTAGATGTATCAAATCAGCTTTGGCCAGAAATGATACATCAGAAGCTCATTCAAGTAAAGCTATTTTGGTTTTGTAAAACATTATTTGATCCTTACTAATTAACTAAGTATTTACAAAACCAATCATTTAATAGCTAAAATTTAGTTCACATTAACTGCTCAATAAAGTAACAGGATTTCGAATAAGTCTTGAAATTTTATGAACACTCATGATTTCGGATGAATCATGAATGTCTTGAATTCATCCGAGATGATGATTTTGAATCATTTCGGACTATCCGAAATGGACTATTTCGAATGATCTCGGATGTGTCCAAGACGCCTAAGTCGAGTCATTTCGGATGATTTCGGATGATAATGCTTAGTCCGAAATGATTGGTCCGAAATGATCTGTGATGGTCCGTAATGATCAGGCAGATGATGATCCGTAATGGACGAACAGATGTTCATCCGGAATGATCATCCGGAATGATCATCCGAAATGTGTTCCTCAAGCCATAAAATCCTTAATTTAAGCAGTTATTAATTGATAAGGTTCAAAATCCGAAATTTGGGATTATGGGATTATGTTTCCTGTTTAAAAGTTAGTTATTTTTATCTGTTTATTTCAAAACTATATCCATTAATAAAATTAACAGATTTTGAAAATTGTTAAGTAGATAAAATAGATCAAAACAGGAAAAACACCCAATAATCCAAATTCATTCCAAAACTTAAGGAATTTTCGAATTTTCTTATGAACATGTGATGAACCCTAAGATAAAGCATTCAAAAAATATTCATCCGAAATGCATCCGTAATGATGAAACCCCAGATCCGAAATCATCCGTAGTGATCCGTAATGATCCGAAATGATCCGTAATGATCAGAGATGATCCGTAATGATCAATGTTGTAGAAGGCGCTAGGCGCTAGTCGGGCAGTGAGGTACCGCCTAGGGATTAATCGGGATTAATCGAAATGGGATTGTTATATGTATTTTTTCAAAATTATATATATATACCCAATAATATAAAAATAATACTTCAAAATTCACATAAATACTTCAAGTTTCAGATAGTATGGTTCGATTTTGACCGATTTTGACTGATTCTGACCAATTTTGACCGCCTAGGACTGCCTAGGACCGATTTTGACCGATTAATATAGTCCGATTAATCCGATTTTTGACCGCCTAGGACCGATTTTGACCGACTCCGATTAATTGACCGACTAGCTCAAAATTAGTCACTAAGTAGCCGCCTAGCGCCTAGGCGCCGATTAATCGGCCGCCTAGGCCGATTTTTGCAACACTGGTAATGATCTGAGATGCATTCGAGATGATGAAACCCAGATCCGTAATCATCCGAAATCATCCGTAATGAGGATTTCGGATGGCAAAAACGGAATTTTATTGGGTTTTCAAAACTGTTTTCCAGTTTTTATACCAAATTTCGGATACAAAACAGAACTGACTAATCAACATACGCTCTGATACAACATGTTGGTTCAGTTCTGTTTTGAACATAATGTAAAACATGAAAACATACCTTTGATTGCATCAGACAGGCCAGCAGTAGTGTTTGACATGATTGTCAGCTTGATCTGGTTCCTCCTTAGGGTGCAATCTAATGATGGTGATGAAGAAGCCGAATAGGGTGTTCGGTTGGGAGAGAGAGAGAGGTCAATGATGTTATGCTTATGGGTTTTGTGTCTAACTGTGTAACCCCTCAACCTCTGCATAAGACTCCTTTATATAAGCACACAGGAGGAAACATAATTAGTTAATAAGGGTAATATGGTCCATCAACAATTACCAACTAATTATTTAATAGGTTATTATATATTTTGACCTATATTATGTAAATGATTATAATGGCTATAGATTAAATATTAAAACATAATATATTTAATCTTACATTGAAACCAAACATGAACTTTGATACCTTTGGCTCTAAAATGGTTTAGCTTACCATCAACTGGCACTCGAATCCGACTTGAAATTGTGGATTAGAGCTCTCTAGCTTCTCTCTCTAACTTCGAGTATGGAATAAGGTTATGAAATGGTGGTTAGAGTTTAAGGTTATGAAATGGTGGTTAGAGTTTCCAATTTTCCTTACTCTCATCTAAAATTACTTGCTTGCCCCTTATGGGCCTTCCACTTATTTCTATACAACTGAGCTCTTTTTCTTTTTCTTTTTCTTTTACTTACCGTCTAGGTTGAAAAACATTTGAGAGCTCAATGTAACAATCTTTTTTTGGTTTAGTGGGAATGCCCGCGCGTTGCGGCGGGTGCGTCTCTTTGTCGCGATCATCTAAATGGCTGAATAGGCTCTGTTTCGTTAAGTATACTCGCAACCTCAAAACAATCCTAAGCTTCCTTTATGAATATCGGACCCTCACCTTTGTAAGACTCGCCCAGGTTATACCAAGCCCAAGAGTTCATCCGGACTAACCGCAATGCTTCGGTCAAGAAACTTTTGATTGTTGGTCGAGACACCAACTGAGTCGTTTTAAAACCATGGCCATGAAAACAAGACTTTGTACATGCCCAGTAACTATAAGAAGATAGCTTCAACATAACACAAGCAACAGATTTTATAAGAAAATATGTGGATTGGGAACAGGTCAAAATGGGTCATTTTTATCAATAACATGTCATATATGATTCCCAAATATTATATCTTACAACTATAATATGATATTTGCTGTATTAAAATCATAAGCAACTTACTCGTTTAGATGCTAGCTGACTTCTTTACTATATTATGAACACATTTAAAATAACAAAAAAAAAAAAAAAAACTGAAACAACCCCTTCGACACCAGGATGTGGGCAATATATGAACACATTTTTCATCATCATATCATTTACTATATTATGATGGTCCACATCCTTCCAACAAAGAATCATCCGGAAATTATGAGGAACTCTTAAATACATAATTGATGCATAACTGTGACAAAACTAATAACAAATCATTACATTATAGCATAGAATCAATCAATCAAGGATATATAATACTGGAGAGTATGCCATTCTAATTACAATTTATGGCGAAGGTTTACCGTGAGTGAGTGACGGTATGACAAGTAGTGTCTAGAGTTGCGATGTTGTTGGGCCATTTCTATATTTCTCTCATCTCGATTAACACCTCGAATCTGAATATCCTGCACGATACACATTTTAATCAAAGGAAGTGAGGGGATGTCAAAGGACTCTTCAATTTCGTATTGAGAGTGGACGGAAATCTTTACCATAATCTCACAAAAACAAGAACCAAAGGGGAGTCATAAGTTCTTTAATACTACTGGAACATTCAAATTTGGGGAAAATGATCATAAAATCACTAAAAAATAACCCTAAATTTATTAAAATTCCTGTAAATATGGAAGAAACACGCTTCTTTTTTCATTCCTAAAATAAAAAACCCTAAATACGCTTCTTTTTTCAATTTCTATCTGCTATTTATAAAAAAACATAAATCCGCTATGTTCACGCTATTTAGGCGCTAAGCATCATTTAGCGGGAAACTCATGCTTCGCTACACTATTCGCTATAGCGATTAGTGAGAGCTATGCTCGCTATTAAGTATTAACAACTATGATTTATAACATCCTAAACTGCTCGATTAAAAAATAGAATTCATGTCATTGTGTTATTATATAGATCTCGTAATCATATCTAACATCTAATCCAAACTACCCATATTGAGACCTTTAGTAATAAAATGCAGGTTTAATGTAACAAATAAAAGATGAGAACTCAAACCGACTTCAATATAGGAAGCTGCAACTTCTGAGTGCTTCTCATTGGTCCTTGCAATAAAAATGTCACAAAACACAGACCACCATTCAAAAAGAAAGCCACCCAAGGCGTCGATAGCTGCCGAAATTACACACCATTTATATAATTTAAAAACTATATGTACTAAAAAGAACAAAAAAAATCGTTCTTTTTTATATAAAAAAATAATAATCTTTGCAAAAAATTCTTACCAACAGGGTCAGATGAGACTTTTCCTTCAGCTTGAAATGCCTGAGCAGAAGCTTTCAAATCTCTCTTTACCAAATAATCATGTATATAAACATCTAACCAGTTAATCAAACCAGCAATAACAAATTTAAAGACTAAACCAGCCAAACAGTTACACGAAGTTTAAACACTTGATGAAGAGATTTAAGGAAAAAAATAATTAAAACATAAATTAGAAATTTATGTCTTTGAACCATATGTTTTCCTTCAAAATACAGCAATGGTGAATCTACCAAGTAAAGCTAACTTATTAAATAAAACAAGAAAGCCCAACACACAAGTCAATATAATTACTCAACAGTGAATAGGTGCTAGAGAAATGAGAACGATTCATAAAGAAAATACTGAGACTTACCTAATTCGTCGACGTCGCTGAACCCTAATCCGACCGGAATCAAACCTACAGCTCCAACCACCACCATCTATTCACCTTCAACCCATTGATTCCGTCATCTGAGTTTCAAACCATCATTCTTCCACTACCATCTCATGAGCCCTAACCATTAAACCACCTGCTCTCTCTATTTATTCGCTTTATCTCCCTACTTCTAACCTCCAACTCTTTCAATTCAGGGGAAACAAAGAGACAAATGTTTAAAAGATAATGTTACGGGTTTTGATCGAGTTAAATGTAAGGGAAGTTGTAAATTAACAACATTAGAAGATCTTTGGAATTCCTAATTCAATGTGGAGAGATAATTAAAGAATGGGGTTTTGATTATCAGATGTCGATTAAGGTTCCTGGGCAGGGAAGGAAATGATGCTTTATAAGTTGTACATGGTGCTTTAATAGTTGGACGTGTAGAAATCCCTAAAATACCCCTAGAGTGTCTTAAATTTTTGGACAATTGGCAAGTTTACCCCCTCTAAAATAGCTTGGCTCTCTTGTACATGGTGCTTGAAGATGTGTACACAATGCAAAATTACCAAAAGGATAGAAATCCTAGTTCTCTTAATAAGGTAGTATTACCGGAATCAAACCTACAGCTCCAACCACCACCATCTATTCACCTTCAACCCATTGATTCCGTCATCTGAGTTTCAAACCATCATTCTTCCACTACCATCTCATGAGCCCCAACCATTAAACCACCTGCTCTCTCTATTTATTCGCTTTATCTCCCCACTTCTAACCTCCAACTCTTTCAATTCAGGGGAAACAAAGAGACAAATGTTTAAAAGATAATGTTACGGGTTTTGATCGAGTTAAATGTAAGGGAAGTTGTAAATTAACAACATTAGAAGATCTTTGGAATTCCTAATTCAATGTGGAGAGATAATTAAAGAATGGGGTTTTGATTATCAGATGTCGATTAAGGTTCCTGGGCAGGGAAGGAAATGATGCTTTATAAGTTGTACATGGTGCTTTAATAGTTGGACGTGTAGAAATCCCTAAAATACCCCTAGAGTGTCTTAAATTTTTGGACAATTGGCAAGTTTACCCCCTCTAAAATAGCTTGGCTCTCTTGTACATGGTGCTTGAAGATGTGTACACAATGCAAAATTACCAAAAGGATAGAAATCCTAGTTCTCTTAATAAGGTAGTATTACCGGAATCAAACCTACAGCTCCAACCACCACCATCTATTCACCTTCAACCCATTGATTCCGTCATCTGAGTTTCAAACCATCATTCTTCCACTACCATCTCATGAGCCCCAACCATTAAACCACCTGCTCTCTCTATTTATTCGCTTTATCTCCCCACTTCTAACCTCCAACTCTTTCAATTCAGGGGAAACAAAGAGACAAATGTTTAAAAGATAATGTTACGGGTTTTGATCGAGTTAAATGTAAGGGAAGTTGTAAATTAACAACATTAGAAGATCTTTGGAATTCCTAATTCAATGTGGAGAGATAATTAAAGAATGGGGTTTTGATTATCAGATGTCGATTAAGGTTCCTGGGCAGGGAAGGAAATGATGCTTTATAAGTTGTACATGGTGCTTTAATAGTTGGACGTGTAGAAATCCCTAAAAAACCCCCAGAGTGTCTTAAATTTTTGGACAATTGGCAAGTTTACCCCCTCTAAAATAGCTTGGCTCTCTTGTACATGATGCTTGAAGATGTGTACACAATGCAAAATTACCAAAAGGATAGAAATCCTAGTTCTCTTAATAAGGTAGTATAGATATGTAATATACGTTATTACAGTTGTTAAAAATACCAATTATTATACATGTGTTAAAAAAAATCTGTTACATGTGTAATCTATGTAACAATTGTCTATAAACTTTTTTTATTGTTTGATTTTAACAAGTATAATAATATATATTTCATTAACAAAAAAAAAGTTCATTGTTTTATAGAGATTTTTTCACAGGTTTCTTAACTCAAGTGGGTTCATTTTATGCTCTCTCTCTCTCTATATATATATATATAATAAACTTGTTTAGTAAACGAGTCCGAGCTTCACTTATCGCGCTTGCAAGCCGATCTCGAACCTAAAAATAAGCTTATTTAGTAAACGAGCCCGGGCTTCACTTATCGCGCTTGCAAGCCTAAAAGGTCTATTATTTATATTATTTTTATTTAATATATTAATTTGTAGATAATAAACAAGCCGAGCCCGAGCCGAGCCCGAGCTTGAGAAAATACCAACGAGCCAAGCTCCAGCTTTGAAAACAAAGCTCGAATCGAGCCGAGCTCGAGCCCGAGCTCTCGTAAGTTAATCGAGCTTGGGCTCGGCTCGGCTCGCTTGCACCCCTTGTAATAACTTATTACATATATGTAAAAATACTAGTTTACATATATGTAATCATAAAATTATATAAAAAAAGATAAAATTACTCTTAAGATGTCTGTAATGATAAAGTTATCCTAAATATAAAAATATATAAATAAAAAGATAGTTTATTAGGAGTTCTGTAAATATTTAGGGTTCTGAAATGATTCTTACCATTTACATATGAATATGTAATTCTTACCATACACATACTATGAAGAGATTCTAATTGTTAAGTATTTGAAATGTGGATTATTGGATAAATAAATGTGTATCGAAATAAATTTCATAAAAGTAGAAGTGATAACTATGAATTAAGGAAAAAAGAGTAAGTAAATTTATAATGATGTCTTAAATGGGGTATTCTAGTCGTAAGTGGTGTACTTTATAGACAAAAGGTTGAAACAAACTTCAATCAATCAATCAATCATACCCAGTAAAATCCCACAAATAGCAGAGCTATTGGTAGGGTCTGGGGAGGGTGGGATGTAGGCACACCTTACCCCTATCCCTGGGGATAGAGAGGCTGCTTCCAGCAAATGTGATATATTTATATTTTAAAAATATATAAATTCCTGATTAAATAAAAATAAATTTTGATGAATATTACGAAAAGATATTTAATCAGTTTTTTTTTTTTTTTTTTTTTTTTTTTTTTTTATAATCAAAGTCCATTGTTGATTCCTTATGCAATGTATGATAATCCACATATTCTCTTGTAGTTGAATATTCATTTACTAGAGTATAGATGCGTGTGATACATAGGGTTGTATAATAGAAATGATATAGTTATATGATATGTATAATGATACATGGGGTTGTATAATAGAAACGATATAGTTATATGATATGCATAAACTTTATTAACTAACATATTTTTATTATCATATGACAAATCACACAACTAATTTGAATGTATCACAAAACCCAGCTTATATTAATAAATAACACTAAAATACTATAATACCTCGTGTATTACACGGGTGTGTATATATACACACAGATGTGATCATTTGAGAAGAAAATTTAATTGGGAAGAAAAAAAAAAAACAAATGGTAGAATTGTAAAATATTAAATAGTTTTCTCATATCTCATTTATTTTTATCGTTGACTAATTAACTAGCCATAAGATTATCATCCTCCATACTAATTTTTTTTACTACACACATCAAAATTTATCCTACTTTTATTCTATACAGCTCGTAATTTATTCTACACTCTAAATTAATATTATTTTTAAAAATATATAATTTTAAAAAATAAGTTACAAGTTTTATGTAGTTAGTTATTAAAGTGGAAAACTACAAATTAATAATCTACATAAGTTTACCAATATACTTTCACAATAACATGAAATACAAATATTAAATGAAGCAAAATTAGCATTCTTATAAGTTAAAATTTCTTCTTTTTTCTTCTTATAAAAAAATTCTTCTTATTTGCACTCTTTATTATATATATATATAGGATTAGGTTCAAGAGTGAACACTAGTGTAGCTTGCGAACTGAGTGAACTAATCCTCGCCATACACATGTGTAGATCAATGGACATGATTTGATGTTGAAATACACTAGTGTATTTTACGATTTGATGATGAGATCCTGGCCATACACGTGTGTAGATCAATGGCCAGGATTTGTTCAATCAGTTCGCAAATACACTAGTGTTCACTCTAGAACCGCACCCTATATATATATATATATATATATATATATATATATATATATGATTCATATGATTAAAATTACATATTACATTACATATAATAATGTATATAAATAATATTAGTTTTATTATTGTGTATCTTTTAAATATAACTTTTATTTAAAGTAAATGAAAATAATTTTATTGGTATATCATAAATTAAATTAGTTATTCTTATTAATAATTGTTATGTGCATTTAATTAATGATTAGGTATTATGAAATTATGACAGTTTATATATGACAAATAAAACATTTTCCTAATTAATGGTGAATTTATTATGTCAAAAATGAGTAGAAAAGAAATTAATAATATTAAAAATTAGGATTAAGTTACTCTTTCACATTTTATAAAACATTTATGTATTTAGGGTAATGATTTTGAGCGGGAAATAATTTGATAAGACGAAATATGGTGGTGAGATACGGCCAACTTTGTATTCATCTGTTAGGTAGTATATTTTAAAAAAAAATCTCAAGAAAATAAATTCGGTCTGTAATATTATTATTTGTTATCAATACTATTATTTCATATACCTATTAATAACTAAATATATTTTATATGTAGAAAACACATTAATTCCAACCTTAATTATTAGTGTCATTTTCCCTTATAAATACGAAACACGAATACAAAGTTAAACACCAAAAGCATAGGAAAAGAAATGGCAATCCCAAACGAGCTAGCTCATGATGGTCACAACATGAGTCAAATGCTTGGTGAACCTTCACCATTGTCACCCACTCAAGTTAGCAATGCTCACACACCTCACACGGGCAGCAAGAGCATGAGCATTGCTGCTCTTGATGCGGCGATTGAATATGAAATACGAATGGGTACACTAGACCCGAATATGGATAAAAAACATATGAGACGGTTAGAAAATCTAGACAATTGTTATTTGTTCGCGTTTAATAATTGTCTTTTTATTTAACTATATTCGAATATCTTTGACGTGTTAATTAGGATTATCTCAAACCGCTATGCTGCAAAGAAGGCTCATGACAAGAAGATCAACAAAATAGTCGGGTTAGAGAACCATCACAAAGAGTTGGAGGTAATTTCCTTGTTTGGTTGTTAGTTTGTTAAACCATTAATTCATATATCTATTTATTTTATTTTTTTGGTTAAAAAAGTCGCGTTAATCTTTTTGTAGAACACTATAGCTACCCTTCGACCGAAGGTTGAACAGGAACAACATTTTAAATCGCATCTAAGGGTTGAGAAAGAGATGTTGGTTCAACGATTGCAAATTACTACTGAAATGAGCAAACAGAAAGATGGTATATATTTAGTTCATTTATATATCTTATGTTTGTCTATTTAAAGCTACTTAATTTTAGTAAAATATAGAAAATATTAATTTGTTTGTTAAATTTGTAAGTAAAATATAGAAAATATTAATTTGTTTGTTAAATTTGTAAATTTGTAGCCGAATTTTCGATGTACACAATGGAGAGAGGATGGTTGATGGGAATGCTCGGAATGCAGCCACCACCACCACCGCCACCACCTCCTTACAACTATGATGCTGGACCTTCTGGACTTTAACCCGACTTAACTACAATACTAATTGTAGCCAATCTATATAGAGGATATGGATCCTATCTAAGTTTTGTTTTACTTTTACTTTTTATATAAATAAGGTCAGGTAGAAGAATTACTTGAAACCTCTTTTGGACAATTTGGTGAGTTATTTTTACTTTTACTTTTACTTGTTATGGACAATTGGGTGAGTTATTTTTACTGTATAATTAGTTTCATGATTGGTGTCATGGGTGAATCTACATATATCAGTAAAAAGAATATGTATCATATAGTATATATAGTATTCGGCGCTTAGCATTAATTTATATTTATGTGTCGGACACTCGAGTGACACTAAGTCATTAAATTTTTTTTGCAAAAGATGTGAGTTAAAGATCATGGATCCGTAGCTGATTTGATGTCAGCCTCAGAAGCTAATTTCTTTGTTAAATGTTCGCGATGGTGTTACGATTCATTAATTGTTTGGGGTTTTTTTGTTGTTAATCCTTGCAAATTATTATACTATTGTTTACAGCTTGTTAACCGCCTATTTTGGGGAAATAACCGTTTTTGCTTTGATCTGAGCCTTCCAAATCAAGTGGTTTTTCTGACTTTAATATGGACCATAATAACTAGGTAGTTTTGGCTAAAATTTGACAGGTTTTTTCCATGTGGAATTTGGAAGTTACCTAAATGTCATGGAGGAAATTCCCAACTCGCGTGCTACTCTTAGTCTCTTGCTAAGATTAGCCTTAAACCAACTAGCAACTCGATTCTTATAAGTTATAACTTAGAAAAAGGGAACAAAGATTGCTTGAACAAAAGAACACGTGTATTACTTGAGAGAACTCTTTACAAGAAGCTTTGATTACAACTTTGGAGGTGATATGCCAATGAGCAAGGATCACCTAATTATACATGAGACTAACCTATTTATACTTGTGATTTAGGCTATGTGGTGTGGTCATTGTTTTGGTCAAAAAATCACACAAGGATAATACAACCAAATCTGATTTTGTGAGGTGTGATGCTTGAATTGATGAACAAATGTATGAGCAATATATGAATGAAATGAATGTCGAACACGAGGATTTATACGAGGAAAAAGCCCTTGATCAATGTATGATTTCCGGCACAAAAAACCTTGGGTGATGGAAACTACCGATCACCAAGTGTATTAAACAAATAATGTATACAATTCGGGATGATAACAAGCTTGTTACAAGGATCACTAGTGTGCAATAAGTGTGAAATCGCCAATAAGTTGCAGAGAGCTCTCGAGCAGTGTGTGTTCGCTAATTGTTCTATCTAATCAAGCTTGTTATCCCCTTATAAAAATAGAAATAATCTAGCTAACTAACAATCCGCAAAAGATTATAGCTTCCCACGACCTCCATAACGGTCACAAAGGCCATGCACGTGCAGAATAATGGAGTATATTCCCCTAGAATCTCGACAAGACCAAGTCACACTCGCATACTCCTGCAAAACAAGTTCAAACTTATTGGAAACAATTGTTAGTACAAGGATCATAATGAGGATCCTGGATCCTTAATCCTGCAACGTCTTCTGAGGATCCTTAATTCAAAACTGAACTGAGGATCCGTGATCCTGGCTGCACTTGAGGATCCGTGATCCATAAGATGTGAAAATCCATCCCTAACAATTGCCCCCAAAATATGAGGAATTAAATATAACTAGATGAGTCATATTTTCTACTTTACCTCTAACGAACTGATTATCGTAAATATAGCCGTTGCCAACGGACTAGCCGTTGTGAACGTGACGTCAGCGACAAGACCATCTGCAAAATCATCATTTTATATACAGGGTTAGAGATAAGGATTGAGACGCATTTAAATTCGAGCATTTCACCCCTTTAAATCTTCATCCGGAGATCAAACAGGTATCTCTCTTCTGCCTTCTCTCTAAGTTTTATTCTTCTGATCCTCTATTCTCGAGCATCCATGGCGAAGATGGTTCTCCGATCCTCACCTGCTAAGGATCCTAAAAAGGACAGTCCTTTGAAAAGCCAAGGCGTTACCAAAAACCCTTCGCTGGAACTCTGCCGTTTCACCGATCCTGAGATTGATCGGATACGCCATTGTTTTCCGGCTGAAGTCGTCTTCAGATCCTTTGACTCTTCAATGAAGAGTGACTGTATTTCTAATACTTGGGTCACCTTTCCAGCCACCCCGTTCCTGATAGGGTTTTCTTATCCTTTTCCTGCCTTCACACAATCCTTCTTCACACTCACGGGCATGTGCTACATACAAGCTATGCCAATAATGTGGAGAGTTCTTTATACCCTTGAGAACATCATCGAGCAGGAGGGTGTAGAGATAGGGATGCCCGAGTTGAGTCAAATGTACAACCTTGTTAGCCATTGTTCACACCGTTTCTTGTTCAAGCATAAACCTAGTCAGCCTCATCCAATCCTCAAAACCACCAAAAATGATACCCACTGGAAGATCCATTTCTTCTTTGTGAGGAGGGATTCAATCCCAGATGGAAAAAACCTTCCCAAAAACTGGATCACCCATGATAGGATATGGGATCCTTAGACAAGGATCATAGTAGGACTCTTTTACTTTTAAGGATAACTGATCCTTCTTTATGGTATTGTTGTGCAGCTATCTCCATCTCCCACATTCAAGAAACCCCTGCAACAAAGGAAAGACTTACTGCCTTCTGGAGGCTTGATCCTGCTGTAAGGACATTTCAAATCAAAGCAAAGGATTCACAAGAAGCATCTTCCGGATCCTTCACAATGTCTAGTAAGTATTCGAATCCATGTATGAATAAATAAATGTTTAAATGAATGTAGAATATAAATACTTATCTGTGTTTGATATTTGTAGGCGCTGGTAAATCCTCAAGATCAGCTTCCAGGTTCAGTGTCAGTGACCTTGACGCATTTGCTTCCTCCAAGTCCATCAATAAACAACTTGCTGCCAGTCCCAGCATTCCAAATCCTAAGGGTGCCAGCACGAAGGGCGAAGGTGCAAAGAAAAGAAAAACCTCTGAACCCCTTGAAGGCCTTCCTCTCATCCAACACCAGTTCGAGGAGTATGTCTCTGAGGTAAGGATCCTGGATCCTTAAGTCTGATCTTCCCTTTCTGAGGATAACGGATCCTGACCATGTGCTTGTTTTATGCAGAAATTTGCTGAGATCCAAATGCTCCTGGATAACAATCTTGAAGAGGCTGAGCAAAAAAACCTGGACCTCCAGAAGATATTCCTGGCTAAAGATAAGACAATCTCCTCCCTCGAGAAGGATCTCAATCTGGTGAAAAAGGAGCTGGTCTTGACCCAAATCACAACTCAGCAGGAGAAGGAGGTGATGGAAGGGGCAAAGCTCTTTGCTACAATCTCCATGCTCAAGATCAAGCTTCAAATGGCAAAGGAGGCTGAGAATCCTTCTTTTGACAGGTCTGCTTGGGATCAAGAGGCTTGGAAGCTGAAGCTGGCGGAGCTGGATGATGAAGAGGAGGCTGAGGAGGTCCTGGCAATCGAGGCTGGTAGCGGTGGGCTGAAGGATCCTGTGGAAGGAGCAGCTGGTGGTGATGATGCAGCGAAGGTGTAAGCTGCAGAAATGGGCCATGATGGAAATTTCTAGACGTGGCCGGAGCCCATTTTTTATGATTTGGTAGTTTTTTGTTTGTTGGTGTTTTAAACAATGGTTTGTATGGTGAACAATAGCTTTAGGTTTAAGGATCACTGATCCTTTGAACAATAGGGGGTAACAAAGGTGGATGGGTCCTTCTGTTTGTGGAGGATGAAGCCTTTGGTGTCCCTCGCCTTTTATTTCCTGCACTCGTCGAACTTTTAGTATGGACACCCTTTACCTACCCCAGCGGACGAGCCACGTATTGCTGGTAGATGCTTGGGGTAGGTAATTTTGACAACCTTTAGAGGGTTTAACTTTTGATAAATAAATAAAACTTTAATCTTTTGGCTTATCTCGTGTTGTTCATTCTGTATCTATTTACCTTTCAATTACCATTGCATACTCCTTTATGAACTTAGAAGTTAATAATGAAAGTATATTAGATTATGTCAAAAGTTTAGGATATGATCAAGGATCAAATATCCTATATTCGAAAAGTTCAAAAAGTGAGATAATTTTAGGATCATATATCCTGTTGTCAAAGAATAAGGGTAACTTAAATAAATCAAGAATAAAGTTAAGGTAAATAAGGATCATACCATAGAATCCAAGTTAGGATCCTAAATCCTTGATACTTACAATTGAGATAACCAAAAGACAAACCCTAGTAAAAGGTTAGGATCCAGGATCCTTAATTGTTTAGCTTTGGAAACCTGAAATAGAACATAACTTGGGACTAAGCCAATGTAAAAGGAGAAGTTAGTAACTGGGGACAAGCCCAACAATCTGGGGACAAGCCCAAAAAACTAGGGACAAGCCCAAAAAACTGGGGACAAGCCCAAAGGATCTTGTGTAAACTGGAGTATGGCCCTCACCGGCGACTATCCAAACTTAGTGACAAGAAAATGCCAAAACCTTAGCTAATGTGAAAACGTTAGAAACCTTAGGAACGGATGTATGGTACATCTACCATTATACTTAGGATCCTGAATACAGCCAGTACAATGAAATTGCCAGCCCCTAAAGCGGGTACTGGTCCCATTGCCTTTAACTGCACCAGGATAATCGTGCGCTACTGGCGAAGGTTGTGGATACCTTAAACTGGGGTAGAGCCCAAAAACTGGGGATAAACCCATAAAACTGGGGACAAGCCCGTAAAACTTAGGAGACTTCTGTGGATACTTGATCCTATGTCAAGGATGCATCAATCTTCTGCAAAACTTAGAACTTAGTGAAAAAAGGATAAAGGATCATGGTTCCTTCTCCTTGTAATAAAATAAAGTAAAGGATTAAATAAATTAGAATCAGATCATTACCAGAATGAGGATCATATATCCTCTAAGGATCCTAAATGTATACCGGATGTGAAGATGGACAAGGATCCTAGATCCTTCTCACATGAAGTATCTCTTCAAATGGACAGCATTCCAAGCTCTTGGTAGCGGATCACCTTCCATTATTAACAAACGATATGCCCCCTTTCCTGCCTCAGCTTCAATAAGATAGGGGCCTTCCCACTTTGGTGCTAACTTGCCATCAGCAGGATTTGTGGTATTTTGGAATGCTTTCCTCAACACCATGTCACCAACTTAAAACTTTCTGATCCTGACATTCTTGTTATAGGCTCCATCCATCCTTTGTTGATAGCTAGCCAATCTTATCCTTGCCAAATCCCTGAGTTCTTCTATGGTGTCCAAGTCTTGAACCAAGTTTTCAGCATTTCCTTCAGGATCACCGATGCTTGTTCTAGCAGTAGGAACCACCATCTCTGTAGGGATCACTGATTCTGCTCCAAACTCTAAAGAAAATGGGGTCTAGCCAGTAGCATTCTTGGGAGTTGTTCTATCAGCCCATAACACATAAGGTAGCTCTTTTGCCCATTTTCCTTTCTTGGATCCAAGCTTCTTCTTCGAGTTGTTGATGATGATCTTGTTGGATGATTCTGCTTGACCATTAGCTTGTTGGTGGACTGGTGTTGATGTTATCATCTTAATCCCCCAACTATCACAAAAGTTAGTAGTTCTACTCCCAATAAATTGGGATCCATTATCACAAACAATTTCAGAAGGGATACCAAATCTGGTAATAATGTTTCTTTTAATAAAGGATATCACTTCTTTTTCTCTGACTTAAGCAAAGGCTTCCGCTTCTATCCACTTGGAGAAGTAATCAGTCATAGCAAGTGTTTTGGTCAAAAATCAGACTAGGATAATGCAACCAAATCTTATTTTGTGAGGTGTGATGCTTGAAACAAAGAACAAATGTATGAACAAAAATGAATGTGGGACACAAGGATTTATACGAGGAAAAAGCCCTTGATCAAGATATGAACTCCGGCACAAAAAACCTCGGGTGATGGAAACTACCGATCAACAAGTATATTAAACAAGTAAAGGTTACAACTCGGGATGATAACAAGCTTGTTACAAGGATCACTAGTGTGCAGAGTGTATGTAAATGCCAATGAGTTGCAGAGAGTTTTCGAGTGTGTGTGTTTGCTAATTGTTCTAACTATCAAGCTCGTTATCCCCTTTTAAAAATGGAAATAAACTAAATAACAAACAATCCGCAAAATGTGCTAGCTTCCCACGACTTCCATAACGGTCATACTAGTCAAGCACGTGCAGAATAGTAGAGCATATTCTCCTGGAATCTCGGCAAGACTAAGTCCCATGCGAATACCCCTGTAAAACAAGTTCAAATATATTGGAAACAACCGTTAGTGTAAGGATAATAATGAGGATCCTGGATCCTTAAACCTGCAACGTCATCTGAGGATCCTTAATTCAAACAGAACTGAGGATCCGTGATCCTGGCTGCACTTGAGGATCCATGATCCTTAGGCTTAGAAAATCCAGCCCTAACAATTGCCCCCAAAATATGAGGAATAAAATACAACTTAATAAGTCATATTTTTCATCCTTATCTTGAACGAACTAGCTAACGTAAATAGCCGTTATCATCTGACTAGCCATTACAATCCTGACGTCAGCGATATGACTACCTGCAGATCATCATTATAAATTCGAAAGTAGAGATAAGGATCAAGAGGCATTTAAATTCGTGCGTTACTCTTCCTTTAAATCCTCATCTGGAGACTAATCAGGTATCTCTCTTCTTCCTTCTCTCTTCATTTTCGTATTCTGATTTTCTATTCCTTCAAAATCTTGAAACCACAATGAAGCTACGATCCTCTCCTGCCAAGGATCCTGAGAAGGATAGTCCCTTGAAAAGCCTAGGCATCATCAAAAATCCTTCGTCGGAACTCTGCCGCTTCACTGACCCAGAAATTGACCGGATTCGCCATTGTTTCCCGGCGGATGCTGTTTTCAAACCTTTTGACTCTTCCATGAAGAGTGACTGTATCTCCGACACCTGGGTTGCATTTCCGGCCACCCCCTTCTTGATAGGATTCTCTTATCCTTTCCCTGCTTTCACCCAATCCTTCTTTGCACTCACCGGCATGTGCTATATTCAGGCCATGCCGATGATGTGGAGGGTTCTGTACACCATGGAGAACATCATCGAGCAAGAGGGCATAGAAATAGGAATGTCGGAGTTGGCCGAGTTGTATAATCTTGTTAGCCACGGTTCACACCGCTTCTTGTTTAAACACAAACCTGGTGATCCTCATCCAATCCTCAAAACCACAAAAAACGATACCCACTGGAAGAACCAATTTTTCTTTGTGAGGAGGGATTCAATCCCAAATGGGAAGGATCTTCCTAAAAAATGGATCACCCACTGTAGGATATGGGATCCTTAGACAAGGATCATAATAGGACTTTTTCTGTTTTAAGGATAACTGATCTTGTTTTCTGTTTTTGCAGCTATTTCACTCTCTTTCATCCAAGAAACACCTACAATAAAGGAAAGGGTTGCCGCCTTTTGGAACCTTGACCCTGCTATTAGAACGTTCCAAGCCAAAGCAAAAGATTCACAAGAAGTATCCTCTGGTTCCTTCACCATGTCAAGTAAGTATTCACATTTATGTATGATTAAATATTTAAATAGATGTAGAATAAGGATACTTATCTGTGTTTTGCATTTGTAGGCGCCGGAAAATCTTCAAAATCAGCCACCCGGTTCAGTGTGAGTGATCTTGATGTATACGCTTCCTCCCGTTCTGCCAAGAAACAACTGGCTGCCAGTCCTAGCATCCCAATTCCTAAGTGTGCCGGCACAAAGGGCAAGGGTGGAAAGAAAAGGAAAATCGCTGACACTCTTGAAGGCCTGCCTCTTATCCAACATCAGTTTGAAGAATACGTCTCTGAGGTAAGAATATCGGATCCTTAGGTCTGTTCTGCCCATATTGAGGATCACGGATCCTTACATGTGTTATTCTTTTGCAGAAATTTGCTGAGATCCATATGCTCATGGATTCCTATGCTGAAGAGGCTGAGCAAAAACACTTGGAGTTCCAGAATATGTTTCTGGCAAAGGATCAACAGATTGCCTCTCTCGAGAATGATGTCAACCTGGCGAAGAGGGAGCTGGTCCTGGCCCATATTACAGCTGATCAGGAGAAGGCTGAAGTGATGGAGGGTGCCAAGCTTTCTGCCACAACTGCCATGCTAAAAATCAAGCTTCAAATGGCGAAGGAGGCTGAGGATCCTAACTTTGACAGGACTGCCTGGGACCAAGAGGGCTGGAAGAAGAGGCTTGCAGAGCTGGATTATGAGGAAGAGGCTCAGGAGACTCTGGCAATCAAGGCTAGTGGCAGCGGGTTGAAGGATCAGGCTGAGGAGACAGTGGCTGGTGGTGATGCAGCGAAGGTGTAACCTGCAGCAATGGGCGATGAGGTGACCGGAGCCCATTTTTTATGGTTTTAATGTTTTTTGGCTATTGGTGTTTTTAGAACAATGGTTGGTTTGTAATGGTGAACAATAGTATCTAGGTTTAAGGATCACTGATCCTTCGAACAATAGGGGGTAACAAAGGTGGATGGGTCCTTCTGTTTGTGGAGGATGAAGCCTTTGGTGCCCCTCGCTTTTATTTCCTGCACTTATTTAACACTTAGTATGGACACCCTTTGCCACCCAAGTGGACGGGCCACATTTTGCTGGTAGAAACTTGGGTTGGCAATTTTGACAACCTTTAAAGGGTTTAACCTTTGATAAATAAATAAAATTTAACCTTTTGACTATCTTGTGTTGTTAATTCTGTGCATATTTACCTTTCAACTGTTATGATATAATTTCTTTGAATTTGCAAGTTTAGGACAAAAGTATATTAGATTTTGTCAAAAAAGCTTAGGATATGATCAAGGATCAAATATCCTATAATTGAAAAATTCAAAAAGTGGCATAAATTAAGGATCATACATCCTGTTGTCAAAGAATAAGGGTAACTTAAATAAATCAAGAATAAAATTAAGGTAAATAAGGATCATACCTGAGAATCCAAGTTAGAATCCTAAACCTTTAATACTTACAATCAGGATAACCAAAAGACAAACCTTAGTAAAAGGTTAGGATCAAGGATCCTTGGTTGTTTAGCTTCGGAAACCTGAAATGGAACATAACTTGGGACTAAGCCAATATAAGAGAGGAGTTAGTAACTGGGGACAAGCCCAACAATCTGCCGATCTGGGGACAAGCCCAATAAACTGGGGACAAGCCCAAAGGATCTTGTGTAAACTGGAGTATGGCCCTCACTGGCGACTATCCAAACTTAGTGACATGAAAATGCCAAAACCTTAGCTAACGTGAAAACGTTAGAAACCTTAAGAACGGATGTATGGTACGTCTACCATTATATGTAGGATCCTGGATACAGCCAGTACAATGAAATTGTCAGCCCCTAAAGCGGGTACTGGTCTCATTGCCTTGAACTGCAAGATCATCGTGCGCTACTGGCGAAGCTGGGGACAGGCCCAAAAACTGGGGACAAGCCTAAAAAACTGGGGACATGCCCAGAAAACTGGGGACAAGCCCAAAAAACTTAGGAGACTTCTGTGGATACTTGATCCTTTGCCAAGGATATATCAATCTTCTGCAAAACTCAGAACTAAGTGAAAGAAGGATAAAGGATCCAGGATCCTTCTCCTTGTAAACAAGTTAATTAAAGAATTAGATAAATTGAGATTAGATCATTACCAGAGTGAGGATCATCTATCCTCTAAGGATCCTTCATGGATATCGGATACGAAAATAGCTAAGGATCCTGGATCCTTATTACATGAAGTATCTCTTCAAGTGGATAACATTTCAAGCTCTTCGTAGCAAATCACCTTCCATTGTTAATAATCGATATGCCCCCTTTCCTGCCTCACCTTCAATAAGATAGGGGCCTTCCCACTTTGGTGCTAACTTGCCATGTAACACCCCGTGTTTTGGAAAAGTCAAAGTCAAAGACCGACTTCGTGCAACTTGACTTGTAGTAGATTTCTTTTGGATGTTTATTTTAGTTGTAATATGTGGAGTAAGTGTTTATAATTACAATAAATCGACGTATGTTAATCGCTATTCAATCGACCTACGACTATGAACTATAGGAAGTAACAATGCGATAAAGCTAAACGATAATCAAACTATGCTAATCGAATCGAATCAAATCTCAACTCGAAATACGCATCTGGGAATACTGTTATACGTGTGTGTGTGCCTTACGTGTTATCTGTGCATGTTTATTTATGTTCGACCAGCACGCTTAACTCAACCTTTTCCCAGATTTCTCTCGATTCCGGTAAGATTTCGTCCTAAATCTTGTACTTTCTTGATCAACACGCACTCCTACACCTTTCTATCTTTCAAATCTTAACTTTTAACCGTGAAATCATCAAGATTCAAGTGTTCTAGGATAATGTCATCATGAGTTCTTGAAGAACTTCATGTTTTTGCCTCAATCCACCAAGAATAACTTGGATCTAGCCGATTTCCACATAAACAAACAAAGATCTTCATAGATCTAAACACATGCACGGTGAAAAGGATTGAAAGATGGATTTTCAACTTTCTTTCAACTCTTTTTCACTCAATGCCTTCAAACCGATAGAAACGGAGCCTGTGTCGGCTTACAAATCACTCCGGTGGTTGCATGGCTCAAGATCCGGATTCTATCCACGAGGTTAACCGATTTCGGGTTAAACGATAAACTCTGTTCCGAACAGTTCACCAGCCGGATTTGGGTGATTCCTGTCCGACCAGGGGAACCGAGTAAGGATGAGGGATCTATGGTTCGACTCGCTGTCAAAATACCTCAATAAAACGACAAACAATCAACCAAGTGTTAGACGAATAGGCTGATTAGGTCAGGATGCTGACCGATCGGACTGCTGTCCGAACGGACAGCCAGCCGATCGGACAGTCAGCCGATCGACTGGCCAGCCGATCGGTTAACACATGGTTCAACACTTAATCAAATTATTTTGAAGACTAGTATTGAATGAACTGTTGATCGATCGGACTACTTTCCGATTGGATTACTCTTCGGATCATGAGATACTATACTTCAACACTTAATCGATTTTTCAACATGTTCGATGCACTAGGAGTGCCACCCGATCGAACAGCCGTCCGATCAGGTGACACCCTGCTGAGAACTTCGTCATGGTTGTTCATGCATGTTGTCCGATCGAACAGCATTGGTGTTCGATCGATCAACTACCCGATCCACTGCACCATACCTTGCATTTCATAGTGGTTGACTATTGTTGACTTGCCAACCGATCGGTCAGCAAATCATTAAGTTTTTGACTTGCTGACCTGTCCAATCCAAAGCAAATCACTATAATTCATTAAGATACCTAACCAATCGGGTTGCCGGCCGATCGAACAGCCGTCCGATCGATCGACCTGAAGGGTAAAGGTACTTCAATGTTTTCAAATGCTACAACGAAAACTTCAAAAGTCAAGCCATCATACACAAACACATCCTTCTCAAAGGAAGAAACAATCCACTCGAACAACAATCCGATCGGCCTACCGACCGACCGGACAGCGGTCCGAGCGGACTGTCAACCGAACGGTCAGCCGTCCGATCGAACTACCGTCCGATCGACCAGCTGTCCGACTCTCCAACACTTACTTTTCGTTTTACGCGTCACTTATCGTTATGCTATCAAACTATTCAGGCTAACCTTACTCGCTAAGCGCTCCCTTCAATCCATCAACCGCTGTGAGTATACTCGATCCCTTTTTGCTTTAAAAACTTTTGGGTGTTACATACGTTACAACTATTCAAATCACATCAAACACACTACTCAATACTATTTGAACGCTAACCGTTAATGCATGTTATACGTGGCTTATGAATGCTTGTTTGTTATGTTTACACATGGAATGATGTCTACCTGCCTTAACAATGATAGTACTATAGTTTGGACTCAGCACCCGTTCACACGGGGGTGGTTGTTAAGGATAATTACTTGCATGGATTACAGTGGTAACCATGTATTGTGAACTGCCCCGGGCAGTCAACTCGTAGGCATTGGTATCGATGGATCTATGTCGATAACTAACGTGCTTCATTTCTCTATGTGTACGTCCTGGTTATGCGTAAACGGATTCGAACTCTATATGCTATTATCAAACTTGTATGCTCACCTTTACATTATATGTATTGACTTTATTTTAACGTATGTGACAGGTGCTTAGGATGCACACTTGGTAGGGAATTAAAGCTAGAATAAAGCTTTAGAGCCCAACAAATAGTTGTCTGTAGTAATTGAATCAAGGGTCTCTAGAAGCAGATAAACAATTGCTCTATTTTAAATCTGAGTTGTCAGAACAGAATGATTTGCCTAGACTTTATCTGTAATAATTTGTTTACTGTTTGAGACATGGTATGGGACATGTTATTTTAAATTGAATAGTAATCATAATTGTTATGGAAACTTCTGGACAATCTGTTTCGCTCAGTGCCATGCCCCGATGTTTCCGCCATCGGTTGGGGTGTGACATGCCATCAGCAGGATTTGTGGTATTTTGTAATGCTTTCCTCAACACCATATCACCAACTTGAAACTTTCTGATCCTGACATTCTTGTTATAAGCTTCAGCCATCCTTTGTTAATAACTAGTGTTAGGGAAGGATTTCTCAATGATTAGTGATCCTCATTTACTGTTGGGTTTAGTGATCCTCAATTCTGTCTGAAGTAGTGATCCTCAGAAGTGTTGCAGGATCAGGATCATGGATCATCATAAGGATCCTTGTACTAACGGTTGTCTACTTTGAATTCGAAATTGTTTTGCAGGAGTACCAGCTTGGACTTGGTCTTGGCGATATTCCTGGAGTATATTCTATGTTTATTCCGCACGTGCCTGGCCAAAAGTGGACGTTATGGAGTCGTGGAGGACTTGCACCATTTGCGGAATGTTAGTTAGAGTAGATATTTTCCATTTTTAAAGGGGTAGCGAGCTAATTAGAAAACACTTGGCTATTTTTGGCTACACACACACTCTTACAACTACTCTCACCAGCTCTCGTTAACTCACTTGGCGATTACACACTTTTTTACACAATACACTATAGTGATCCTTGTACTTAGCTCGCTATCATCCGAAGTTGTATTACATTTCTTGTTTAATTTGAGTTGGTGATCGGTAGTTTCCATCACCCGAGGTTTTTTATGCCGAAGATCATTCATTGATCAAGGGCTTTTTCCTCGTATAAATCTTCGTGTCACTTGTTCATTACATTTCATAGTGATCCTTATTGTTGTTCATCAATTCAAGCATCATACCTCACAACAGAAAGTTTGGTTGCATTATCATTGCTTGATTTTTGACCAAAACAGTTTGGCGCCCACCGTGGGGCAATTGGTGCTTCATTCCTAAGAAGATTCGTATTTTCGTGCTCATTTCGGTTCGTTACAACCAAGCAGATGGCTTCCTCAGCGAAGAGTACTTCAAGTTTGATGCCATCATTCAGTTCTTCACAAGGCGTTCCTCCTTTGCCTCCACCACCTTCTGGATCCCAGAAGAATGCTGAGAATGCTGCGAAGAAACCAACCCCCATTTTCCAAAAACCACCAACTTCTTCTGTTTCAACTAATCCTACTACTAATGATCTTTACACTCTGATTTTGCAGATGAGGAATCATGCACAAGAGCAGGACAAAACCAACGAAAGGATCCTCTGGGAGATCGATGAGATCAAGAAACAGAAGAAATCAGTGGAGGATCACTCCCCTCTGATGCCAAGATCGCTGAACTTCGACACTCCAGTCATAACTTCCCAACACTTAGCAGTTCCGGACGTACAATGCTTGGGTGAATTACCAGGAAGGCGTTGTGGAACAGCAACTATGAGTCAGGCATTTGGCTCTCACTTCCAGCCTCAAGGATCTTTTTCTCAACCATCAGGATCCCCTTCTCAGCATCAAGGATACTACACGTCAGGAGGATATTTAGGAATGCATGCAGCCCAAGGATCCTCCCAGGTCCAATGATCCTCCCAGGTCTAAGGATCCTTCCCGATCCAAGGATCCTCCCTTGTCCCAGGATCCTCTCTGGTTCCAGGATCCTTTCAGGTTCGAGGATCATCTCAACTTTAAGGATCCAACATCCTTCAGGATCAAGGACTTTTGAGAAGTATGCAGCCTCAGAGCTCAGACATTCATCAAGGAGACTTTATACCAATGCAGACCATTGCTTCCTCTGGTCCTTCAATCATGCCAGAGTCTCGTCAATATGGATTCACATCCGCAATTCCAAACACGAATCCTGTGGGAGGTAACAATTTTAATAATTCATATAACACTAACCATGGCTTGATGCAGGATACATGTATTAATCAGGCTATGGCTAGAGAGCTACAGAAGCTTAAGGATATGATATCCAGTGTACCAGGAGTGGTTAAACCCATCCCTGAAATTGCAGATGGTAGCCATAGGATATCTCGTTTTGCACCACCCTTATGTGATGCTGAGATACCTAAAAGATTCCAGATACCATCTATGAAGCTATATGATGGTTCGACGGATCCAGAGGAGCATGTAGCTCAATACAGGGAGAGGATGGAGATCAATCCAATTCCTGAAAGGTTAAAAGAAGCATGTCTATGCAAGGGATTTGGATCCACACTTACAGGATCTGTTCTTAAATGGCTGCTAAGTCTTCCCCCTTACTCTATTACTTCCTTTGCTAACCTAGTTAATTTGTTTAATAGTCAATTCTCTTGTAGTAGAAAGTTTGAACGATTAACTAGTGATCTATATAGGGTAACACAAGGTCAAAATGAATCACTTAGAGATTACATCACTAAGTTTAGTAAAGAATCCTTGGATATTCCTAACCTGGATATTGCTACGGCTGTAGAAGCCTTTAAAATGGGATTACTTAGGGATTCATTATTCTATGATGATCTTGTCATGACACCTTGCAGGAATCTTGATGAAGTAAGAACCAGGGCCCTTAGGTTCATCCGCCTAGAGGATGACAAAAGGATCCAGGATAGATTAGCAGGATCCTCAAAACAGGAGAAACAAGGATCCTACTTCAGGAACAACAAATCCAAGTTCCACAATAAGTCTGACTATCAGAACGTGCATTCAGTGGAACAAGAAGAGGATGATGAGGATTATCCTCCTAGTTCTGAATTCTGTTTTTCTGTTGATAACAATGAACTAATCCTTGCAATGCAGAATTTAGGTGAGAAAGCTAGGTGGCCAAGGAAGAGTGATAAACCAGCTGCTACAAAGGATAAGTCCAAGTGGTGTGCATATCATGAGGATTTCGGGCATCTCACTGAAGAGTGTATTGCACTGAGAAAGGAAATTGGTTACTTGTTGAGCAAGGGGCATTTGAAGGAGCTCTTGGGACGGAAGAAGTCAAGGATCCAGGATCCTGAAAGGATCTCGGAAAAGGCTCCTGCTCCTCCAGCAGATGCACAAGTCATAAACTTTATATCCGGTGGATCAGACATTTGTGGTACTTCCTTTTCAGCAGCAAAAAAAACACGCTAAGGAAACCAAGATGGATAATGGAGACAGACCCGTCCGGACCTCTGTTGTCACCTAGGATAAAGTCATAACTTTTGATGAGGATGATCGTGTTGACGTCCAGGATCCTCATCATGATGGTCTTGTAATTACATTATTTATTTCTAACCACTTTGTTCGCAGGATCCTTATAGATGGAGGAAGCTCTGTGAACATCATTCAACTTGATGTCCTCAAGAAGATGAATATCCCAGAGTCTGATATTATCCCAAGATCCTCAGTACTTGTGGGATTCAGTGGAGAAACTAAGAATACATTGGGGGACATCAAACTCCCAATCTATATTGAAGGATTACATTCTTATCAAAAGTTTTGTGTTATAGATTGCTTATCATGTTGTAATGTTATCCTTAGCAGGCCATGGATACATGACATGAAGGCAGTCCCGTCCACCTATCATCAATGTGTAAAGCTTCCAAGTCCTTGGGGAGTGGTGAAAATTGAGAGTGATCAACAAGAAGCTAAGAATTGCTATACCTCATCAATGAAGCCAGCTTCAAGACCAAGGGAGCAATAGCAATTAAAGTATCCTTCAAGAGATGTCTTAGAGGCAAGAGAACAGGATTTGAAAGAAATCCTCATGGATCCTGATGATCCTGAATCCAAGATCTTCATAGGATCAGGGATCCTTAGCGATATTGAACAGGAGCTAGTATCCTTCCTCAAAAGAAGGAAAACCACCTTTGCCTGGAAACATGAGGATATGACAGGTATATCTAAAGATATAATTACTCATAAACTTGGCATTGACAGGTCATTCAAGCCAATTCATCAAAAGAGGAGGAAGTTTGCACCTGAAAGGAATGCTATTATCCAGGAAGAGGTAGATAAACTACTTCGGGCAGGTATGATAAGAGAGGTTAAGTATCCAAGATGGTTAGCCAATGTGGTTGTTGTTCAAAAGAAAAATGGAAAGTGGAGGGTATGTGTCGATTTTACTGATTTAAACAAGGCATGTCCCAAGGATCCTTTCCCATTACCCCACATTGACTCCATGGTGGATGCTACCGCGGGTCATGAGTTGTTAACTTTTATGGATGCTTCATCTGGATTTCAACAAATTCAGATGGAACCATCTGATCAAGAGGATACAGCCTTTATGTCCCCAACTGGTATATACTGTTATATTGCTATGCCGTTTGGATTAAGGAATGCAGGTGCCACTTATCAAAGGCTAGTTAATATGATGTTCAAGGAACAAATTGGACACACTATGGAAGTCTATATTGATGACATGGTGGTTAAGTCCAAAAAAGCTGAGGATCACCTTAAAGACTTGGAGGAAGCGTTCAATATCCTTGATAAATTTAATATGAAACTAAATCCTTCCAAGTGTCATTTTGGTGTTAAGGCAGGTAAATTCTTAGGCTATATGGTGACGAAGAGGGGCATTGAAGCAAGTCCAGAGCAAATCAAGGCTATTGTGAATATCAAATATCCTGCCAATGCTAAGGATGTACAAAGATTGACAGGTAAGATCGCAGCCTTGAACAGATTCATATCCAAATCCTCAGAAAAGTGCAAGGAATTCTATGACATCTTGAGGAAGAACAAGAAATTTGAATGGACTGAGAAGCATGAAAGTGCCCTTAAAGCTCTTAAGGATTACCTATCCTCAGCCCCGGCCTTGATGAAACCAGAAAAAGGGGATATATTATCCTTGTACCTAGCAGTATCCTCAAAAGCAGTAAGTGCGGTCCTTGTTAAGGATCACCAAGGTACACAACATCCTGTTTATTATGTAAGTAAGAGCTTACTTGATGCTGAATCCAGGTATTCACACTTAGAAAAACTTATCCTTGCATTAATTATGGCATCTACTAAATTAAGACATTATTTTGAGACTCATGCTATTATTGTTAAGACTAATTTTCCAATTAAGAATGTTCTCAGGAAACCTGAAATGTCAGGAAGGATGGCTAAGTGGGCAGTGAAGCTAAGTGCATATGATATAAGATATGAACCAAGGACTGCCATCAAATCCCAAGCCTTAGCTGACTTTGTGGCAGATTTTAGTAGTGATTTGCAAAAGGAAGCTGAGTTAGAAGTCCAACAGCTAGAAGAAACTAAGGATCCTTGGATACTCTTCACTGATGGAGCCTCTAATGTGAAAGGAACAGGGCTTGGAATACTACTAAAATCGCCACAGGGGGACATAATACCCCACTCCATAGCTTGTGAATTTCAAACTACCAACAATGAGGCTGAGTATGAAGCCTTGATAGCTGGTTTGCAAATTGCAAAGCTTACGAGGATCAGGTATCTTGAGGTACATGTAGATTCTTTACTGATCACTAATCACTTTAATGGATCCTATGCTGTTAAAGGTGAAAAGCTAATCAAATATTTGGAGATAGTCAAAGAATTGGCACTCTCTTTTGTATCCTTTAGTTTGACACAGGTACCAAGGGAAGAAAATGTAGAAGCAGATACATTAGCCAATCTAGGATCATCTTTGAAGATCCCTGAGGATATCAAGATCCCTATTATCCATATCCTGACCCCTGCTATCGAGGATCATGTAGCTATGGAGATAGGAGAAGATTCTGCGGTCATCCCTAGTGAGGATACTCAACCTCATTCAGGATAATGGATTCTCCCGATCATGAGATACATACAACATGGAGAAATTCCTACAGGAGAAAACCCAAGGGCTTTCAAAATTAAGGTATCTCAATTTACAATATTGAATAATATGTTGTATAAACGATCTCTTGCAGGACCATATCTAAGATGCATTGAGGATCCTGAAATCCAAGAAGTCCTAAAGGATTTCCATGAAGGAGATTGTGGAAACCACACTGAGGGCAGAGCATTGTTCTCAAGGATCCTGAGGACAGGATACTACAGGCCCACTATGAAGATGGATGCTGTGGAGTATGCCAAGAAGTGTGATCCTTGTCAGAGGCATAGTAATATCCTTCACCAACCAGCAGAGCTCTTGCATCCTATATCCTCTTCCTGGCCGTTCATGAGATGGGGAATGGATATAGTGGGAAAGCTTCCTAAGGCACCTGGTGGAAAAGTATTCATGCTTGCTATGACTGATTACTTCTCTAAGTGGATAGAGGCTGAAGCCTTTGCTCAAGTCAGAGAAAAGGAAGTTATATCCTTTATTAAAAGAAACATTATCACTAGATTTGGTATTCCTTCTGAGATTATTTGTGATAATGGATCCCAATTTATTGGGAATAGAAGTACTAACTTTTGTGACAGCTGGGGGATTAAGATGATAACATCAACACCAGTCCACCCACAAGCTAATGGTCAAGCAGAATCATCCAACAAGATCATCATCAACAATTTGAAGAAAAAGCTTGGATCCAAGAAAGGAAAATGGGCCGAAGAATTACCTTATGTGCTTTAGGCTGATAGGACAACTCCCAAGAATGCTACAGGCCAAACTCCATTTTCTTTGGTATTTGGGGCAGTATCAGTGATCCCTACAGAGATGGTGGTTCCAACTGCAAGAACAAGCATTCGTGATCCTGGAGAAAATGCTGAAAACTTGGTTCAAGACCTGGATACTATAGAAGAAATCAGGGATTTGGCAAGGATAAGGATGGCCAGTTATCAACAAAGGATGGCTGGAGCCTACAACAAAAATGTCAGGATCAGGAAGTTCCAAGTTGGTGATATGGTATTAAGGAAAGCATTTCAGAATACTACCAATCCTGCTGATGGAAAATTGGCACCAAAATGGGAAGACCCTTATTTGATTGAAGCTGAGGCAGGAAAGGGGGCATATCGATTGCTAACAATGGAAGGTGATTTGCTACCAAGAGCTTGGAATGCTGTCCATTTGAAGAAATATTTCATGTGATAAGGATCCATGATCCTCACTTGATAAGTATCCTTGAAGGATCCTTACAGAACAGATGATCCTCATCTTGGTAATCTTCTAATCTCAAACTATTTCATTCTTTTATTCTCTTATATAGGGATAAGGATCCTGCATCCTTTATCCTCCTTTCACTTGATTCTGAGTTTTGAAGGTTCAGGTATCCTTAACTAAGGATTGAGTATCCACAGAAGTATCTAGTTATTTGGGCTTGACCCCAGTTATTTGGGCTTGACCCCAGTTATTTGGGCTAGTCCCCAGTTTGGGCTTGTCCCCAGTTTCGCCAGTAGCGCACGATGATCCTGGTATAGTTCATGGCAATGGGACCAGTACTCGCTTTAGGGGCTGACAATTTCATTGTACTGGCTATATTCAGGATCCTACGTATAATGGTAGACGTACCATACATCCGTTCCTAAGGTTTCTAACGTTTTCACGTTAGCTAAGGTTTTGGCATTTTCATGTCACTAAGTTTGGATAGTTGCCAGTGAGGGCCATACTCCAGTTTACATATGATCCTTTAGGCTTGTCCCCAGTTATCCTTTGGGCTTGTCCCCAGTTATCCTTTGGGCTTGTCCCCAGTATATTGGGCTTGTCCCCAGTTACTAACTCTTATCCTATGTTGGCTTAGTCCCAAGTTGTACCTTATTTCAGGTTTTTGGAGATAAATGACCAAGGATCCTTGATCCTTACCTTTTACTAAGGTTTGTCTTTTGGATTATCATGTTTACAACTGTTAAAGGTTAGGATCCTAACTTGGATTCTCAGGTATGATCCTTAACTATTTTGATTCTATTCATTATTTATTTGAGTAACCCTTATCTTTTGACAACTGAACTTGTGATCCTTAAACTATATAACTTTTCAAAACTAATCGGTTATGGAATATGTGATCCTTGATCATATCCTAAACTTTTTGGGGATATTTCTTAAATTTTTTCTCTACTTGATAAGTTTAAACAAAATGAACATCACAACAGTTGGAAAGTAAAATGTTAACAAGGATATCAACACAAGATAAGCCAAAAAGTTAAAGTTATTTTATTCACAAAAGATTAAACCCCTTAAGGTTGTCAAAATTACCTACCCCGAGCATCTACCAGCAATACGTGGCCCGTCCGCTGGGGTAGGCAAAGGGTGTCCATTGTCTAAGGGTCTTGGTAGTGCAAGAATCAAAAGACGGCAAGATCACAATGGCTTCATCCCCCAAACAGAGGATCCCTCCACCATTTGTAATCCTACCTATTGTTCAAAGGATCCATGATCCTTAGCCCTAATTACTATTGTCTTAAGTACAACCCATAATTGTTCAACAAAAAACACCATAACCAAAACAAACTACCTAATTTAAAAAATGGGCTCCGGCTACGTCTAGAAATGTCCTTCATCGCCCATTCATGCAGCCTACACCTTCACTGCATCTTCATCTCCTCCAGCTCCCGTATCCTTTGCCTGATCCTTGCCACTGCCACTAGCCTCGATTGCCAGAACCTCGTCAGCCTCATCCTCATCCTCCAACTCAGCCAGCCTGGCCTTCCAGCCTTCCATGTCCCAGCTGCTCCTATCAAAGGCGGGATCCTGAGCTTCTTGAGCCATCTGTAGCTTGGTCTTGTACATGGCAATGGCAGCGGAGACCTTAGCATCCTCCGTGATCTCGCTCTTCTCATAATCAAAATTGATCAGAATTGCAGTTGTTTGAGCTTTGGCATCGTTGAGATCCTTTTCAAGGGAAGCGATCTTGAGGTCTTTGAGCATTGCTACTTTTTGGAGGTCAGAGTGTTTCTCCTCTAGCTCTTCAACATTCCCAACATAGTCCTCGATCTCCGCAAATTTCTACAAAGAAGACAATGCAAAGATTAGGATCAAGTGATCCTCAAATGGGCAGGATAATCAAGTTAAGTCAGTGATCCTTACATCATTAAAGTACTCGAGGAATTGATGACGGATCAAAGGTAAGCCTTGAAGGTTGTCAGCTTCAGAGGTCTTTCTTTTCTTTCCACCTCTTCCCCTTGAAGTGGTAGCCTTGGGGATTACAACGGAGGGGCTAGCAGCAGACTTTTTCTTGGAGGATCTGACATTGTCAAGATCAGTGATGTTGAACTTGGAGGCAGATTTTGAGGATTTCCCAGCGCTTACACATTCAAAACAGATAAGTATCCTTATCCTATTTCTATTCAACTATTTATTTAAATATTTGACTATACAAAATACAGGATACTTACTTGACATAGTGACAGAACCTGATGATACTTCTTGTGAATCCTGGGTGTTTGTTTTGAATGACCTTGTTGCAGGATCAAGTCTTCTGAAAGCAGCGAGCCTTTCCTTGGTGGCAGGTGATAGTATAAGGTGCGAAACAGAGATAGCTGTACAACAGAAACATAAGGGTGTTAGGGATCCTTATACAAAAACAAGATTATCTGGTGATCCTTCTCAGGATCCTATATCCTACCATGGGTGCTCCACTTCCTTGGCAGATTCTTTCCATCTGGGATAGAATCCCTTCTGACAAAGAAGAATCGCCATTTCCAGTTTGTATCATTCTTAGTGGCTTTGAAGATGGGGTGTTCTTCACCGGGTTTACGCTTGAATAGATATCGGTGGGATCCAAATGTGGTGAGATCATACATCTCTGCCAACTCTGACATTCCTAGGGCAATTCCTTCCTGCTCAATGATCCTCTCAAGGGTATATAAGACCCTCTAGATCATTGGCATAGCTTGAAGATAGGAGATGCCGGTGAGGGAGAAGAAAGACTGGGTGAATTCAGGGAAAGGATACGAGTATCCTATTATGAAAGGAGTGACCGGGAAAGCTACCCAAGTTTCAGAAATATAATCACTTAGAACGGTGGGGTCAAATGGCTTGAAATCGGTGTTCGCTGGAAAGCAACAGCGGATTCTGTCTATTTGTGGGTCAGTGAAGCAGCACCTTTCGTTCGCCAGATCTTTGATGATCCCCTGGCTCTTAAGAGGAATGTCCTTCTTGTGATCCTTCGCCGGTGAGGATCTTAGCATCATCTTGATTGTGAAGAAGGTGAAGAAAGAAGGGGCAGAGAAAGAAAACGTAAAGGAAGAAGGGAAAGAGAGATACCTGTTTGATCTTCGGATATGAATTTAAAGGGAGTTTCTCTTGAATTTAAATGCAGATTGATCCCTATCTCTAACTCCTATTTATAATGATGATTTTGCAGGATAGTCACCTCAGTGACGTCATGTTCGTAACGGCTAGTCCGATTACAACGGCTAGTTATCCGTTGGTTGATTGCGGATTAGAACAAAATACAACTCGTTTATTTACATAATTACTCCTTATATTTTGGGGGAAATTGTCAGGGGAGGATTTCTCAATGATTAGTGATCCTTATTTACTGTTAGGTTTAGTGATCCTCAATTCTGTCTGAAGTAGTGATCCTCAGAAGTGTTGCAGGATCAGGATCATGGATCATCATAAGGATCCTTGTACTAACGGTTGTCTACTTTGAATTCAAAATTGTTTTGCAGGAGTACCAGCTTGGACTTGGTCTTGGCGATATTCCTGGGGTATATTCTATGTTTATTCCGCACGTGCCTGGCCAAAAGTGGACGTTATGGAGTCGTGGAGGACTTGCACCATTTGCGGAATGTTAGTTAGAGTAGATATTTTCCATTTTTAAAGGGGTAGCGAGCTAATTAGAAAACACTTGGCTATTTTTGGCTACACACACACTCTTACAACTGCTCTCACCAGCTCTCGTTAACTCACTTGGCGATTACACACTTTTTTACACAATACACTATAGTGATCCTTGTACTTAGCTCGCTATCATCCGAAGTTGTATTACATTTCTTGTTTAATTTGAGTTGGTGATCGGTAGTTTCCATCACCCGAGGTTTTTTATGCCGGAGATCATTCATTGATCAAGGGCTTTTTCCTCATATAAATCTTCGTGTCACTTGTTCATTACATTTCATAGTGATCCTTATTGTTGTTCATCAATTCAAGCATCATACCTCACAACAGAAAGTTTGGTTGCATTATCATTGGTTGATTTTTGACCAAAACAACTAGCCAATCTTATTCTTGCCAAATCCCTAAGTTCTTCTATGGTATCCAAGTCTTGAACCAAGTTTTCAGCATTTCCTTCAGGATCACGGATGCTTGTTCTTGCAGTAGGAACCACCATTTCTATAGGGATCACTGATTCTGCTCCAAACACTAAAGAAAATGGAGTTTAGCCAGTAGCATTCTTGGGAGTTGTTCTATCAGCCCATAGCATATAAGGTAGCTCTTCTGCCCATTTTCCTTTCTTGGATCCAAGCTTCTTCTTCAAATTGTTGATGATGATCTTGTTGGATGATTCTGCTTGACCATTAGCTTGTGGGTGGACTGGTGTTGATGTTATCATCTTAATCCCCCAGATGTCACAAAAGTTAGTAGTTCTATTCCCAATAAATTGGGATCCATTATCACAAACAATTTCAGAAGGAATACCAAATCTGGTAATAATGTTTCTTTTAATAAAGGATATCACTTCTTTTTCTCTGACTTGAGCAAAGGCTTCAGCTTCTATCCACTTGGAGAAGTAATCAGTCATGGCAAGCATGAACACTTTTCCTTCTGGTGCTTTGGGAAGTTTACCAACTATATCCATTCCCCATCTCATGAATGGCCAAGAAGAGGATATAGGATGCGGGAGCTCTGTTGGCTGATGAAGGATATTGCTATGTCTCTGACAAGCATCACATTTCTTGGCATAATCCACAGCATCCTTCTTCATAGTAGGCCAATAGTATCCTGTCCTAAGGATCCTTGAGAACAATGCCCTGCCCCCAGTGTGGTTTCCACAATCTCCTTCATGAAAATCCTTTAGGACTTCTTGAATTTCAGGATCCTCTATGCACCTTAAATATGGACCTGCAAGAGATCGTTTATATAACATGTTATTTAATATTGTAAATTGAGATACCTTGATTTTGAAAGCCCTGGGGTTTTCTCCTGTAGGAATCTCTCCATGTTGTATATATCTCATAATTGGAAGGATCCAGGATCCTGAATGAGATTATGCATCATCACTAGGTATAATTGCAGAATCTTCTCCTATCTCCATAGCCACATGATCCTCAATAGCAGGTGCCAGGATATGGATAATGGGAATTTTAATATCCTCTGGGATCTTCAAGGATGATCCAAGGTTGGCCAATGCATCGTCTTCTGCATTTTCTTCTCTGGGTACCTGTGTTAAACTAAAGGAAACAAAAGAGAGTGACAATTCTTTGACTATCTCTAAATATTTGATTAGCCGTTCACCTTTAACAGCATAAGATCCATTAAAGTGATTAGTAATTAACAATGAATCTACATGTACCTCAAGATACCTGATCCTCATATGCTTGGCAATTTGCAAACCAGCTATCAAGGCCTCATTATTAGTAGTTTGAAATTCACAAGCTATTGAGTGGGGTATTATGTCCCTCTGTGGCGATTTTAGTAGTATTATGTAACACCCTAGTTATTATTTAGCGTTTATCGTATAATTTAAACTCATAATCATGTAATTACAATCACGATTATACTGAAAATACGGGCTTGTTAAAAACTTTTTACAATTTATAGTGATATAACATAATGCGATTTAATTCGCCGTTTTAGAATAACGAACGAAACAACTTGCGGAAGCTTTATTTAACATGTGTTCGGTTCTTGCTCGACGCTTTATCTTCATCCGGGCTCTCGACATATACCTGTGTTCAAAACCAACTTAACAGTTAGTTTTGATAATCTAAATAACGGTACAAGACATGATAAATGATAATGGAAGGAAATCCCAAAGAAAATCTCATGATCCAAAAACATTGATTTCAAATTGGCCTCCACCGTAACTTACGGTGGCACCGTAAGTTACGGTGGCCTCTGATTGTTAATTTCCCCCACCGTAAATCAGGGGGAATCTACCGTAACCATTTTAGCTACACCGTAACTTACGGTGGCCCCTGCAACCAACCTTTCCATTTTGTCGTTTTTGACACGAAAACCTCCGTATCTTTCGATCCGCTTGTCCGTTTGACCTACCGTTTCTTTCTACGTGTTTGTAATTTGATTCTCTACCTTGTGGAGTTGAAATCCTACATCCAACATAACAAATTTTCAGACTTCTAAGCCTTCGACTTGTTGCCCTTTTACCGAATTTTAACCCGTTTATGCATTTTGTCAAACAAACATGTTTGTTTGATCCCAACTCACATGAATCTTATAATTTCATTATTTCCTATCATAATAAGTTCAATTCACGAGTTTATGTATATTCTTAACCCGTTCGTTCTTAAATACTTATTTTGACCCGTTAAGGGTATTTATGCACTTTTTCGCATAATTCATACTCGTTTATTTCTAACATCCTATTCCTACATTTCTTATCAAGTAATCTTCCACCACAACTTTATTTGTGGTGGATTTAATGTAGAGATCTATATGTTCCGAGTTTTACCCTTCGAATTATCATTTTACGGCAAGGACTCATATAAAGTCTTTAGACCCAAGAATTTACATCTTCAACTACCTATACTTATTCTAAGCATTTATTTGGTCATAAGACTCGTTTCTAAACCACCTTTAAGGGCCGTTCCTACGAATTAGCTTACAAGGGCAATTTGGTTATTTTCATCCCCTTTTTACTACAAGGTCCTTTAAATACTTGTTTGACCCAAAATCCGACCCTTCTAACTATAATCTTGTTTATAAACCCATGTGCTTCTAAATCACCATAAACATAATTCAATTTATTCGGTTTACCTAAAAGATAACCGAATATCTATATTTCAACCTTGTCTAACTCTTATAGAACTCCAAATTCTACATGACGAGTTGTGTTATTTTACATACCTGGCCCGGATCATTGTATTGACCCGTTACTATACCTTGCCTTAGTGGCGCTAAGTAATAGCGATGTCATCATTCAATCGATAATTATTTCTGTAATCATGCAACTCGACAAAACATTAGCCGATATTGTCAAAGGGTGATATTTTCACCTTTTGACCTGTTTGGTCTTATATGACCGTTTACTTTTACGAGATGGAATTATTATCATCTCGTCTACATAACTCGTACCGGTTTACACCGTACGGTCAATTTACTTATAAGTCTATAATACCAATAGATATCAAATAAAAGGTGTAAGTTTAACTTACCTCACATCCAAATTACTCTTTTCTTTTCTCACTTGCTTCGATCGACCCGCTTGCTCCCCAAGCTTCATCTAGCTTGTTAAGCGCCAACTATCATTCATTATTCACAAGGTTGTTAGATTAGTCATTCTAAATCATGACTTTCACACCTTATGACCCTTGACTACTTTTCCTATTGAACTAAATCATAAATTATGAGTTTAATTCTTGTGTCAAGACCCACTTCAAATCAAGTATGAACTCTTAACAAATCCCCATTGTGTTCAAATAGTTCATTTATACAAGTTAGTATGGTGTTTATAAACACCAATACAACATCAATTTCATTAAATTATCCAAAACCCATTTCAAGTCATGTATGTTCAACACTCAAACTTGCAAATTGTTCAAGTATCTTGTTTCTACTAGCAACTATGATGATTTTAAACATGTGTACATCATCATCTTTACTACATAATCAAAACCCACTTGACACATGAGTGTATGATCATGAATTCACAACCATGAACATCAATTCAACAAATACATGACTAGGGTTTACTCCTAGACATAGTTTCATCCCTAATTTCATCCAAACAACAAACATGCAAGCTCAGATTCGAGTTCTCTAGGTTTGCTCAGAATTTCAACTAGAGATTTCTCAAGAAATTTACATACCTCGTGACTCCTTTTTCAATGGAGATCACTAATTCATACTCGGATTTTGATTTGGACTTGATTTGTCCCTTCAATTTGATGAAATTGTGTTGATTAGGGTTTGACCCTTCTTGGTCGCTCCTGATGATCGATCCACATACACAAGATGTGTGTGTGGTGTGTTTTTTTTTATTTAATAGAACTTGTTTCCTTTTTAACGATTTAGGTCCCTCAAGTTTAGATTTTAATTATTTGGGACTAGAACTTCATGTTTTCTTTACTTATTTACACCTTATTAACTAGGTTAATTACTCCTAGTTAACTTGATGGGTTCGGGAAGCTATAACTCGTTTTATTTTAAGTCCCGTTAACTCGGGCCTTCTACATACTTTGTTTTCTCAAAGTATTTACCCTCCTTTAATTAGCATCAAATTTATTTATTTAAATCCCAATGTTAACCGGGTTAATTTTTACCACTAAGGGTATTTTACCCGTCGTCACTAATAACGTGGTTTAATTACCAAACCCATTTTTGGGGTGTTACATATTCCAAGTCCTGTTCCTTTGACATTAGAGGCTCCATCAGTGAAGAGTATCCAAGGATCCTTAGTTTCTTCAAGCTGCTGAACTTCTAACTCAGCTTCCCTTTGTAAGTCATTACTGAAATCTGCCACAAAGTCAGCTAAGGCTTGGGATTTAATGGCAGTCCTTGGTTCATATCTTATATCATAAGCACTAAGCTTCACTGCCCATTTAGCCATCCTTCCTGACATCTCAGGTTTCCTGAGAACATTTTTATTTGGAAAGTTAGTCTTAACAATGATAGCATGAGTTTCAAAATAATGGCGTAGTTTAGTAGATGCCATAATCAAAGCAAGGATAAGTTTTTCTAAATGTGATTACCTGGATTCAGCATCAAGCAAACTCTTACTTACATAATATACAGGATGTTGTGTACCTTCGTGATCCTTAACAAGGACTGCACTTACTACTTTAGGTAATCCTTAAGGGCTTTGAGAGCATTCTCATGCTTTTCAGTCCACTCAAATTTCTTGTTCTTTCTCAGAATGTCATAGAATTCTTTTCACTTTTCTGATGACTTTGATAGGAACCTGTTCAAGGCTGCGATCCTTCCTGTCAACCTTTGCACATCCTTAGCATTGACAGGAGATTTGATATTCACAATTGCCTTGATTTGCTCCGGACTAGCCTCGATGCCTCTTTTTGTTACCATGTAGCCTAGGAACTTGCCTGCTTTAACACCAAAGTGACACTTTGAAGGATTCAATTTCATATTGAATTTGTCAAGGATATCAAATGCTTCCTCCAAGTCTCTAAGGTGATCCTCAGCTCTCTTGGACTTAACCACCATGTCATCTATATAGACTTCCATAGTGTGTCCTATTTGTTCCTTAAACATCATATTGACTAGCCTTTGATAAGTAGCACCTGCATTCCTTAGTCCAAATGGCATAGCAATATAACAGTAGATACCAGTTGGGGTCATAAAGGCTGTGTCCTCTTGATCAGATGGTTCCATCTGAATTTGTTGAAATCCAGATGAAGCATCCATAAAAGTCAACAACTCATGACCCGCGGTAGCAACCACCATGGAGTCAATGTGGGGTAATGGGAAAGGATCCTTGAGACATGCCTTGTTTAAATTAGTGAAATCGACACATACCCTCCACTTTCCGTTTTTCTTTTGAACAACAACCACATTGGCTAACCATCTTGGATACTTAACCTCTCTAATCATACCTGCTCGGAGCAGCTTGTCTACCTCCTCCTGGATAATGGCATTCCTTTCAGTTGCAAACTTTCTCCTCTTTTGATGAATGGGTTTGAATGACCTGTCAATGCCAAGCTTATGAGTAATTATATCTTTAGAGATACCTGTCATGTCTTCATGCTTCCAGGCAAAGGTAGTTTTTCTCCTCTTGAGGAAGGATACTAAATCTTGTTCGATATCATTGAGGATCCCGGATCCTATGAAGACCTTGGATTCAGGATCCTGAGGATCCATAAGAATATCTTTCACATCTTCTTCTCTTGCCTCCAGGACATCTCTTGGAGGATGCTTTAATTGCTATTGCTCCCTTGGTCTTGAGGCTGGCTTCATCGATGAGGTGTAGCAATTCTTTTGATTCTTGTTGGTCACTCTCAATCTTCACCACCCCCCATGGACTAGGAAGCTTTACACACTGATGATATGTAGATGCAACTGCTTTCATGTCATGTATCCATGGCCTGCCAAGGATAACATTGCAACAGGATAAGCAATCTATAACACAAAATTTTTGAAAAGAATTAAGTCCCTCTATGTAAATGGGAAGCTTAATGTCCCCTAATGTGTTCTTGCTTTCCCCACTGAATCCTACAAGAACCGAAGATCTTGGGATAATTTCTGATTCAGGAATATTCATCTTTTTTAGGACATCAAGTTGAATTATGTTGACTGAGCTTCCTCCGTCTATGAGGATCCTGCGAACAAAATGGTTAGATATAAACAAAGTAATAACAAGACCATCATGATGAGGATCCTGGACATCCACGCGATCATCCTCATCAAAGGTTATAACTTTTTCCTGTGTGACAGTAGAGGTTTGAATGGGTCTATCCCCATTATCCATCTTGGTCTCCTTGGCATGCCTCTTGGCTGCTGAAAAGGAAGTGCCACATATGTCTGATCCACCGGATATGAAGTTGATAATTTGTGCATCGGCAGGAGGTGCAGGAGCTCTTTCTGGAACTTTTTTAGGATCCTGGATCCTTGACTTTTTTCTTCCCAATAGCTCCTTCAAGTGCCCCTTGCTTAACAAATAACCAATTTCTTTTCTAAGTGCGATACATTCTTCAGTGAGATGACCGAAATCCTCATGATATGCACACCATTTGGATTTGTCTTTTGTTGCAGCTGGCTTATCACTCTTTCTGGGCCATCTTGCTTTTTCACCTAAGTTCTGCATTGCAAGGATTAATTCATTGTTATCAACAGAAAAACAATATTCAGAAATGGGAGGATAATCCTCATCATCCTCTTCCTGTTCTACTGCATGCACGTTCTGATTGTCAGACTTGTTATAAGATTTGGACTTGCAAGAGATCGTTTATATAACATGTTATTTAATATTATAAATTGAGATACCTTCACTTTGAAAGCTCTGGGATTTTCTCCTGTAGGGATCTCTCCATGTTGTATATATCTCATGATTGGAAGGATCTAGGATCCTGCACATGATTGTGCACCATCACTAGGTATGATTGCAGAATCCTCTACTATCTCCATAGCTGCATGATCCTCAATAGCAGGAGCCAAAATGTGGATGATGGGAATTTTAATATCCTCTGGAATCTTCAATGATGATCCTAGGTTTGCCAAAGCATCAGCTTCTGCATTTTCTTCTCTGGGTACCTGTGTCAAACTAAAAGAAGCAAAAGAGTCTGCCAATTTCTTGACTATCTCTAAATATTTGATTATTCTTTCACCTTTAACAGCATAAGATCCATTAAAGTGATTAGTAATCAACAATGAATCCACATGTACCTCAAGATACCTGATCCTCATGTGCTTGGCAATTTGCAAACCAGCTATCAAGGCTTCATATTCAGCCTCATTATTAGTAGTTTGAAATTCACAAGCAATGGAGTGGGGTATTATGTCCCCCTGTGGCGATTTTATTAGTATTCCTAGTCCAGTTCCCTTGATGTTTGAAGCCCCATCTGTGAAGAGTATCCAAGGATCCTTAGTCTCTTCAAGCTGTTGAACTTCCAACTCAGCTTCCCTTTGTAGATCACTACTGAAATCTGCCACAAAGTCAGCTAAGGCCTGGGATTTAATGGCAGTTCTTGGCTCATATCTTATATCATAAGCACTAAGCTTTACTGCCCATTTAGCCATCCTTCCTGACATTTCAGGTTTCCTGAGAACACTCTTAATTGGAAAGTTAGTTCTAACAATAATAGCATGTGTTTCAAAATAATGACGTAATTTAGTTGATGCCATAATCAAAGCAAGGATAAGTTTTTCTAAATGTGAATACCTGGATTAAGCATCAAGCAAACTTTTACTTACATAATATACATGGTGTTGCGTACCTTCATGATCCTTAACAAGGACCGCACTTACTGCCTTAGAAGAGACTGCCAAATATAAGGATAATATATCCCCTTTTTTCTGGTTTCATTAAGGCTGGAGCTGAGGATAGGTAATCCTTAAGGGCCTTGAGAGCATTCTCATGTTTTTCAGTCCATTCAAATTTCTTGTTCTTTCTCAGGATGTCATAGAATTCCTTGCATTTCTCTGATGACTTTGAGATGAACCTGTTCAAGGCTGCAATCCTCCCTGTCAATCTTTGCACATACTTGGCATTGGTAGGGGATTTAATATTCACAATCACCTTGATTTGCTTTGGACTTGCCTCTATGCCTCTTTTTGTCACCATATATCCTAGGAACTTGTCTGCTTTTACACCAAAGTGACACTTGGAAGGATTCAATTTCATATTAAATTTATCAAGGATATCAAATGCTTCCTCCAAATCTCTAAGGTGATCCTCAGCCCTCTTGGACTTAACCACCATGCCGTCTATATAGACTTCCATTGTGTGTCCTATTTGTTCCTTAAACATCATATTGACTAGCCTTTGGTATGTAGCACCTGCATTTCTTTGTCCAAATGGCATAGCAATATAACAATAGATACCAGTAGGGGTCATAAAGGTTGTATCCTCTTGATCGGATGGTTCCATCTGAATTTGTTGAAATCCAGATGAAGCATCCATGAAGGTCAACAACTCATGACCCACGGTAGCATCCACCATGGAGTCAATGTGGGGTAATGGGAAAGGATCCTTGGGACATGCCTTGTTTAAATCAGTAAAATCGACACATACCCTCCACTTTCCATTTTTCTTTTGAACAATAACCACATTGGCTAACCACCTTGGATACTTAACCTCTCTAATCATACCTGCCAAGGATAACATTGCAACAGGATAAGCAATCTATAACATAAAATTTCTGAAAAGTGTTAACTCCCTCTATATAAATGGGAAGTTTAATGTCCCCCAATGTGTTCTTGGTTTCTCCACTAAATCCCACAAGAATTGATGATCTTGGTGTTAGGGGAGGATTTCTCAATGATCAGTGATCCTCAATTACTGTTGGGTTTGGTGATCCTCACTTCTGTTTGAATTAGTAATCCTCAGAAGTATTACAGGATCAGGATCATGGATCATCGTAAGGATCCTTATACCAACGATTGTCTGCTTTGAATGTAATGTTGTTTTGCAGGAGTACGAGCTTGGACTTGGTCTTGGCGACATTCCTGGAGCATATTCCATAGTTATTCCGCACGTGCTTGACTGAAGTGGACGTTGTGGAGTTCGTGGAGGACTTGCATGAAATGCGGAATGTTTGTTAGCTTAGATATTTTCCATTTTTAAACGGGATAGCGAGCTAAATAGAAACACTTGGCTATTTTTAGCTTAACACACACACTCGCAACTGCTCTCACCAGCTCTTAACAACTCACTTGGCGATTACACACTTTTTTGCACATTACACTATAGTGATCCTTGTAATTAGCTCGCTATCATCCGAAGTTGTAACACATTTCTTGTTTAATTTGAGTTGGTGATCGGTAGTTTCCATCACCCGAGGTTTTTTATGCCGGAGATCATTCATTGATCAAGGGATTTTTCCTCGTATAAATCTTTGTGTCACTTATTCATTTCATTTCTGAGTGATCCTTAGTGTTGTTCATTGATTCAAGCATCATACCTCACAACAGAAAGTTTGGTTGCATTATCATTGCTTGATTTTTGACCAAAATAGTTTGGCGCCCACCGTGGGGCAATTGGTGCTTCATTCCTAAGAAGATTCATATTTTTGTGGTCATTTCGGTTCGTTGCAACCAAGCAGATGGCTTCCTCAGCGAAGAACACTTCAAGTTTGATGCCATCATTCAGTTCTTCACAAGGCGTTCCTCCTTTGCCTCCACCACCTTCTGGATCCCAGAAGAATGCTGATAATGCTGCGAAGAAACAAACCCCCATTTTCCAAAAACCACCAACTTCTTCTGTTTCTACTAATCCTACTACTAATGATCTTTTTAATCTGATTTTGCAGATGAGGGATCGTATGCAAGAGCAGGATAAAACCAACGAAATGATCCTCAGGGAGATAGGTGATATCAAGAAACAGAAGAAATCGGTGGAGGATCATTCCCCATTGATGCCCAGATCGCTGAACTTCGACACTCTAGTCATAACTTCCCAACACTCAGCAGCTCCAGACGTGCAATACTTGGGTGAATTACCAGGAAGATGTTATGGAACAACAACAATGACTCAGGCTCCTGGATCTTACCTTCAACCTTCCGGAGCCTCTGTCCAGCATCAGGGATCCTTCGTCAGCTCAGGAGGATATTTGGGAATGCACTCGGTCCAAGGATCCTCCCAGGTCCAAGGATCCTCCCGGGTCCAAGGATCCTCCCAGGTCCAAAGATCCTTCCCGGTCCAAGGATCCTCCCAGGTCCAAGGATCCTGCCAGGTCCAAGGATCATCCCAGGTCCAGGGATCCTTCCCGGTTCAAGGATCCTCCCAGGTCCAAGGGTCCTCTCTGGTTCCAGGATCCTTTCAGGTTCAAGGATCCAATATCTTTCAGGATCGAGGATCCTTAAAGGGTATGCAGCCTCCAAGTTCGGATGTTCATCAAGGAGACTTCATACCAATGCAGACCATTGCTTCATCTGGTCCTTCGATCATACCGGAATCCCATCAATACGGATTCACATCTGGAATTCCAAACATGAATCCTCTGGGAGGTAATACTTTCAATAATTCTTATAACACTAACCATGGTTCCATGCAGGATACAGGAATCAATCAAGTTATGGCTAGGGAACTACAGAAGCTTAAGGATATGATATCCAGTGTACCAGGAGTGGTTAAACCCATTCCTGAGATTGAAGATGGTATCCATAGGATATCCCGTTTTGCACCACCCTTATGTGATGCTGAGATACCCAAAAGATTCCAGGTACCATCCATGAAGCTCTATGATGGTTCAACAGATCCAGAGGAGCATGTAGCTCAATACAGGGAAAGGATGGAGATCAATCCAATTCCTGAGAGGTTAAAAGAAGCATGTCTATGCAAGGGATTTGGATCCACACTCACAGGATCTGCTCTTAAATGGCTGCTAAGTCTTCCCCCTTACTCTATTACTTCATTTGCTAATCTAGTTAATTTGTTTAATAGTCAATTCTCTTGTAGTAGAAAATTTGAACGATTAACTAGTGATCTATATAGGGTAACACAAGGTCAAAATGAATCACTTAGAGATTACATCACTAAGTTTAGTAAAGAATCCTTAGATATTCCTAATTTGGATATTGCTACGTCTGTAGAGGCCTTTAAAATGGGATTGCTTAGGGATTCATTATTCTATGATGATCTTGTTATGACACCTTGTAGGAATCTTGATGAAGTAAGAACCAGGGCCCTTAGGTTCATCCGCCTAGAGGATGACAAAAGGATCCAGGATAGATTGACAGGATCCTCAAAACAGGAGAAACAAGGATCCTACTTCAGGAACAACAAATCCAAGTCCTACAACAAGTCTGATAACCAGAACGTGCATGCAGTGGAACAAGAAAAGGATGATGAGGATTATCCTCCTATTTCTGAATACTGTTTTTCTGTTGATAACAATGAACTAATCCTTGCAATGCAGAATCTAGGTGAGAAAGCTAGGTGGCCGAGAAAAAGTGATAAACCAGCTACTACAAAGGATAAGTCCAAGTGGTGTGCATATCATGAGGATTTCGGGCATCTCACTGAAGAGTGTATTGCACTAAGAAAGGAAATTGGTTATTTGTTGAGCAAGGGGCATTTGAAGGAACTTTTGGGACGAAAAAAGTCAAGGATCCAGGATCCTGAAAGGATCCCGGAAAGGGCTCCTGCTCCTCCAGCAGATGCACAAGTCATAAACTTCATATCCGGTGGATCAGACATTTGTGGCACTTCCTTTTCAGCAGCCAAGAGACATGCTAAGGAAACCAAGATGGATAATGGGGACAGACCCATCCGGATCTCCACCGTCACCAAGGATAAGATCATAACTTTTGATGAGGATGATCGTGTTGATGTCCAGGATCCTCATCATGATGGTCTTGTAATTACATTGTTTATTTCTAACCACTTTGTTCGCAGGATCCTTATAGACGGAGGAAGCTCTGTGAACATCATTCAGTTTGATGTCCTCAAGAAGATGAATATCCCGGAGTCTGATATTATCCCAAGATCCTCGGTACTTGTGGGATTCAGTGGGGAAACTAAGAATACATTGGGGGACATCAAACTCCCAATCTATATCGAAGGATTGCATTCTTATCAAAAGTTTTGTGTTATAGATTGCTTATCATGTTGTAATGTTATCCTTGGCAGGCCGTGGATACATGACATGAAGGCAGTCCCATCCACCTATCATCAGTGTGTAAAGCTTCCAAGTCCATGGGGAGTGGTGAAAATTGAGAGTGATCAACAAGAGGCTAAGAATTGTTATACATCATCAATGAAGCCATCCTCAAGACCAAGGGAGCAATAGCAATTAAAGTATCCTTCAAGAGATGTCTTGGAGGCAAGAGAACAGAATTTGAAAGAAATCCTCATGGATCCTGATGATCCTGAATCCAAGATCTTCATAGGATCAGGGATCCTTAGCGACATTGAACATGAGCTAGTATCCTTCCTTAAAAGAAGGAAAGCTACCTTTGCCTGGAAGCACGAGGATATGACAGGTATATCTAAGGATATAATTACTCATAAGCTTGGCATTGACAGGTCATTCAAGCCTATACATCAAAAGAGGAGGAAGTTTGCACCTGAAAGGAATGCTATTATCCAGGAAGAAGTAGATAAACTACTTCGGGCAGGTATGATAAGAGAGCTTAAGTATCCAAGATGGTTAGCCAATGTGGTTGTTGTTCAAAAGAAAAATGGAAATTGGAGGGTATGTGTCGATTTTACTGATTTAAACAAGGCATGTCCCAAGGATCCTTTCCCATTACCCCACATTGACTCCATGGTGGATGCTACCGCGGGTCATGAGTTGTTGAATTTTATGGATGCTTCATCTGGATTTCAACAAATTCAGATGGAACCATCTGATCAAGAGGATACTGCCTTTATGACCCCAACTGGTATATATTGTTATATTGCTATGCCATTTGGACTAAGGAATGCAGGTGCTACTTATCAAAGGCTAGTCAATATGATGTTCAAGGAACAAATTGGACACACTATGGAAGTCTATATTGATGACATGGTGGTTAAGTCCAAGAAAGCTGAGGATCACCTTAAAGACTTGGAGGAAGCATTCAATATCCTTGACAAATTTAATATGAAACTAAATCCTTCCAAGTGTCATTTTGGTGTTAAGGCAGGTAAATTCTTGGGCTATATGGTGACAAAGAGGGGCATTGAAGCAAGTCCAGAGCAAATCAAGGCTATTGTGAATATCAAATATCCTGCCAATGCTAAGGATGTGCAAAGATTGACAGGCAGGATCGCAGCCTTGAACAGATTCATATCCAAATCCTTAGAAAAGTGCAAGGAATTCTATGACATCCTGAGGAAGAACAAGAAATTTGAATGGACTGAGAAGCATGAAAGTGCCCTCAAAGCTCTTAAGGATTACCTATCCTCAGCCCCGGCCTTGATGAAACCAGAAAAGGGGGATATATTATCCTTATTGTTAGGGGAGGATTTTCTAACAATTAGTGATCCTTATTCGTTATCCTAATTTATGATCCTTACTTCTGTGATAGATAGTGATCCTCAGAAGAGCTTCAGGATCAGGATCATGGATCACTTTAAGGATCCTCGTACTGACAATTGTTTATTTGTGTTTTGTATTACTTCGCAGGAGTAACAAGCTTGACTTGGTCTTGGCAACGGTACTAAGGAATATTCCACGGGCATTTCGCACACGGTTGACCAAAAATGGACGTTGTGGAGAACGTGGGAGCTTGGCACAAAAGTCGGATAGTTAGTTATTGTAGTTAACTTCTATTTTAAAAGGGGTAACGAGCTAGAATTAGAACACTTAGCCATTTTCAGCTACACACACTCTCATATACTCGCACACTTGAAGCTCTCGACGAACATTCATTAGTTTTCACTCACTTTTACATATTTCACGATAGTGATCCTTGTACCTAGCTCGTTACTATCCGGAGTTGTAAACACTTATTCATTTATTTGAGCTTGGTGATCGGTAGTTTCCATCACCCGGGGTTTTTTGTGCCGGAGATCAACTCTTGATCAAGGGCTTTTTCCCCGTATAAATCCTTGTGTCATTTGTGCAATTTGCATTATAGTGATCCTTGTCATTGTTCTACATTATTAGCATCATACCCTGTAACAGAGAGTTTGGTTGCAATATCCTCATTAGATTTTTTGACCAAAACAGTTTGGCGCCCACCGTGGGGCAATTGGTGCTTCATCCTTAGAAAAATTCGCATTTATGTGCTCATTTCAATTCACTACAACCAAGGAAATGGCTTCCTCATCAAAGAATGCTTCAAATTTGATGCCCTCATTCACTTCTTCACAAGGCGTTCCCCCTTTGCCTCCACCACCTTCTGGATCCTAGAAGAATACTGAGAATGCTGCGAAGAAACCAACTCCCATTTTCTCAAAACCTCCAACTTCTTCTGCTTCTTACACTCCCACTACTAGTGACATGTTTACTTTGATTTTGCAGATGAAGGATCAGATACGGCAACAGGATAAGACCAATGAAAGGATTCTCAAAGAAATCGGAGATCTCAAGAAGCAAAAGAAAACGGCAGAGGATCATTCCCCACTGGTGCCAAAATCTTTGAATTTTGATACTCCGGTGATTACTTCTCAGCCATCAGTGGTTCCAGATGTTCAATATGTGGGTGGACCAAAAGGAGTGCACTATGGAACAACAACAGTGACCCAGGCATCAGGTTCATATTTCCAGCCAGCGGGATCCTATCCTCAGCATATGGGGTCCCTCACGAATTCAGGAGGATATTCAGGAGCGCAGCAGGTGCAAGGATCCTCCTTTGTTCCAGGATCATCCCAGGTTCAAGGATCCTCCTTTGTTCCAGGATTATCCCAGGTTCAAGGATCCTCCTTTGTTCCAGGATCATCCCAGGTTCAAGGATCCTCCTTTGTTCCAGGATCATCCCAGGTTCAAGGATCCTCCTTTGTTCCAGGATCGTCCCAGTTTCAGGGATCCTTCCAGATGCCAGGATCCTTGAGGAGTTTGCAAACAGGAAGTTCAGATGTCCATCAGGGAGATTTTATTCCAATGCAGACCAATGCTTCTACTGGTCCCTCGATCATTCCAGAGCCCCAACAATATGGATTAACATCCAATCTTCCTAATCTGAATCCAATTGGAGGTAACACTTTTAATAATTCTTATACTACTAACCATGGTCTTATGCAGGATACAGGTATCAATCATGCCATGGCTAGAGAATTGCAAAAGCTAAAGGATATGATATCAAGTGTTCCAGGAGTGGTCAAACCTATCCTAGAGATTGCAGATGGGAGCCACAAGATATCTCGCTTTGCACCACCAATCTGTGATGCTGAGATACCCAAGAGGTTCCATGTGCCAACAATGAAGCTGTATGATGGTTCGACGGATCCTGAAGAGCACATAGCATAATACAGGGAGAGGATGGAGATCAATCCAATCCCAGAAAGGTTAAAGGAAGCGTGCCTGTGCAAGGGATTTGGATCCACTCTTACTGGATCAGCTCTCAAATGGCTGCTAAGTCTTCCCCCCTACTCTATTACCTCATTTGCTAATCTAGTTAACCTGTTTAATAATCAGTTTTCTTGTAGTAGAAAATTTGAACGATTAACTAGTGATCTATATAGGATAACCCAGGGTCATAATGAATCATTAAGGGATTACATTACCAAATTCAGTAAAGAATCCTTAGACATTCCCAACTTAGATATAGCCACGGCTGTTGAGGCCTTTAAAATGGGATTGCTTGGGGATTCGTCGTTCTATGATGATCTTGTTATGACACCATGCAGGAACTTAGATGAGGTAAGAACCCGAGCACTTAGGTTCATTCGGCTAGAGGATGACAAGAGGATCCAGGAGAGGTTAGCAGGATCCTCAAAGCAGGATAAGCAAGGATCCTCATTCAGGAACAACAAGTTCAGATCCTACAACAGATCTGATAACCAGAACGTGCATTCTGTTGATCAAGAAGAGGATGATGAGGATTATCCTCCAATTTCTGAATATTGTTTTTTTGTTGATAATAATGAACTAATCCTTGCGATGCAGAATCTAGGTGATAAAGCTAGATGGCCCAGAAAAAATGATAGGCCAGCTGCAACTAAGGATAAATCAAAGTGGTGTGCATACCATGAAGATTTTGGGCATCTCACAGAAGAATGCATTGCACTAAGAAAGGAAATTGGATACTTGTTGAGCAAGGGGCATCTAAAAGAATTGTTGGGAAGAAAAAAGTCAAGGACTCAGGATCCTGAAAGGATCCCTGAGAAGGCTCCAGCCCCTCCAGCAAATGCACAAGTAATAAACTTTATTTCTGGAGGATCAGACATTTGTGGCACATCCTTCTCAGCAGCTAAAAGGCATGCAAAGGAAACTAAAATGGATAATGGAGAAAGACCTGTTCGAACATCAAGTGTCTCCGAAGGAAAAGTCATAACCTTTGATGAGGATGATCGTGTTGATATCCAGGATCCTCATCACGATGGTTTAGTTATTACTCTTTTCATTTCTAACCATTTTGTCCGCAGGATCCTTATAGACGGAGGAAGTTCAGTGAACATTATCCAGCTTGATGTTCTTAAGAAGATGGGTATCCCTGAATCAGATATCATACCAAGATCCTCCGTGCTCGTGGGATTTAGTGGCGAAACTAAGAATACCCTGGGGGACATTAAACTCCCAATATACATCGAAGGCCTACACTCTTATCAAAAATTTTGTGTTATTGACTGTTTATCTTGTTGTAATGTTATCCTTGGCAGGCCCTGGATACACGATATGAAAGCAGTCCCATCTACCTACCATCAATGTGTGAAGCTCCCTAGTCCTTGGGGAATAGTGAAGATTGATAGTGATCAGCAGGAGGCTAAGAATTGCTACACTTCATCGATGAAACCAGCCTCGAAGTCAAGGGAGCAATAGCAATCAAGGTACCCTCCAAGGGATGTCTTGGAGGCAAGAGAGCAGGATGTGGTAGAAATCCTCATGGATCCTGATGATCCTGAATCCAAAATCTATATCGGATCAGGGATCCTTGGCGAAATAAAAGAAGACCTCGTATCCTTCCTCAAAAGGAGAAAGACTACCTTTGCATGGAAACACGAAGACATGACTGGTATATCCAAAGATGTAATCACTCACAAACTTGGCATTGACAGGTCCTTCAAACCAATCCATCAAAGGAGAAGAAAGTTTGCACCGGAAAGGAATGCCATTATCCAGGAAGAGGTAGAGAAATTGCTCCGGGCAGGTATGATTAGAGAGGTCAAGTATCCAAGATGGTTGGCCAATGTGGTTGTTGTTCAAAAGAAAAACGAAAAGTGGAGGGTATGTGTCGATTTTACCGATTTAAATAAGGCATGTCCCAAGGATCCTTTCCCATTACCCCACATTGACTCCATGGTGGATGCAACTGCGGGTCATGAACTGTTAACTTTTATGGATGCTTCATCTGGATTCCAACAAATCCAAATGGAACCATCCGACCAAGAGGATACAGCCTTCATGACTCCAACTGGTATATACTGCTATATTGCTATGCCGTTCGGACTAAGAAATGCAGGTGCAACATATCAAAGGCTGGTGAATATGATGTTCAAGGATCAGATTGGACAAACTATGGAGGTTTACATAGATGATATGGTGGTAAAATCCTTAAAAGCTGAGGATCACCTAAGAGACTTGGAGGAAGCATTCGATATCCTTGACAAATATAACATGAAACTTAATCCTTCAAAATGTCACTTTGGTGTTAAAGCAGGTAAATTCTTAGGATATATGGTGACAAAGAGAGGCATTGAAGCTAGCCCGGAACAAATCAAAGCAATAGTGAACATCAAATCTCCGGCCAATGCTAAGGATGTTCAAAGGCTAACAGGCAGGATAGCAGCTTTGAACAGATTTATATCCAAATCCTCAGAGAAGTGCAAAGAATTCTATGATATCCTAAGGAAGAACAAGAAATTTGAGTGGACTGAGAAGCATGAAAATGCTTTAAGAGCCCTCAAAGATTACCTATCCTCAGCCCCGGCCTTAATGAAACCAGAAAAAGGCGATGTGCTATCCTTGTATCTTGCAGTATCCTCAAAAGCAGTAAGTGCGGTCCTTGTTAAGGATCATGAAGGTACACAACATCCTGTCTATTATGTAAGTAAAAGTTTACTTGATGCCGAATCCAGGTATTCACACCTTGAAAAGCTTATTCTTGCATTGATTATGGCATCTACTAAGTTGAGACATTATTTTGAAACTCATGTTATTGTTGTTAAAACTAATTTTCCAATTAAGAATGTCCTCAGGAAACCAGAGATGTCAGGAAGGATGGCTAAGTGGGCAGTGAAGCTAAGTGCATATGATATAAGATATGAGCCTAGGACAGCCATCAAATCCCAAGCATTAGCTGACTTTGTGGCTGATTTCAGTAGTGATTTACAAAAAGAAGCTGAGTTAGAAGTCCAGCAGCTAGAAGAGACCAAGGATCCTTGGATACTCTATACTGATGGATCCTCAAATGTCAAAGGTACAGGGCTTGGAATACTACTAAAATCGCCACAGGGGGACATAATACCCCATTCTATAGCTTGTGAGTTCCAAACCACTAACAATGAGGCTGAATATGAAGCCTTAATTGCTGGTTTGCAAATTGCAAAGCATATGGGGATCAGGTATCTTGAGGTACATGTAGATTCATTGCTAATTACTGTCACACCCCGACCGCGTAGAACAACAAATCGCGGCGGAAACATCGGGGCGTGTTGCAACAGAATTAATGTTTCACAACCATGGAAAATTAAAGTTTCGTTTTATTGATTAAAAGTGTTACAATGTCTTAACAAACAAAAAAATACAACATAATTAACTAGTCTTGCATCTTTTATTGTCACTAAAGCCCAAGTCTGTCTATGTGTATCTTGATCATCTTATGCAACAGCTCCTGAAAAACACATGTGAAAATATGGTACGTCAGCATAAAAATGCCGGTGAGATACATAGGTTTTGTGAAAATAGGTGTCATGACTTATGTTTGAGAAAATGTTTAGTCATGAACCTTGTTATTTGCTTTGTTTTGTAAATTACTTGAAAAACAATGAGTTCAGATGATATGTATAATTAAGTGAATAATGTATAGTTAAATGAATAACCAAGTTAAATGAGTTTGTATAAGATAAGTTGTTTGTAAAGCAATGTCTTGTGAAAAGTATGTTAGTTGTATAAAATGTTATATGTATCAAACTGAAATGATTCAAATAACGCTACAATATGTAATACCATACAAACATTTATATATAGGAAGTACCAGCGGCGTATCCACCATGCTTGTATCATATTACACACGCATCGTTACTTAATCACATAATCAATCCAAACCAAACAATGTAAGATGTCTATGTTTAAACCAATAGTCAAAAGTCCTTGTATAAACCATGTCAAATGTTGGTAGTCCAAAAGTAGTCAAGTAATGTATAACCAAAATGATATGTATGGCTAGTGAAAGGTATCAACTAAACCATATGCACAAGAACATAGTATCGAAGTAAAACTCGGTTTAAATCAATGTTATGTTTTGTGTAAATGCATGATCAATGTAAATCATGTAATATGTAACCAAATGATATGTATGGTAAGTAAAATTTAGACTACTTAAACCATAAGTAAAAATGTACAAAACAAAGTATTGAAGTAAAGCTGGTTTAAATCAAAGTTATGTTTTGTAAGACATATGCATGCTATACTGAATATGAACACTTATGCGGTATGTTAGACGCAAACATTCAAGCCTTGAGACAGTCGGATAACCCTTTCAGTCAAGGTTATCAAAAGAATTGTATTCGGATTCAGTCATTCCTTACATCCAAACAAACCCGGGATGTCAGGAATGGGATTTGTCAAGTCCTATGGTACCACTACTTACTCCCGAGCGGCGTAGCAAATGTTAATGAATGTTATATAGACCCGTTAAACAAACCAAATGTCATACCAAAATGTAAGCATGTGATGAAGATAATGTACCTAGTATGCTAGAGTAAACATACAAGGTAGAGCTGTAAAACAATGTGTCCATATGTTACTGGAACATATGCAACAGAGATGCAATGTAAAACAATGTGTCCATATGCTGAGTAAACATATGCAACAGAAATGCAATGTAAAACAATGTGTCCATATGCTGAGTAAACATATGCAACAGAGATGCAATGTAAAACAATGTGTCCATATGCTGAGTAAACATATGCAACAGAGATGCAATGTAAAACAATGTGTCCATATGCTGAGTAAACATATGCAACAGAGATGCAATGTAAAACAATGTGTCCATATGCTGAGTAAACATATGCAACAGAGATGCAATGTAAAACAATGTGTCCATATGCTGAGTAAACATATGCAACAGAGATGCAATGTAAAACAATGTGTCCATATGCTGAGTAAACATATGCAACAGAAATGCAATGTAAAACAATGTGTCCATATGCTGAGTAAACATATGCAACAGAGATGCAATGTAAAATGATGTACTAAGTATGCTAAGTTAACATACAAAGCAGAAAAGTCATGTAAATCAATGTGCTTAGCATGTTATCAGTCAACATTCATAGCAGAAAAGTAATGAAATCATGTACTATAATGTACTAACAAACATAGTCGGTATATGATGTGAAAACAGGAAAGCAGGAAAGTAACAAGTAGGCACATGTGTTCCACCCCAAAACAGTTTGGAAAACAGTAAAAGAGGGGTCTATGTACTCACTTGAGAATGCTCAGTAGTCCTTGAGTAACAACCAAACAATGCTAGAGATCACGGAAATCAAACGGCACCTAATATAGGTAACTATGTTAATTAACCGGACCTAAATCGGAAGACTGGGTAGCATTAGGGTTTGTAAACCAAATGAGTGTAGGAACTCATATGATATGATTTAACAAAGCCTACATGCTAAATGAAACTTAACCTAAGTCTTATCGACCCATTACGACCCGTTTAGGAAGCTTATGCTACTTTAACGCGTCGTTCGCGTAAAACGCGTTCGGAAAGCCTAACCAGCCCTATGACAAGTGTTATATGCCTAAACATGTTACAAAATCAGTTATGTGACAAAGGTTTAGGTTACATATGCTTAATTACCAATTATACATGAAAAGGGTATTCTGGTAATTTACCTAAGGCATATAAACTACCTATCATACAACTACTTAAACGATGTGACCATAGGGTATAACCTCGGAAGGTTATTCCCTACACTATGGTCACCTAATGTATTTGGTCGGATCCTAATGATCGACCAAATGGGTCGAGTTCGAAGGTATAGGCGATTTATTAGATCGCCTACCCTACGACTCTAGACAACGTGGTAACCAGTGGGCATAGTCCCAAGGGACTATGACCAACGTGATTACACTCACGTTGCGAAGTTCAAACGAACTTCGCATTGACCATTACTGGTCAACGCTGAAAGTCAAACAAAGTTTGACTTTCTGACTCGAAAAGCAGTAAAATAAGGAAAAGAACGAAAGAATACTTACGAAGGGTCCAAGAATGGAAGGTTTGAACCCGAACACTCTCAGGTATGAAGTGTTAAACACGACAACTTAGAGAGCAAGTTCAGATTCAAAGGTGTGGGTTTTTGGGTGTGATGTTGGTGGGTATTTATAGAAAAAGCACCACCGTTAGGATCGTTTATCGGGAAACGTGCCTTGATCTCACCCGTACAAGTGTCGGAATGTTATGGTGTGTAAATTGGCCACTCACCATAAGCTTCCAACAGGTGGCAAGGGATTAGGGAGTGGATAACAGCTGCAAACAGCTGGATTAGAACACTGAACCTGGTCTGCAGAAGGCTAGCGCACCGCTACGCTTAAAGTGTAGCGCACCGCTAGGCACTATTTCGGCAGAATTACACTTTTGGTCCCTGAACTGTATTTAGGCCATTTTCGACACGTTTAAGGCCCGTTAACCCCATTTCAAAGCTCTAAAATGAAGTTAAAATATAGGGAACTTAAAATGTGCTCAAAAATATCTCGGATGTCGGTTCGTTTGGCCGTACGAACGCGATGTTCGGTTAATTACGACGGAATGCGCATAAGCGCGAAAAACGAACCAAATGACGAAACGAATGGATTTTTCTTATGGCGAACACTAAAATATAATATAGTCATGCTTACATAAATTTTTGGATGTCCGGATGTATTCAGAACGTAAGTTATGCGCGAAAATGCAAACTTGTGCACTTTTTGACACTTTTAGTCCCTGAATGACCCAAAAGTTTATTTTAGCACACCGAACCCCTCAAAGCCTATTTCTAAGCTATGTAAAGGATATTTAAGGTGTGTTTAACTTATGGTTATGTTCCGGAATGTTCGTTACAGTTCAAATTGACATACTTTCGTAGTTTGTCATATTTAGTCCCTGTAAGCGAATTAACTTGATTTTTGCCATACCGAAGCCTTCAAAACTTATTTCTAAGTTATGTAAAGGTTATTTAAGGTATGTCAAGCCTATTTCACTATTCCAGAGTGTTTGTTGCATTAAACTGGTTATATTTACGCATCGGTGCGCGTATAACCTTCCAGAAAGTGATTTTAGAGTTTGAAATTGAACAAGAATTGATATGTGCAAATGATACACATATTTTTACAAATCCCAAGTATGAAATATAATATTTCATTGGTTTGGTATTTGTTTGATGGCCGTGGAGGCACAGGTGTTACAATTACAAACCACTTTAATGGATCCTATGCTGTTAAAGGTGAAAAGCTAACCAAATATCTTGAGATAGTCAAAAGTTTGGCACTCTCTTTTGTTTCCTTTAGTTTGACGCAGGTACCAAGGGAAGAAAATACAGAGGCTGATGCATTGGCTAACTTAGGATCATCCTTGAAGATCCCGGAGGATATCAAGATCCCTATTATCCATATCCTGACCCCGGCTATCGAGGATCATGTGGCTATGGAGATAGGAAATGATTCTGCAATTATCCCTAGTGAGGATACTCGATCCCATTCAGGATCAGGATCATGGATCTCACCGATTATGAGATACTTACAACATGGAGAGATTCCTACAGGAGAAAACCCTAGGGCTTTCAAATCTAAGGTATCTCAATTCACTATTTTAAATAATATGTTGTATAGACGATCTCTTGCAGGACCATACTTGAGATGCATTGAGGATCCTGAAATCCAAGAAGTTTTAAAAGACTTCCATGAAGGAGATTGTGGAAACCACACTGGGGGCAGGGCATTATTCTCAAGAATCCTGAGGACAGGATACTACTGGCCAACCATGAAGAGAGATGCTGTGGAATATGCTAAGAGATGTGACCCTTGTCAGAGACACAGCAATATCCTTCATCAACCAGCTGAATTATTGCATCCTATATCCTCCTCTTGGCCATTTATGAGATGGGGTATGGATATAGTTGGTAAGCTCCCTAAGGCACCTGGTGGAAAAGTATTCATGCTAGCTATGACTGATTACTTCTCCAAGTGGATAGAGGCTGAAGCTTTTGCCCAAGTCAGAGAAAAGGAAGTTATATCCTTCATTAAAAGAAATATTATAACTAGATTTGGAATTCCTTCTGAAATTATATGTGATAATGGTTCCCAATTTATTGGGGGCAGAACCACTAACTTTTGTGACAGCTGGGGGATTAAGATGATAACATCAACACCAGTCCACCCACAAGCTAATGGTCAGGCAGAATCATCCAACAAGATCATCATCAACAATTTGAAGAAGAAGCTTGGATCCAAGAAAGGGAAATGGGCAGAAGAACTACCCTATGTGCTTTGGGCTGATAGGACAACCCCTAAGAATGCTACTGGTCAAACGCCATTCTCTTTGGTATTTGGGGCAGAATCAGTGATCCCAACAGAAATGGTGGTTCCAACTGCTAGAACAAGTACTCGTGATCCTGAAGAAAATGATGAGAACTTGGCTCAAGACCTGGATACTATTGAAGAAATCAGGGATATGGCTAGGATAAGGATGGCCAGTTATCAACAGAGAATGGCTGGTGCCTACAACAAAAATGTCAGGATCAGGAAGTTTCAAGTTGGAGATATGGTATTAAGGAAAGCATTTCAGAATACCACCAATCCTGCTGATGGAAAATTGGCTCCAAAATGGGAAGGCCCTTATTTGATTGAAGCTGAAGCAGGAAAGGGGGCATATAGATTGCTAACCATGGAAGGTGATTTACTACCAAGAGCTTGGAATGCTGTCCACTTGAAGAAATATTTCATGTGAGCAAGATCCTTATGGCACAGATGATCCTCACGATAGGGGTATCCTTAAAGGATCCTTAAAGTATCAGTGATCCTTACTTAGGTAATACCCTAAACTTGAACTATTTCATTTCTTTATTTTCTCATATAAGGATAAGGATCATGTGTCCTTCATCCATCTCTCACGTGAGTTTAAGTTTTGAAAGTTCAGGTATCCATAGCATAACATTGGTTATCCGCAGAAGTAATCCGTTCCTTGGGTTTAACCCCAGTTATTTGGGCTTGACCCCAGTTCCACCTGTAGCGCATGATGATCCTAGTATAGTTCAAGGCAGTGGGACCAGTACTCGTTTTAGGGGCTGATAATTCCATTGTACTGGCTATGCCTAGGATCCTACGTATAATGGTAGACGTACCATACATCCGTTCCTAAGGTTTCTAACGTTTACACGTTAGCTAAGGTTTTGGCATTTTCATGTCACTAAGTTTGGATAGTCGCCAGTTAGGGCCATACTCCAGTTTACATACGATCCTTGGGCTTGTCCCCAGTTATCCTTGGGCTTGTCCCCAGTTATCCTTGGGCTTGTCCCCAGTTATCCTTGGGCTTGTCCCCAGCTATCCTTGGGCTTGTCCCCAGTTATCCTTGGGCTTGTCCCCAGTTGCTAACTCTTTTCTTACATTGGCTTAGTTCCAAGTTATGCTCTATTTCAGGTCCTTGAAGATAGGCAACTAGGGATCCTTGATCCTTACTTCTCTCTAAGTTTTGTCTTATAGTTATCCTTATTATGGTTAGGATCCTAACTTGGATCCTCAGGTATGATCCTCAATTGTTTTTTATCCTATTCATTGTTTATTTGAATAACCCTTAGAATTTGACAACTAGACTCGTGATCCTTAAAAGATATTGTTTTTTGGGATTCTTCAACTGTAGGATATTTGATCATGGATCATGTCCTAAATGTTTTCAATCTGACTTGTTCAAAATTGTTTATTCAATAAATGTGCACCAAAACAAAGGAGAAATAAAGAAACAAAAGGATAACAATACAAGATAAGCGACAAAAGGTTAAGTTTTTATTTATTAACAAGAGACTAACCCTCAAAAGGTTGTCAAAATTACCTACCCGAGCATCTACCAGCAAAACGTGGCCCGTCCGCTGGGGTAGGTAAAGGGTGTCCATGATAATAAGTTCAAAGATAGTGCAGGAATATAAAGGCGGAAGGATTACAATGGCTTCATCCCCCAAACAGAGGATCCCTCCACCAATTGCAATCCTGCCTATTGTCCAAAGGATCATACATGATCCTTGATCCTAAAAACTAATGTTCAAGTACAAACCATCAAATTGTTCGACATCACAACCACAAAAAGTTACTACCAAATTTAAAAATTGGGCTTCGGCTGCGTCTAAGAATGTCCATCATCGCCCAATCATGCAGCCTAAACCTTCGCTGCATTACCACCTCCAGCTCCACTTGTTTCACCACCTTCACCCTTGCTTCCAGCTTCAATCGTCAGGATCTCTTCAACCTCCTCAGCCTCTTCATCATCCAGTTCAGCCAGCCTTGCCTTCCAGCCTTCAACATCCCAGATGCTCTTGTCAAAAGCAGGATCCTGGGCTTCCAAGGCCATTTGCAGCTTGGTCTTGTACATTGTTATGGCGGCAGAGACTTTGGCGTCTTCGGTGATCTCACGCTTCTCATAGTCAACATTGATCAGCACCTTGGCCGTCTCCTGTTTGGCATCCCGGACTTCCTTCTGAAGATCAGCAATTACAAGGTCCTTAAGCACTGCAACCTGCTGGAGGTCGGCAATCTTCCTATCCTGATCCTCAACGTGGCCAACATAATCCTCAATCTCAGAGAATTTCTGCAAAAGGGATAAAAGATAAGGTCAGGACTAAGTGATTCTCAAATCAGCAGGATATATCAGCAGGATATGTCAACAGGATATACGAGCAGAGACAGTGATCCTTACCTCATTGAAGTACTCGAGGAATTGGTGGCGGATCAGAGGCAGACCCTGCAGATCCTCAGCTTCAGAGGCTTTTCTCTTCTTGATTGCCTTTCCTTTGAGGGGTGCCTTGGGGACCGAAGTTGTCGGACTGGTAGGAGCTTTTCTCTTGGAGGATCTGACAGTAGTGAGATCAGTGACATTGAACTTTGAAGCAGACTTGGTGGATTTTCCAGCACCTACACAACCAAAACAAGATAAGTATCTTCACTTAATTTGTATTTCAATATTTATTTAAATTTTAAACAAGGATACTTACTTGACATCGTGACAGAGCCTGAGGATACCTCCTGTGAATCTTGGGTTGTTGTCTTGAAAGATCTTGTCTCAGGATCAAGTTTCTTGAAAGCAAGGAGCCTCTCTTTAGCAGCAGGGGACAATCTGAGGTGAGAGACGGTGATAGCTGCATAACAAGAAAGCAAAAATATAAGTGATCCTTACGTCAAAAGAAAGTTTCTGGTGATCCTTCTCAGGATCCTCCACCCTACCATGGGTAGCCCATTTCTTGGGTAGATCCTTTCCATCCTCAATAGAATCTCTCTTGATAAAAAAGAAACGCCGCTTCCAATTAGCATCGTTCTTGGTGGCTTTGAAGATCGGGTGTTCCTCACCGGGTTTACGTTTAAACAAATAACGATGAGAACCAAAGGTAGTAAGATCATACAGCTCTCCCAGCTCCGACATTCCTAGGTCTATCCCTTCCTGCTCGATGATCCTTTCAAGGGTGTACAAAACCCTCCAAATCATCGGCATGGCTTGAATATAAGAGATGTCGGTTAGGGAAAAGAAAGATTGGGTGAAGGCTGGAAAAGGATATGTATAGCCTATGGTGAACGGAGTGACGGGGAAAGCAACCCACTTGTCGGAGATATGATCACTCAGGGCATTGGGGTCAAAAGGTCTAAACTCGGTGTTCGCCGGGAAGCAGTGGCGGATCCTATCGATCTGTGCATCATTGAAACAGCAGCGTTCTTTAATGGAATCTTCGATGATCCCCTGGCTTTTCGGAGGGCTGTTCTTCGGGTGATCCTTGGCTGGGGAATTCCGGAGCAACATCTTTGACAGAATGATGGAAAGAAATGAAAACAGAGCAAGAGAGGGAAGAAGATGAAGAGAGAGTACCTGATTGTCTTCGGAATGCAGTTATAAAGGGAGTCTCTCTGAAAATTTAAATGCATTTGATCCTATCTCTATCTCCTATTTATAATCATGATCGTGCAGGGTTGTCACTTCTGTGACGTCATGGTTGCAACGGATAGTTCAACAATAACGGCTATATTTACGATAGTTAGTTGCGGATAAGATCAGGAAAACATAACTCACTCAATTTACATATCACTCCTTATATTTTGGGGGCAATTGTTAGGGGAGGATTTTCTAACAATTAGTGATCCTTATTCGTTATCCTAATTTATGATCCTTACTTCTGTGATAGATAGTGATCCTCAGAAGAGCTTCAGGATCAGGATCATGGATCACTTTAAGGATCCTCGTACTGACGATTGTTTATTTGTGTTTTGTATTACTTCGCAGGAGTAACAAGCTTGACTTGGACTTGGCAACGGTACTAAGGAATATTCCATGGGCATTTCGCACACGATTGACCAAAAATGGACGTTGTGGAGAACGTGGGAGCTTGGCACAAAAGTCGGATAGTTAGTTATTGTAGTTAACTTCTATTTTAAAAGGGGTAACGAGCTAGAATTAGAACACTTAGCCATTTTCAGCTACACACACTCTCATATACTCGCACACTTGAAGCTCTCGACGAACATTCATTAGTTTTCACTCACTTTTACATATTTCACGATAGTGATCCTTGTACCTAGCTCGTTACTATCCGGAGTTGTAAACACTTATTCATTTATTTGAGCTTGGTGATCGGTAGTTTCCATCACCCGGGGTTTTTTGTGCCGGAGATCAACTCTTGATCAAGGGCTTTTTCCCCGTATAAATCCTTGTGTCATTTGTGCAATTTGCATTATAGTGATCCTTGTCATTGTTCTACATTATTAGCATCATACCCTGTAACAGAGAGTTTGGTTGCAATATCCTCATTAGATTTTTTGACCAAAACACTTATACTTAGCAGTATCCTCAAAAGCAGTAAGTGCGGTCCTTGTTAAGGATCACCAAGGTACACAACATCCTGTCTATTATGTAAGTAAGAGTTTACTTGATGCTGAATCCAGGTATTCACACTTAGAGAAACTTATCCTTGCATTAATAATGGCATCTACTAAATTAAGACATTATTTTGAGACTCATGCCATTATTGTTAAGACTAATTTTCCAATTAAGAATGTTCTCAGGAAACCTGAAATATCAGGAAGGATGGCTAAGTGGGCAGTGAAGCTGAGTGCATATGATATAAGATATGAACCAAGGACTGCCATCAAATCCCAAGCCTTAGCTGACTTTGTGGCAGATTTTAGTAGTGATTTGCAAAAGGAGGCTGAGTTAGAAGTCCAACAGCTTGAAGAAACTAAGGATCCTTGGATACTCTTCACTGATGGAGCCTCTAATGTAAAAGGAACAGGGCTTGGAATACTACTAAAATCGCCACAGGGGGACATAATACCCCACTCCATAGCTTGTGAATTTCAAACTACCAACAATGAGGCTGAGTATGAAGCCTTGATAGCTGGTTTCCAAATTGCTAAGCATATGAGGATCAGGTATCTTGAGGTACATGTAGATTCTTTACTGATCACTAATCACTTTAATGGATCCTATGCTGTTAAAGGTGAAAAGCTAATCAAATATTTAGAGATAGTCAAAGAATTGGCACTCTCTTTTGTTTCCTTTAGTTTGACACAGGTAACAAGGGAAGAGAATGCAGAGGCTGATGCACTAGCCAATCTAGGATCATCCTTGAAGATCCCGGAGGATATCAAGATCCCTATTATCCATATCCTGACCCCTGCTATCGAGGATCATGTAGCTATGGAGATAGGAGAAGATTCTACAATCATCCCTAGTGATGATACTCAATCTCATTCAGGATCATGGATCCTCCCAATCATGAGATACATACAACATGGAGAGATTCCTACAGGAGAAAACCCTAGGGCTTTCAAAATTAAGGTATCTCAATTTACAATATTGAATAATATGTTGTATAAATGATCTCTTGCAGGACCATATCTAAGATGCATTGAGGATCCTGAAATCCAAGAAGTCCTAAAGGATTTCCATGAAGGAGATTGTGGAAACCACACTGGGGGCAGGGCGTTATTCTCAAGGATCATGAGAACAGGATACTATTGGCCCACTATGAAGAAGGATGCTGTGGAGTATGCCAAGAAGTGTGATCCTTGTCAGAGACACAGTAATATCCTTCACTAACCAGCAGAGCTTTTGCATCCTATATCCTCTTCTTGGCCATTTATGAGATGGGGAATGGATATAATTGGTAAGCTTCCTAAGGCACCTGGTGGAAAAGTATTCATGCTTGCTATGACTGATTACTTCTCCAAGTGGATAAAGGCTGAAGCCTTTGCTCAAGTCAGAGAAAAGGAAGTTATACCCTTTATTAAAAGAAACATTATTACTAGATTTGGTATCCCTTCTAAAATTGTTTGTGATAATGGATCCCAATTTATTGGGAACAGAACTACTAACTTTTGTGACAGCTGGGGGATTAAGATGATAACATCAACACCAGTCCACCCACAAGCTAATGGTCAGGCAGAATCATCCAACAAGATCATCATCAACAATTTGAAGAAGAAGCTTGGATCCAAGAAAGGAAAATGGGCAGAAGAACTACCTTATGTACTATGGGCTGATAGGACAACTCCCAAGAATGCCACTGGCCAAACTCCATTTTCCTTGGTATTTTGGGCAGAATCAGTGATCCCTACAGAGATGGTGGTTCCTACTGCAAGAACAAGCATTCGTGATCCTGAAGAAAATGCTGAAAACTTGGTTCAAGATTTGGATACTATAGAAGAACTCAGGGATTTGGCAAGGATAAGGATGGCCAGTTATCAACAAAGGATGGCTGGAGCTTACAACAAAAATGTCAGGATCAGGAAATTCCAAGTTGGTGATATGGTATTAAGGAAAGCATTTCAGAATACCACCAATCCTGCTGATGGAAAGTTGGCACCAAAGTGGGAAGGCCCTTATTTGATTGAAGCTGAAGCAGGAAAGGGGGCATATCGATTGCTAACAATGGAAGGTGATTTGCTGCCAAGAGCTTGGAATGCTGTCCATTTGAAGAAATATTTCATGTGACAAGGATCCATGATCCTTACATGACAAGTATCCTTGAAGGATCCTTACAAGACAGATGATCCTCATTTCGGTAACATTCTAATCTCAAACTATTTCATTCTTTAATTATCTTGTATAAGGATAAGGATCCTGCATCCTTTATCCTCCTTTCACTTGATTCTGAGTTTTGAAGGTTCAGGTATCCTTAACTAAGGATTGAGTATCCACATAAGTATCCAGTTATTTGGGCTTGACCCTAGTTATTTGGGCTCGACCCCAGTTTGGGCTTGTCCCCAGTTTCGCCAGTAGCGCACGATGATCCTGGTATAGTTCATGGCAATGGGACCAGTACTCGCTTTAGGGGCTGACAATTTCATTGTACTGGCTATATTCAGGATCCTACGTATAATGGTAGACGTACCATACATCCGTTCCTAAGGTTTCTAACGTTTTCACGTTAGCTAAGGTTTTGGCATTTTCATGTCACTAAGTTTGGATAGTCGCCAGTGAGGGCCATACTCCAGTTTACACACGATCCTTTGGGCTTGTCCCCAGTTATCCTTTGGGCTTGTCCCCAGTTATCTTTCGGGCTCGTCCCCAGTATATTGGGCTTGTCCCCAGAATTGTTGGGCTTGTCCCCAGTTACTAACTCTTATCTTATACTGGCTTAGTCCCAAGTTGTATCCTGTTTCAGGTTTTTGGAGATAAATAATCAAGGATCCTTGATCCTTACCTTCTACTAAGGTTTGTCTTTTGGTTATCCTGAGTATAAGTGTTAAAGGTTAGGATCCTAACTTGGATTCTCAGGTATGATCCTTAACTATTTTGATTTTATTCATTATTCATTTGAGTAACCCTTATCCTTTGACAACTGAACTTATGATCCTTAAACTATATTACTTTTCAGAACTTATCGGCTATAGGATATGTGATCCTTGATCATATCCTAAACTTTTTGAGGATATTTATTAAATTTTTCTTTTACTTGATAAATTTAGACAAAATGAATATCACAACAATTGGAAAGTAAAGTACTAACAAGGATAGCAACACGGGAGATAGCCAAAAAGTTAAAGTTATTTTATTCACAAAACATTAAACCCTTTAAGGTTGTCAAAATTGCCAACCCACGTTTCTACCAGCAAAACGTGGCCCGTCCACATGGGTTGGCAAAGGGTGACCATTGTTTACGGGTCTTTGTAGTGCAGGAAATAAAAGACGGAAGGATAACGAGTGGCTTCATCCCCCAAACAGAGGATCCATCCACCACCCATTATCCTGCCTATTGTTCAAGGATCCATGATCCTTTAACCTAGTAACTATTGTTCAAGATACAACCCATCATTGTTCAACAAAAACACCATAACCAAAATAAACTAATAATTTCTAAAAAAAAATGGGCTCCGGCTGCGTCTAGAAATGTCCTTCATCGCCCATCCATGCAGCTTACACCTTGGCTGCATCACCATCTCCTCCAGCTCCACCTGCTTCTCCACCCTGCTCCTTTCCACTGCCACCAGCTTCGATTGCCAGAACCTCGTCAGCCTCTTCTTCGTCCTCCAACTCAGCCAGCCTAGCCTTCCAGCCCTCCATGTCCCAGTTGCTCTTGTCGAAATTAGGATCCTGAGCTTTTTGGGCCATCTGCAACTTGGTCTTGTACATGGCAATGGCAGCGGAGACTTTGGCATCCTGCATGATCTCGTGCTTCTCATAGTCAGCATTGATCTGAGCTGCAACCACCTGAGTTTTGGCATCATTGAGGTCCTTTTCGAGGGAAGCAATCTTGTGATCCTTGAGCACCACCACTTTTTGGAGGTCAGAGTATTTCTCCTCAATCTCTTCGACGTTCCCAACATAATCCTCGATTTCAGCAAATTTCTGCAAAGAAGACAATGCAAAGCTCAGGATCACGTGATCCTTAAGTGGGCAGGATAACTAAGCTAAGTCAGTGATCCTTACCTCAGCAAAGTACTCAAGGAACTGATGACGGATCAGAGGCAAGCCTTCTAGGTTGTCAGCTTCAGAGGTCTTGCTTTTGTGTCCACCTCTTCCCTTTGAAGTGGTTGCCTTGGGGATAGTGACAGAGGGGCTAGCAGCAGACTTTTTCTTTGAGGATCAGACGGTGTCAAGGTCAGTGACACTGAATTTGGAGGCAGACTTTGATGACTTTCCAGCACCTACACACCCAAAACAGATAAGTATCCTTATCCCATTTCTATTTAACTATTTATTTAAACATTTAATTATGCAAAAAACAGGATACTTACTCGACATAGTGACAGAACCTGAGGATACTTCTTGAGAATCCTGGGTATTTGTTTTAAATGACCTTCTTGCAGGATCAAGTCTCCGGAAAGCGGCAGGCCTTTCCTGTGTTGCAGGTGTTGTGATGAGGTGTGCGACAGTAATAGCTGCAAAATAGAAACAAAAGGACGTTAGTGATCCTCAGCAAAGACAAGGTTATACCGTGATCCTTTTCAGGATCCTCTATCCTACCATGGGTGGTCCATTTTCTAGGCAGATCCTTTCCATCAGGGATGGAATCCCTTCTGACAAAGAAGAATCGCCGTTTCCAGTTGGTGTCATTCTTAGTGGCTTTGAAGATGGGATGTTCTTCACCAGGTTTGTGTTTGAGTAAATATCGGTGGGATCCATGGCTAACGAGATCATACATCTCAGCAAACTCCGACATTCCCATATCAATACCTTCATGTTCAATGATCCTTTCAAGGGTATATAAGACCCTCCAGATCATTGGCATCGCTTGAATGTAGGAAATGCCGGTGAGAGAGAAGAAGGATTGGGTAAAGTCTGGAAAAGGAGACGAGTCTCCTATTATGAATGGTGTGACCGGAAAAGCTACCCAGGTTTCAGAAATATAATCACTGAGAACGGTGGGATCAAATGGTTTGAAATCGGTGTTTGCCGGAAAGCAATGTCGGATCCTGTCTATTTATGGATCGGTAAAGCAGCATCTTTCTTTCGCCGAGTCTTTGATGATCCCCTGGCTCTTAAGAGGGCTGTCCTTCTTGTGATCCTTAGCCGGTGAGGATCTTAGCATCATCTTGGTCATGGTGGTAGAGAAGAAGATGAACGGAGAAAGAAAACATAAAGGGAGAAGAGGAAGAGGGATACCTGCTTGATCTTCGAATGTAGATTTAAAGGGAGTCTCTCTTGAATTTAAATGCAAATTGATCCCTATCCCTAACTTCAATTTATAATGATGATTTTGCAGGATAGTCACCTCAATGACGTCATGCTCGTAACGGCTAGTCCGACTACAACGGCTAGTTATCCGTTGATTCGTTGCGGATAAGAACAGAAAATATAACTCGTTATTTACATTTTTACTCCTTATATTTTGCGGGCAATTGTTAGGGGAGGATTTCTCAATGATCAGTGATCCTCAATTACTGTTGGGTTTGGTGATCCTCACTTCTGTTTGAATTAGTGATCCTCAGAAGTATTACAGGATCAGGATCATGGATCATCGTAAGGATCCTTATACTAACGATTGTCTGCTTTGAATGTAATGTTGTTTTGCAGGAGTACGAGCTTGGACTTGGTCTTGGCGATATTCCTGGAGCATATTCCATACTTATTCCACACGTGTTTGACTGAAGTGGACGTTGTGGAGTTCGTGGAGGACTTGCATGAAATGCGGAATGTTTGTTAGCTTAGATATTTTCCATTTTTAAACGGGATAGCGAGCTAAATAGAAACACTTGGCTATTTTTAGCTTAACACACACTCACAACTGCTCTCACCAGCTCTTAACAATTTACTTGGCGATTACACACTTTTTTGCACATTACACTATAGTGATCCTTGTAATTAGCTCGCTATCATCCGAAGTTGTAACACATTTCTTGTTTAATTTGAGTTGGTGATCGGTAGTTTCCATCACCCGAGGTTTTTTATGCCGGAGATCATTCATTGATCAAGGGCTTTTTCCTCGTATAAATCTTTGTGTCACTTATTCATTTCATTTCTGAGTGATCCTTAGTGTTGTTCATTGATTCAAGCATCATACCTCACAACAGAAAGTTTGGTTGCATTATCATTGCTTGATTTTTGACCAAAACACTTGGGATGATTTCTGATTCAGGGATATTCATCTTTTTGAGGACATCAAGTTGAATGATGTTCACTGAGCTTCCTCCATCTATGAGAATCCTGTGAACAAAATGGTTAGATATAAACATAGTAATAACAAGACCGTTATGGTGAGGATCCTGAATATCCACACGATCATCCTCATCGAAGGATATAACTTTCTCCTGTGTAAGGATCGAGGTCCGGACGGGTCTGTCCCCATAGTCCATCTTTGTTTCTTTGGCATGTCTCTTGGCTGCTGAAAAGGAAGTGCCACATATGTCTGATCCTCCAGATATAAAGTTGATAATCTGTGCATCTGCTGGGGGAGCAGGAGCTCTTTCCGGAACTTTTCAGGATCCTGGATCCTCTTCTTCCTCGACTTTAGCTTATGCAACAAGCCCTTTTAAACCACCCGATAGCTCGAGAGGACGAGTAGGTCTCGTGAGGGTTATATAGGGAACACACCCACAACGTTCATTTAACAAAGAAAATAAAATAAAATGAAAATAATACAAACTCTACAATAATTATACCTGATTTGCCTCTCATGGTGGTCGAAGTTCACATTTGCCTACTGAGTTTCCAACATACGCTCGGTAGTTGGCAGGCCGGATCCATTCTCTTTTTATTTTACGCGGCATGCGTAGTAAGCTACTTTGGGGTCGTTTCTTGACGAATTGTCCAATGTCTTGCAAGACTACCATTCGAATCCTTATACCCGAACCCGCATCCCCAACTTTGTTGGTTGGGGTGATAAGTATGGGAGAAGGATGAATATGAGCGTAGGCTTCTTTTGGATCCGAATCGTCTCGCGGTGTCATGTCTTCCGCTTGGTTCAAACACTCAACTTCTTGCTCAGGAAGATCTATAACCTCTTCCACCACATCACCATCAACCATGGTACCATTAGCCAACACCTCTTGTCTTGTCTAAGTCGAGCCAGTTCTTCGGTGAGTTGACCCACTTTCTTTGCCAAGGCTTCATGAGCTTTATCTCTCACCTCAAATTCCCTTTTCAATTCCATTTTAATATCTTGATTTGAAGTGATGATGGCAGTCGTGGCATTCATGATTGCCTCGAGCTTGGAACTTATTAAATCTTGAGGTTCCTCGGATGCCGGTTGAGGGTATTCATTATAATAATCATCATACTCCTCCCGGTAACTTGAGAAATTTGGCAATTCGGGTTCATAGTTGTTATAACCCCGCTCTTGCGCATAATGGTAATCCATCTCTGAATAGTAATAGTCTTGATAATTTGGTGGTGGTGGTGGTCTAGTGTATGGATAATGTGAGGATGGACCATTGAAATCTTCATAATCCGCCCTCCTATATTCATACAATCCGCTGAGGTAGTCTTCCCGATCCTTGTAGGCTTGAACTTTTTCGTAGAAAACAGAGCAATCCTCTAAATAATGCTCTCCGCTTCCGCAACACTCACACGGATCATCATCTACCCAATTCATATTGAAAGATGATACCTGCAAAACATGTACCTGCACAAACAAGCTCGACCACCCAAAGTAAAATCATGAATATACAAGAAAGAAAAACTAAACTAAAATCGAACAAGCAATGAAATACGAAGCGCACTAGCTCCCCGGCAACGGCGCCATTTTGACGTGACCGTGTCGTCCCGATCAGTCAAAAACCCAATTAAACCTAGGTAGCTAGGGTAAGTCGGGTAACGAATACACGAAGAGCAGGTGGTCAGTATCGCATGACCCGTTCGACTAGTTAGACTATTTACAAAAATGTACAATGTGATTATGAAGATCGCTATTTTTTTATAAGTTTATTTGGTTAGAAAGTAAATCGGAGTGACCCGAAAATTGGTATTATCTAAAACACTTGTGATTAACTAAAATTGCAACTAAATTACTAAATGATTAAAACAAGAAATTAGAGACAAGTTCCACACCCGGTTCGATTATTGCAAGACCTAGGGTTCCTACATGTTTTAACTTGATTCAATTGCATATAGTGATTAACAAATTACTATCACGAAGCTTAGGTGCCAATTGCTATCGATGTCATAGACAACGAACCGTAATGCACTTCGTTACCTCAGACATGTAAATCCTAACCTACGATAAGGCATAAGTGCACAAATTCATTTCGCAAAGTCAAATTTTATAATCATTCGACAATTCACAAATTCAATTCAAATGCACGACAATTACCAAAGGTTTCAAATACTAAACAATTTGTCACAAAATCAAATGAAAATACAAAATCATAATCCCTAGAAATTCTTACAACAATCTATACCGGGGTGAAACCGAAGAGACTAGCCGTTCATGGTCGAAGAGGCACGATCACCGGAGGATGAATACGAGCACCGAACCATAATCTTGAGTCTTGAAGGAGAGTTGAGGGTTAGGTGTTAGGGTTTGGATGGGGGAGAATGGATGAAGATGAAGTGGTTTTTTTTCTTTTTTTTTCCAATGATTGGGAGTTGAAGGAATAATAGTGTAACTCACCATTTTCCAAAATTGACTTTTTCTCTAAAAAAATCATGTTTTTACCAATCAGCCAGTGTGCAGCAGATAATGTGACAATTTCTGGCCTTTCAAAACCTTATATTTTGATTCGTCTCGTCGAGCTACCCCAAATGCATATATTATAAGCCCCGAAACTCATTTTCTAGCTCAGGATAAGCCAAAATGAAGTTTGGACTGTTTCTGGCGCAGAGTTCAGCTCAGTTTTGCCTCTTTTGCATTTTCTTCAATTATGTTCTCTTTAGCATCCGCCCAAAGCTTCAGTAATTCTCCAAAATGCACCTTAAACCCTTCAATGCCTGCAAAACACAAACCATATCAAAGTAGTGTATTCTAGAAAGTAACTTCGTGTAATTAACCGAAATTAAAACCATTAAGCTAAGGAATTTTACCAACCCATCAGGCACGGCCCTGTGCCTTCCTTCTTCTATGTCTTCGTTTAATGAGCTTGTCATTCCGGATGCTCACACGACCCCATGTGTCAACAGCACGACCACGTGGCCATTATACTTGCTGTACTATCCAAGATTTGCATATCTGGAAGTTGACCACGGCCCGTGTCCATGAGACACGACCCCAACCCAAGATTGCGGAAACATCGGAGTGAGACGAAAACAAGATTGTTCGAGACTTCATAACACTAAATGTGACAAGTATTTAATAAACAAATTTCATTTCATTGCTAACATCAAGTACGTTGTTTGAAATAGAATTACAACAAGTTTGAAACAAAATAAAATACAAGTATTAAAGTTTAAGGTGCATTTCTAGGCATGCTACTAGATTTCGTGCATCATCATCATCATCAAAATCCTGCAACACGTATTACAGTATAGTTCAATACAAAAAGTATTGGCGAGCATACAAGTTTGAATACTAGCATATGTATAAAAGTTTGAACAAATCCACATGACAAAATTGTTATCAAGAATTAACGTATAACTGGCATGCAACTATAAATGTCAACCCAAAGTTTATCGCTAGCGTAATCTTACCATAGCAACGATAAGACCGTTCTGTGTTTAACTTAACATGACCTCAAGAATACGAGCAGTGCGTTACTCCTATAGCGCTATACATGTTAAGGGAGGCTTGAACGAAGTTAATGACAAGTATAAAGCATAAGAATGTTCCAATGTATACGAACTCAAGCATAACGTATTAAGCATGCATGTTGGATCGTTTGTTTGTGATTTAAGCATAAAGTATGTGATTGCGTGTGTTTAACGTCACACCCCGACCCACAGCAGAATGGTACGGGGCATGAAAGATTGGTATCAGAACTTTCAAGTGGTATAAGTTTTATCACCTAATTTTACGATTTTGATAAAACCCATTTCTCGTTCTTGATAGAAAGTAATGGTGATAAAATGTGAATTGGATTGGCTAGATTTTGATTTATTCGGAACGATTTAGTGGTATTCACCATTACTCATCATTAAAACGAGTTAAAAGGGTCATTAATAAGAAGTTAAATCATCCTTTGAAACGAATAATCATGCTAAGTCGAATGGGTTTTGGTTGTTGATATGTTTCAGCGATGAAGATGAAGGGTTCTAGATCTGAGAGTGAGGTTATAGTGAAAAAGGGTAGGGAAGAAACACACGAAGCAAGACAGTACAGCTGGTTCGTTGTACGTTTTTCATACGAAGGGTCCCGGGTTCGACTCTCGTTCCCTGCGTTTTGTTTATTTTGTTTTTCTAAAAACTCTTTCAGATATTAACAGTTTCAGTAATAACACTTTGGTCCCTCAAGTTGATATGAACTGCTAACTCCATTAACTTATTACACTAACCTAGTTAGTATTGATAGCATATAACACTAGCAAAGAACCTAACGTAGTTAACTATGTTCTTAAACAAATAACTAAGGTAACTGAGTTTACTAACCTGGTTAGTTAACCCCTATTAAGATAACTAACAGAGTTAGCTGGGTTTACTAACCTAGTTAGTTGATTTGTTTTACTTTTATAGTTTGCAGTAGTTACGAAAACAACCCCTTAACTTGTAACTTTATTTAACTAACCAATCTAACTTCATTAAAGCTTCCCTTATATAAATCTAACCAAACTAACTAAGTTTCTTTATAAAGTTAACGTTTTTCATTCGGTTTTAATCCAGCGTGATACGTGACGATTACTTAAATAATAACATAAAAAAATTAATTTAAAAGGATCCGATTTTGCAATCCGGGTCCGATTTCGGAGACCCGATTTTGACGGATGTTACAGTTTTCCCTACTTTTGGGAATTCCGTCCCGAAATTAGGAGAAAACTGCTCGTGTAGGATGAGGTGTGGGGTCTTTACTAAGCGTAAACGATATTGGTTCGATTTAATAATATTATTAAGAATTCGATTCTTAGGATTGATTACTCAAGTAACAAGTGTTAAACAAAGGCCCGAATGTTGATGAAATTATGCTCGAACTAAGATATATCAAAGAGTGCATATCTCATCAAGGCGGTAGGGTTCCTGACAGGCGTTGCATACCCAAATAAAGGAATCTCTTTTAAATGCCAAAGATACAGACATGAAAAGTGTTATCTGTTATATACTAGGTAGCCGTTTATAGGCTCTACGATCATTACAATCATTAAGCCCAAGATTGGCGTATCAAGGGTTTATTGCAGCTAAAGAGAAAATCTTGTCCCAAAGATGACTTGTAACACGAGAGAGTTTGGAACTGAGTCGTAAAGTATACTCGTGATGCCTAAACTGCAATTTGTGTCACGACTTGGGATCTTGAAAAAAAATTCTCATAAAATGCCACAATTTGAGTTGAATGAGCGAAATCATGGAATTTAAATCTCCATACACATAACCAAAGCAAACTATCTAAAACTCCCATGATTAGTTTAACGTTGCTTTGAAAATTTGACAGACACACTTATATATAGGAAGTACCAGCAGTGTATCCACCATGTCCCTATCAAATTTTCATCCACATCGTTATTCAAATCATAATTGACGACTCAAACCAACTTCTCATGACCAGTATAACGAGACTTTTGATACCTCGATAAGAAAACTTATATATACGAAGTACCAGCGGCGTATCCACCAAGTGTTCATGACCAGTCTAACATAGCATGGGCCTTAGGAAAGTAAATTGAAAACTTAGGATATGTTTGATTTTTTTTACAATGTATGAACAATATTGGTTATTATATGCTATGTGACAATTTAAATGGATATGCTTTAAATATTGAACAATGATTAGTTGTCATGAGCTATGGGCAATCATCATGCACCGTACCATTCCGCTGCGGCTCAGTAACAACCCGACTTTTTAAAGTCAAAGTACAACTCAAAGTCAAAGTCAAAGGAAGAAAAGATTGCTAATTCGATCTGTCCTTCCTTGCTTAATTATTACTTGTACACTTTGACTCGCTAATCGATACTTTAATTTATGTTGTTTTAGTTGTATTATGTGAAGTAACAATGCAATAAACGCTATTAACCGCTAATCTACTTAACGCTAATCTCATCGCTCTCGCATCGCAACTCGAATCGCAGTTCTGGATATTGTTTTACGTGTGTGTGCTATTATGTTTTACTTGTGCATGTTTATTATATGTTTTGAGATGATTAATCGCAAACGCAATCGCAACTCTATCGCAACACAATCTTATCGCGAACTGGAAACGCAAGGTTACTTATGTTGTTGTATGTTAGTTATGTTATTTGTGTAACTATTATTTAAATCTATCGCATCGCTTAATCGACACTCGCTTAAATGCATCGCAACGCTCAACGCACAAAACAAAAATCGGAAAACCAACTCACTCGAGCCATTCGATCGAATAACCCACACCGCCTTTCTCTCCTTCCCCTATAAATACTCGCCTGTCACATCACTGTTCACGTGATGTGACAGCTCTCCTCTGACCAGCACATTCCCGGCCCTTTTTCGCTCGATTCCTCGCGATTCTTGTAAGTTTCATCTCCAATCTTGTACTTCCTTAATCAGCACATACTTTCTCATCAATTTCACCATCAAATCTTAACTTTTCAAAATGAAATCTATGGATTTGGTTTATTCTAGGATGATGTCATCATGGGTTCTCATGAACACCAAAGTGTGTCCTCATTCCACCAAGAACAACTCAGATCTAAAGGATTTCTACAATTTTTAAACACTGATTTCACCTAATCTAAACATTTTCTAAAGTGTTTAATACTTTCTTCAAACATTCTTCACTTTTACTCAAAACCGATAGAATCTGAGCTCGTTCGGGCCTTCTACTCATTTTCAGGTGAAGTGTCGGTTCGAGAACGGATTACCATCAAAGAGACAACCGATTCACGGGTTGAACATGAAACACAGTCATGAACAGCTGGTTCGGACCGAACGGGGTGATTCCCGTCCGACCGAATAAGTTGGATCTGATGAGGTTTCCGTTGTTTAGCACGTTGTCATACCGTCTCGATTTAACCGCAAACTTTCTAAACTTAACCGATTTTCAAACGAGCAGGTTACTGAATGAATTGCCGTCCGATCAGATCACCATCCGATCGAACGACAATCCGAACAGATGACTTGTGATTTTCTTTCAACACTTAAACTTTTTGCAAAACCTTGAAGAATATCAGTCCCAAACGAATAGCCATCCGATCGGACGACCATCCGATCGAATGACTATCCTACAGGGGACTTGGGTCTTTGAAACATCTCCCTCGAACGGATTGCCATCTGAGCGAACGACCATCCGTCCGGATGACCGTTCGACAGACGACCTGATAGGTAGAGATACTTCTCACTTTTATAAATGCTACAACGAAAACTTCAAAGTTCACATCATACACAAACACATCCATCCCAAACGGACAACCCTCCGACCGAATGGCCATCCGTCCGGATGACCGTCCGTCCGGAAGGTCATCTAATCGGATTACCCTTCGTCACTTATTCCACCGACACACTATTCCACGCACTGTTCAACACTTATACTGTCGTTATCTGATCAGGCTAACTCTCCAGCGCTCCCTTCAATCCAAGCTTGTGTTATTTATTTAACACGAATTGTGAGTATACTCGAACCCCTTTTGCTTTACGCACTTTTGGGTGTCACATACGTTACTTATTTCAAATCACAATCGACACACAACGCAAACGCTTCTATACGCTATCCTCTCTGCATGTTATACGTGTTATTCGATGAATGATTTTATGTTATGTTTACACAGTGATTGTTTCCTGACACCTTAGCAACGATAGTACTATAGTTTGGACTCAGCACCTGTCGTGGACACGGGTTGTTAAGGGTTTTACTTCACGTTCTTGCGGACAGGGGTTGTTAAGGGTACCAACAGACCGCCTTGTGCAAACCCGGTAGGGGTTCTGCACGAACCTATTTCTGTTACGCTCTCTCGAACTCGTTCTTGCGCGAACACCGCATACTACAGCTTCGCGCAAAGCCAGCTTTTCCTAAAGCTAGAATATTACTGCTGCCTTAGGGAAGCCGACAAGCATGACACGCACAATTTCCGAAAACACACGAGTGATTGGATTGAGATTAGGTGTCGTTATTTGGATCGCATACCTCTCGCGCTGCACGTCGAAACCACGCTGATAAGCGTATCGCTTCTCTAGTCGCAAAGCAAATGGCTAAGGTTATTCTGCAAATTGTTAGCGAACTTAATGAAAACGTAGCAAGTCCTCTGAGGAATCTAGGACCGACTCTCCAAAGGGTACTTTCAGCTTCAAGCAGTTTAAGGCCTGTGGCCCCAAAGACGTCACAGGAGAAGATGGACCAAGCGCTATGTTTCAATGGTTCGACTCAATTTAAGTCACGTTACGCCAAAGCGGATGTCCCGATCACCTTCGCACTGCAACGCAACTGGCGTTTTCCGGTCCAGAGCTCTGGATTGGTGGACCGCCGAAAGGAACAGGCGAGGGAACGACGCAGCCTATGGGCTTACTTGGGATGAGTTGAAGGAACTTATAATGAAAGAATTATGCCCTCCCCATGAGCTCCAGAAGCTGGAGAATGAATTTTGGAACATCAAGCAGGATGGTGGCGACAATGCCGGTCTAACTGCCCGCTTCAAGCAGCTGAGTATCGTTTAACCCAGCCAGGTGGCAACAGCTGAGATGACGATCAAGAAATACATCCGTGCTTTACCGGATTGTGTTGCTGATTTCGTGCAAGCCGCGAAGACGACCACCATCGAAGAGACTTATCTACTCGCTGCCAAGATTAATGACAAGCGAGTTTTGGCTGGTTACTTCAAGAATACCACCAAAAGTCTCCATCAAGTTACCTTTGTTCCCACCGCTGAAATCGCCGCATCTCAAGCCTCCAAGTCTTCACGTTGCAAGCGCAAGAACAACAAAAATAGCAAGAAGTGTGTAGTAACTGCCGCTCCTCTCAATGTTGTGCCTGCTCAACCGCAACCCCAGAACCGCCAAGTAGCGGCACAACTGACCAATGTACCGCTAGCTAAGCGTGCATATATATATTGGTCCACACCCATTATGCCCTACTTGTACTTATCATCATCCTGTTGGGATTGCATGTCGATTTTATGTTCACTACAACCTGTACGGCCACTTCACTGCCAACTGCCATACTGGTCCCCGTCAAGCTCAAGCTCAAGCTCAAGCTCAAGTTCAAGCCCCTGCACTACCAGCTCCTCTTCCTGCTCCCCAGGGCTAACAAGCAGTTCCTGCCCCCGCTGCTCACGCAAGAGCCTACTTTGCATTTGGTGATCCTAACCACTTTGCAAATGTCTGCCTAAACAGAGTGGTGAAGCAAGAGCCACATCAGCAACCAGCGCAACAACATCAACAGCAGCAGTCTCAGCAGCAGCAGCAGCAGCCAGCGGACGAACATTCAACATCAACATCCGCCAGGCGCAAGTAGAAAACAATGTGGTTAATGGTACATTTCTTGTCAACGGTATATATGCTTCGTGTTTATTTGATACTGGAGCCGGTAACTGTTTTGTATCGTTAGAATTCAAAAAGCTCCTAAAACGTAAACGCGCTAACCTCCCTTCGACGTTCGACGTAGAAGTTGCCACTGGAAGAACCATCACTGTTAATTCTGTTCTCCGTGATTGTACGCTTGAACTCAACAATCACGTCTTCCCTATCGACCTTATCCCGATGCAGCTTAGTAGTTTTGATATCATAGTAGGCATGGATTTTCTTCGCGAAAATCATGCTGAAGTCGTTTGCTTTGATAAAATGATTCATTTCTCACTCGCTAATGGTGATCAACTCTGTGTCTATGGCGAAGTCTCGTCGAAGGATCTCAAGCTCATGTCGTGCATCCAAGTGAGCAAGTATCTCTGAAAGGAATACAAAGCTTTCTTGGCAGACATCGTAGTAGCGGAGGAAAAGGAAAAGAAGGCAATGGATAAGGTGCCTGTAGTTCGTGATTTTCCTACTGTATTTACTGACGATTTACCTGGTTTACCCCCGAGTCGTGATATTAATTTTCGTATCGACCTCATTCCTGGAGCTAATCCTGTTGCTAAAGCTCCCTATCGTCTTGCTCCGTCTGAAATGCGCGAACTCTCGAGTCAACTCCAGGAATTGCTTGATAAAGGCTTCATTCGCCCTAGCACTTCTCCTTGGGGCGCACCTGTTCTTTTCGTCAAAAAGAAGGACAGATCGTTCCGGATGTGCATCGATTATAGGGAATTGAATAAGCTGACTATCAAGAATCGCTATCCCCTGCCCCGAATCGATGATTTGTTTGATCAATTGCAAGGCGCAACGTGTTTCTCGAAGATCGATTTACGCTCAGGCTATCACCAGTTATGAATCCAGTAGGAAGATATACCCAAAACCGCTTTTCGAACCCGATACGGCCACTACGAGTTTGTCATTATGCCTTTTGGTTTAACCAACGCACCCGCGGTTTTCAAGGATATGATGAATCGCGTGTGTAAACCCTTTCTCGACCGTTTCGTCATTGTGTTTATCGATTATATTCTGATATATTCGAAGTCAAAAGCCGAACATGCGCAACATCTACGTTTGGTTCTCGAACTACTCCAAGGGAATCGACTCTATGCCAAGTTCTCCAAGTGTGAATTTTGGCTAGAGAATGTTCAATTCCTCGGTCACATCGTCAATAGTCAAGGTATACATGTCGACCCCGCTAAGATCGAAGCTGTTAAGAGTTGGGTTACACCAAAATCCCCATCTGAAGTTCGTTCATTCCTCGGATTGGCGGGTTACTACCGCCGATTCATCGCTGATTTCTCGAAAATCGCTGTGCCGCTTACTTCTCTCACGCATAAAGACAAGCCTTTTCTTTGGGGAACCGAACAAGAGCATGCCTTTCAAACTCTCAAGCATATGCTCTGCAATGCTCCTATCCCCGCGTTACCCGATGGAAACGATGATTTCATAGTCTACTTCGATGCCTCGAACCTTGGTCTCAGTTGTGTTCTTATGCAACGGGACAAGGTTATCGCGTATGCTTCTCGTCAGCTCAAGATCCATGAGAAGAACTACACAACCCATGATCTTGAGCTTGGTGCAGTTGTTTTTGCATTAAAGATTTGGCGACACTACCTTTACGGTACCAAGTGTAATGTCTTTACCGACCATAAGAGCCTGCAGCATATCTTGAATCAAAAGGAACTGAATATGCGCCAACGCCGATGGGTCGAACCTCTTAACGATTACGACTTTGAGATTCGTTACCACCCTGGCAAAGCAAATGTCGTTGCTGATGCTCTAAGTCGACGAAGCTATTTGTATAGCATTCGTAATACTCACGCCCAGCACGACCTCGAAGCCTTAATTCGTGACGCTCAGCACGCCTGCTTCATTGAGACTACCTTGCGAGAGGAAATGAAGAAGTGTGGCGCTGAATCTCAACTTGTCACCAAATCGAACGGTATCTACTACTATCTCAACCGCATCTGGATTCCAAGTCACAATAACCTTCAGGAAATATTGTTGACTGAAGCCCACAAGTCTCGATATTCCATTCATCCCGATGTCGACAAGATGTACCATGACCTTCGTCTTCGGTATTGGTGACCTGGAATGAAGAATGATATCGTTGTCTATGTTTCGAAGTGCCTGACTTGTTCAAAGGTCAAGGCCGAACAACAAAGACCCTCTGGCTTACTCGTGCAACCCGAGATCCCTATGTGGAAATGGGAGAGTATAGCTATGGACTTCATAACGAAACTCCCGCGAACGCCATCAGGTCACGATAGCATCTGGGTTATCGTCGATCGTCTTACTAAATCTGCTCATTTTTTGCCAATACGAGAAGACTTTAAGGTAGAACGATTAGCACGGATCTACACCGACGAAATCATTTTTCGACAAGGGACGATTCGTGATATCATCTCTGACCACGATGGTCGGTTTACCTCGCGTCTTTGGGAAACGTTTCAATCTGCTCTCGGTACTACTCTTAATCTAAGTACCGTTTTCCATCCCCAAACCGACGGTCAGACTAAACGCACGATACGCACCCTAGAAGACATGCTTCGCTCGTGTGTCATAGATTTCGGTGGTAATTGGGACGCGCACTTACTTTTGGTCGAATTATTGTACAATAACAGTTATCATTCTAGCATTCAAATGGCATTTGAGGCATTGTATGGGAGAAATTTCGATCGCCTATTGTGTGGCACGAGATCGGAGATCCCCAAATTACCAGTCCTGAGCTGTTTCAAGAAACGACTGACAAGATCCTCCAGATACGAGACAATCTGTTGAAAGCTCGGAGTCGTTAGAAAAGTTACGCCGATAGACGCCGCAAGCCCCTTGAATTTGACGTTGGCGATCACGTACTCCTAAAGGTTTCACCATGGAAGGGGGTGATCAGATTCGGCAAGAAAGGAAAGCTCGCGCCTCGATATGTTGGACCCTTTAAAATTCTGGAAAGGATTGGCAAGGTGGCTTACAGACTCGAACTACCGGAGGAACTTAGCAACGTCCACCCGACTTTCATGTTTCGAACCTCAAAAAGTGTCTAGCCGAGCAGAATTTACATGTACCACTTGAGGATCTACAAGTGGACGAAACATTACACTTCGTAGAAAAGCCATTAGAGTTCATGGACCGAGAAACCAAGAAGCTCAAACGCTCACGCATTCCCATAGTGAAGGTTCGCTGGGAAGGCAAACGCAGTGCTGAGTTCACCTGGGAACTCGAAAGTGACATGAAGGCTAAGTATCCACAGCTATTCGTTATGCCTGCGTCTTAATTTCGGGACGAAATTCCCTAAAGTAGGGGAGGCTGTAACAACCCGACTTTTTAAAGTCAAAGTACAAGTCAAAGTCAAAGGAAGAAAAGATTGCTAATTCGATCTGTCCTTCCTTGCTTAATTATTACTTATACACTTTGACTCACTAATCGATACTTTAATTTATGTTGTTTTAGTTGTATTATGTGAAGTAACAATGCAATAAACGCTATTAACTGCTAATCTACTTAATGCTAATCTCATCGCTATCGCATCGCAACTCGAATCGCAGTTCTGGATACTGTTTTACGTGTGTGTGCTATTATGTGTTACTTATGCATGTTTATTATATGTTTTGAGGTGATTAATCGCAAACGCAATCGCAACTCTATCGCAACGCAATCTCATCGCGAACTGGAAACGCAAGGTTACTTATGTTGTTGTATGTTAGTTATGTTATTTGTGTGACTATTATTTAAATCTATCGCATCGCTTAATCGACACTCGCTTAAACGCATCGCAACGCTCAACGCACGAAATGAAAATCAGAAAACCAACTCACTCTAGCCATCCGATCGAATGACCCTTCTCTCGAATGGTCATTCGACCGGATGACCATCCGATCGGATGGCCATCCGATCGAAAGGCCCTCCTATCGAATAACCCACACCGCCTTTTTCTCCTTCCCCTATAAATACTCGCCTGTCACATCACTGTTTAGGTGATGTGACAGCTCTCCTCTGACCAGCGCATTCTCGGCCCTTTTTCTCTCGATTCCTCGCGATTCTTGTAAGTTTTCATCTCCAATCTTGTACTTCCTTAATCAGTACACACTTTCTCATCAATTTCACTATCAAATCTCAACTTTTCACCATGAAATCTGTGGATTTGGCATGTTCTAGGATGATGTCATCATGGGTTCTCATGAACACCAAAGTGTGACCTCATTCCACCAAGAACAACTCAGATCTAAAGGATTTCTACAATGTTTAAACATTGATTTCACCTAATCTAAACATTTTCCAAAGTGTTTCAAACTGTCTTCAAACATTCTTCACATTTACTCAAAACTGATAGAATCTGAGCTCGTTCGGGCCTTCTACTCATTTTCTGGTGAAGTGTCAGTTCGAGAATGGATTACCATCAAAGAGACAACCGATTCACGGGTTGAACATGAAACACCATCATGAACAGCTGGTTTGGATCGAACGGGATAATTCCCGTCCGACCGAATAAGTTGGACCTGATGAGGTTTCCGTTGTTTAGCACGTTGTCATACCGTCTCGATTTAACCACAAACTTTCTAAACTTAACCGATTTTCAAACGAGCATGTTACTGAACGAATTACCGTCCGATCGGATCACCATCCGATCGAACGACAATCCGAACGAATGACTTGTGATTTTCTTTCAACACTTAAACTTTTTGCAAAACCTTGAAGAATACCAATCCCAAACGAATAGCCATCTGATCGGACAACCATCCAATCGAATGACTATCCTACAGGGGACTTGGGTCTTTGAAACATCTCCCTCGAACGGATCGCCATCCGAGCGAACGACCATTCGTCCGGATGACCGTTCGACGGACGACCTGATAGGTAGAGATACTTCTCACTTTTATAAATGCTACAACGAAAACTTCAAAGTTCACATCATACACAAACACATCCATCCCAAATGGACAACCCTCTGACCGAATGGCCATCCGTCCGGATGACCGTCCGTCCGGAAGGTCATCCGATCGGATCACCCTTCGTCACTTATTCCACCGACATGCTATTCATGCACTGTTCAACGCTTATACTGTCGTTATCTAATCAAGCTAACTTTCCAGCGCTCCCTTCAATCCAAGCTTGTGTTATTTATTTAACACGAACTATGAGTATACTCGAACCCTTTTTGCTTTACGCACTTTTGGGTGTCACATAGGTTACCTATTTCAAATCACAATCGACACACAACGCAAACACTTCTATACGCTAGCCGCTCTGCATGTTATACATGTTATTCAATGAATGCTTGTATGTTATGTTTACACAGTGATTGTTGCCTGACACCTTAGCAACGATAGTACTATAGTTTGGACTCAGCACCTGTTGCGGACAGGGGTTGTTAAGGGTTTTACTTCACGTGTCACAGTGGTGATATGTGTTGCGCATTCTACAACTCGCAGTCATGTCTGTGCATATTTCATCGTCGATAACTTGCTAGCTTCACCTTTCTACATGTCACATGCTGGTTACCGTAAACCGCTTTTCGCTACTATTATACTATTAAACTTGTATGCACACCTTTACACTATGTGTATTGACCTATTTTAACGTATGTGATAGGTGTTTAGGATGCTGTTAATTGTTGGAGGTCATGGAATCAAGCTTAGGTGGTCTAGAAATAAATTAAACAATATTTGAGTGGTGAAACTATGATTTGTCTTTGAGAACAGCTATGTCTGTAATTGATATGTTATGGTATGGGACATAACGTTAAATATCTGGTAATTTTAGTTGTTATGGATTCTCTTGGACAATCTGTTTCGCTCAGTGCCTCACCCCGATGTTTCCGCCATTGGTTGGGGTGTGACAGGGTCAGGGTGTGACATTTAATAGTAATAAACGTATTGCACCCAAAAGTTTAAAAGTAAAAGGGGTCATGTTTACTCACAATTTTGCAAATTTTTCCGATTATCTACGAATTGACGAGTTGTTGAGAATGGGGAAACGAAGGTGTATGAGTATTCAGATTTTGATGAAGGATTCGGATTGGAATTTAAGTTACAAAAAGTATGTATTCATAAAATATATCTTGTCTAAGTACTCGTTTTGACACTAAGTTTATATGTGATTTCATGGGTCCTAGTTTGCCAATTAGAATCGAAAACGAGAAACTTAGAACATTAGATAAAGTAACCTAAGTTCATGACACATAATCATAAACCGATTAGTATCATGAGTTTGGCTATATGTATATATATATATTTATATATTTTATATAGTAGTCCTAAAACTAAGTCCATAATGATTGCCATGGATGTCATATAAGTCAAGCATGGAGGTAAATTTAACCTCATTGTATGAATTCACCAATGCAAAAATCATCACAAGGATGATTCGGATGATCATGAATGAAAAAGGAAATATACAACTATCTAACATTTCATCAAGTAGCTAAGTAAGATCAACCCGGGTGTGTCGTCTCAGCATGGAAGGAATGAACCAAGTGTTGGAGGCTGGACGGGGTTGTGTTACTTTAGGACTAGTAAGCTACTTGGAAAAGTAAGATAAAACATCAAGTGAGGTGTGGAACAAGTTAGGATAGCCATGGCTTCCAAGGTTCACACTTTCATCAAACATAAGTCTTGCCATATGAACTATGGTAGACTTAGATGATTTCAACACTTGTGGGTTGTATTTAAACCCCATCAAAATAGAAAGTTTAGAGGGTCTTTGCACCTCAAAAATCATAAGAATCAACCATACACATGCACACTAACCATAGACCTTATTAGAAGCAAGGTAGGTATAAGATTGCATAAGAATTCATAAGTTTTATAAAAGTTAACAGGATAATCTTTCAAAACAGAAAGTTTGGACCTCAAAATGATGATGTTCCACCTTAGTTTACCATGGTAAACTTGTGGATACACTCCTAGAGGTGTTCCAAGCCTTGAAATAGAAGAAAAGATGAAGAAAAGTGAGTTTGAACTCACTTTTGGACTTGGAATAATTCTGCCAAATCTTGTGTTTGCAACTGATTTGAGAGTGTAGATAAGTTGGGAAAGTGAAAATGAGTGATAAGGAGCTTGCTTATATAGTGGTTGGTTAAGGTTTGGTGTTAAATGAAAATTAAAGATGATTGGGGAGTAAAAAGGTGGCCAATCCATGACCAAGAAACAATAATTTGCGGATCAAGGGTTTTCATGGGCCGCGATAGATATGGCTTAGGTTATCGCGCCCCGTGGCGTCCCATTTCATCTGCCCCAAGTTTGATTTATTGCATTTTGGTCCCTAAACTTTGATTCCTTCATTATTTTATGCAATAACTTTGTGTTTTGGCATGTTTTTAAGTACGGAACACGTATGTAAGTATAAATTAAGTATCAAGAATGTATGTGTGAATAATTGTACGTATAATAAGTGTTTATTTGCGGATAAACACGTAGTTAAACGGTCGAATGCCCGAATAACAAGTATGTATAAAATATGAGTTTCATTATGATTAAAGTCTTGAATTATGTAACTGGAAATGGAATACGAACATGATACGAATACAAGTTTCCATAGATAGAAATACGATTAAACTTTCTAAATAAGGAAAGTACAAAATGCGAAGCATTACAGCCCTAATGCCTCAATCATGTACTTACTTGGATTAGTCGGTAAGGACCGGGAATGTATTGCCTTGTCAAGTTCTAGATTCGTAAGAACCGTACGGGCTATTCACAGAAGAAATGAAAAGTGAGCATTTAGTAAAGATATGATATTGAATGCTCGGTAAAGGCTCAAAACTCACAATTGTGGGAAAGGGTAAAAGTGTGAAAACATATATACAATCAAATCTTAAAAAGATTGCCATGTCTTTGTATGGATTTTTCTTATATGGTTCTTTTTATCACAACGCTATCGGTTGTAAATTTGTAAAAACTTGAACATTTAGAACTTGGTTTTCTAACTTAAACTATAAACAAGACAAAACAAAAAAATATATTTTTGAAAAAGATTTGGGGTGTTTTAGCGGTTCCAAGTAGAGTTTTGTGTAAGGAAAGTCAAACTGCTTGACATTCGGATAAAACTGAATTTTAACTAAAGGAAAGACTTACTAGAACTTGCTGAACACTTAGGACTCTAAAGGGAAAGCTCTTAAGTCCAGAGAATGCTCCTTAAGCAGATTGACAGAGTGGAGTGAAGGTGAATGAGGTTCTAGTCCTATTTATACTACTAATCCACAAGCTCCAAACTCATGATAAGTGTTATCAGGTATTCTTAGAGTGTGATTAGTGGCAGGACATGTGCCCTAATGAGGCTAAAAGGTGGAAAATTCGTGAATAGGTGGCAAAGTATGCAGGCTGCTGCTTGCCAGCAAGCATTCTGTTGTCTACGCACCCCTTGCGCACCGCAGGTGTGCGAATATTCAGAACCTCTTGTGGACCGCAAGAGGTTAGGCCTTGCGGTCCGCAAGGGACCACCAATGGCCATTATTTTTTCCTTTTTCACATATTAGCCCCTCAACTATGATACATGCCCCTTTATAATAAATTTTATACCTCTCCTGCATCAAATCTGAAATTTATGGAGGGTTTCCGAGACTCGTGTCACACTAGGATTTGATATAATAATTCGGGTTGTTACAATATTCCATTGAGTTCTTAGGATATCCGATAAAGAAACAACTAACTGTTTTGGGGACAAGTTTCCTTAGGAAGGGATTATATAGTTTAGCTTTGGCATGATAGTCCTATACTTTCATATATCTCAGACTCGGTTTCCTTCCTGTTCAAAGTTCATAAGGAGTTTTGGGGACGGATTTCGAAGCAACTCTAATGAGTGTATGAACGGGTGGCTCTAAGGCCTCAATCCAGAGGAATAAAGGTAAACTGAGTTGGCTAACATATTGCGTACCATGTCTGTATGGGTTCTATTTCTCCGTTCAGCAACACCATTCTGCCAAGGAGTACCGGCATGATGTATTATTTCACGATCCCCTGGCCCTTACCAAACTCATGAAATAGACCAGGAGCCTGACCCACATTAGTATGTCTACCATAATATTCACCTCCTCTATCTGATCTTACAAATATAATTTGATGATCTAATTGTTTTTCAACAACAGCTTTATAATCTTTAAAAGTTGTGAGTGATTTAGATTTATCCATAATGAGATACAAGTACATATAATAGTAATAATAATCAATAAATGTGATAAATGAAGTATGTCCAGTTATGCCAGCAATGAGGTAGGGGCCACTAATGTCAGTGTGAATGAGTCCTAATAAATTATTATCATTTATGCAAGATTCTAAGTAATCTCGGGAATATATAAGGTATCATGAAATTTAATACATGAACCAGTTTTCATAAGTAAATTTAAAGTTCTCACAGCTTTAACGTCAAGTTCTTTTCCATTTCCCAGTTTAAGTGTTTTTTGTTTTCTTTCCAACTTCTAGAGTATAAGGAATCCTTGAGTAAAGTTGGTTACCTAAACCATAAAATCATAATCAAACCAACATGTATTATTTGGAACATTTAAGTTAAATGACTCAAGTATCATAAAGAGATTATTACCTTTCTTAGCCAATCACTACTTAAAAGATGGGCAGTCTTTCTACTTATGTCCATCCTTTTTACAAAACTTGCAGTAAGGCTTCCCAGTGGAATTCTTAGAGTTGGTAGATGCACTTGGATTACTCTTCTAGACTTTAGCAACTTCCTTTTTGGGATAAAGGCCCTTCCTCTTCTTTGAGTTGGAGGTAGCAAGGTAAGCAACATCAAGTTTGTCCGACTTCATTCACTCTTTCTCCTGCACGTACATGGCGATCAACTGACTCATTGTCCAGTTGTCCTTATGAGTGTTATAGTTGATCTTGAAGACTTCATAGGCAGCAAGAAGAAAAGTCATGATGAAGTGCACCGAAGATTATAAGCCATGTCGTTCATCATTATGATGTGCTCACGTATACCGCTCCTGCCATCATACTTAGTAGTCACCGACTTGAGAATGAGAATGCTAGAGTGCGCCTTAGACATTCCTTTGAAGTGATCTTCCACACAAGCTTGATAGGTTTTAGCTTCGTACGGGTCTAGAATGACTCGTCTGATTGCAATGCTAATGGAGTTCTTCATGAATATAGAGACAAAGTCTGCTCAGCATAAATACTTTTGTCATGAAGTGGTGGAGGTTGATCATCTCTTAGTGCGAAGTTGAAATCCAACAAGGCAAGAGTTAGCATGAGGGAGTCTTTCCAAGCAGCAAAGTTATCACCAGTCAGTCAATGGTGGAATGCCACATTTAGGAGCTACAAGTGGATTTAAGATGAGAAGAATAAGATACTTAACTATAATAACTTAGAGTGATCTTAGGGGAAATTAATCTAAGGCAAGCATAAGTTAGTACCATTTTGGTAATGAAGTTGTGATATGTCTATTATTAACATCAAACTAACAAAGTAAGTTAAGTTATACTTAAACAATAACAAATCACCTTTTGGCGGACCATTCATACAAATTAGGCAAAAACTCATGTTTATTTACACTTCAACAATGAAGTAGATATAACACGTCATCTTTGGGCATAAGCGAAACATCAAAATATTATGTAAAACATTTCATATGTAAGGAATAACAAAACTAATCAATTAGTTAAAATTAAACCACTTGTTTATGCCGATCAGTTAGTTAATAACAATTAAAAAAGTATGTGAATTAAAGGACCCATTTAGTTTATGTGAAAAACTAAGGCGGTGTCACAGGCTTGATGACATTGTCGCCAATCTAGTGTCGCCAAACAGAGTTAACCAACTGTTAGCGTCGCTGATCTAAGATCTATCTCTATGTCAGTTGGACATAAGTCTCGTCTGCATAGCGTTGGCGGACAAGAGTGTCACCTAATGGCAGTTGTGCATGTAGACATTAATGTCACTGACTTTAGTGTTAGCCGACTTAGTGTCGTCGGACATCATCGTCACCTGATGTCGTCGACTTTGAGGGTCGGCTGACATGCCTAAAAGTTCTTAACGAGTTATGAATCTATGGTTAAAAAACCACTAATCGATTACTCCTTAGTTAGTTATTATTACAGTTTCAGTTAATAATCAATTTTAATTATTTAAACGATTATTTTTTTGCACCTCTACACATGATTCTGCTACATTTTTAGATGATGTTACATCTTGTGAATTAGAAGCCCACTAGAAATCTTTTTTGGAGTTAAAAAGGCCACATGATTTGGCTATATTAACAGTGGCGAAGCTTGAAATTTTTTACGGGGGTCGAAAACGTATATACCAAAAATTTATATAGAACCGGGGGGTCGAAAACCTATATACCAAAAAAATTCTATACGAAAACCACATATATAACACTACTGGCCGAAAAGTTCGGGGGGTCGGGCGCCCCTCCCGGCCCCTTCAAAGCATCGCCCTTGGCTATATACTCAGTTGATTGTACACGTGTAGTGTTTGTCTATACGTGGCTGAATTCCTAATAAGGATAACAATTCATACAACTTTGACATGTGGTAATCATTAAAACTAAAAATAAAAATAAAGGATATAAGAGTAACTGAAATATTAATCAAATATAGAAAAAGCATAAATAAAAATAAAGGATATAAGAGTAACGATAAAGTCTCTCACTTATGGGCATACATAACGCTGATGTGACCTTCCAAAACCTCTACGGACTTTATTCCACAAAACCCATCCTTACGAAGACAAAAAAAATACCTTCATGGCTTCACGTCCCCACACTAAACAACACGAACTTGTCCAACCTTGGAAAGTCATGATAAAAACATTAATTTATAGTTTGGGAATAAAATCAAATACAAACAATAAGAGTTTGCAAGAACTATAAGAACCAACACATAATTGACAAGTGTCGCTCAATAAGAAATTAGTTTAAGGGTAATTTATACACTTTGGCCATATTTATTTATAACTAATTAAAAATAATTATTAAAATATCCCTAAACCATTCAAGTTAAATTCAAATTAAAGTTTGAATTTTTTTAACATATACATGATCTAGTAACTCTCCATGATCGAACCAACATGCAGGAACCATCACAAAAAAAAAATATACAATCAACACTACACTATATAATTAGCATAACATCCTCAATCGTTCTCCATTATCAGCACATCGTCCTCAATCGTTCCCCATTATCAACAAAAACGACACTAGCAAAACATCCTTAATGGTTCTCCATTATCAGCAAATCAGATGTGCTGATTATATCTACTTTTGGTTTTCAGATTTAACACAGATAAGCTGATTATATCTACTTTGGTTTTTGTTTGTATTTTATTGTAATTAACACATAATCAGCACACACCCGTGTACTATGTCAGCATATGAACAACCAGTTCATCTATCCGACATCTATGGTAATTAACAATTTAACAGCACAAAATCAACATTAACTGATTGTTGATTATTACTGGACGTTTGCTTCGAGGCTAAGCGCACAACGGCTTGTTCAGCTTGTTCGTATTCAATCGGTTGTTCGTCTTCGAGGCTGATTGCACAACAGGGTTTTATATGGAATTGAACTTTATCACACAAACGGGATTAATGTGGGTGGTTTGTATTGATATTGATCCTCATAAGAATTACACAACAAAATAAGAACATGCGTATAGAACTAAAATCAACACAATACATTTTCATAGTAGCACATTCCAACTACATAAATAGCACAATTAAAAAACACATTTTTGTAACTTTTTAAAAAGTTACTTTTATAAAAATATATATATATATAGCAATATGGTACTCATATTAATGATAAAAAAAATACTTGATTTTATGGTATAATTTTTTTAAATAATGAGGTATATAAAAGTTATTTTAGTTTAAAAAATCTTGGTGGAATTAGTAGTTAATAGAAAATTGTTAAATGACTAAAATACCCATAAATAATAGATCTTATTATTTAATATAAATTAACAATTTTACTAAATTACCCCTAACTTTTTAGTACTAATTATTAATTATAAGGGTTTTATTTGTAATCAACACAAACCCTTGATTTAAACTATCAATGGCTCAGACCTACTCTTAGAGTTCTTACACTTAGCATTGTTTGTACATGATCTCAACTCAGTTTAATATTTAAAGTCATTTAGTACAAATTATCTTTCTTCGTCTTTCTTTTTTTTTCCTTTTTTTAGTTAACAAATGTATGATATCATGAAATAAAACTGTATATATACAATAATAGAATGGAGTAGTTACTATTGATAGTCACTATTTAGAATGGAGTAGTTACTATTGGTAGTCATTATTCATTGACTTGTGTTTTAAAATTATACAAGCATTTATATATACTTTTCATGTCTCTTTACAAAAAAAAAAAATGATAATTTATCAGACAAATCTCTCGTTAATTAAATATAAAATTAACTATTTAAAATTTCATTGATCCAACCAGTATAATACACGGATTTCTAACCTAACTATACCATATATTCGATTACTAATTCTATATTATTAATAAAAAGCGAAAAGAATGGATTTTGAACTTAATATTTTTTTATTTAAATTGTGATTTTGTTAAAAAAACATGAGGGACCGAACCTATACCGTTCAACAAACTAGCCTTCATTTTCATGGTTTGGGGTATAATTTTCGTTGAAAATGGTGTTGTAGTCACAATAGAGTTTTTTTCTATGTCATAAGCTATAGCGAGCGTCGATTTCCCCATGACAAACCAAATTGATATCATCCCCAATAATATCGGCACTACGTAAATTCCAGTCGAACATCGGTGCCGATATCGGTACTATCGAAACCATTACTAATATTCATTTTATGGTTTTCGTTCCATATAAAACACGTGTTGACATCCTTTTGAGCATATAAAAACTTTGATTTTAGGCTTATCTTGCAATTGTGATACCATGTCAATACTCCATCAGTACCGTAATAAACCAATACCGGTTGATAAATAGTTTGTTTATTAATTATTATACATATTAAAACCAACTGATCATGAATAGTGTTTTCCAGTTTTTAAATAATTGCTTTATTTTTTAATAATATTTAATTTACTATATATATAGCAACAGGATCAGGAAAAAACACTTCAAAGTGTGAGAACGGTGAGAACGATTCTTAGCCACAAGATCTTAGTGGTTTGTGCTGAGATTGATGCGATGACATTTTCGTAAATACTAGGGGCATTAGAACTACCAGGAGGGGTAAAATAGGAAGATCCAAACAAGGGTGCACATGTTAATCACATGCCATTTCCCCCGATCATATTTAAACGGCAATAACTTTTTTATACGCGATTATTTTTTCAAAATAATCACACCATAAAATTCAAGGTTTTTTATCTTTCTAACGAGTATACTATTGATATACTTTTCGAAAAAAATGAACTGGGTTTTTATGACGTCTTTCAGAACTGAGCATTTTATGGCGTTTTAGACTATGTATTTTCATGACATTTTTTTAAACTAGATATTTTTATGGTGTTTTAACTAGGTATTTTCATGTCGTTTTTCTAAACTGAGTGTTTTATGGCGTTTTCAACTGAGTTTTTCATGGCGTTTTCAACTGAGTTTTTCATGGCGTTTTTCTGAACTGTGTGTTTTATGGCGTTTTTAATTGGGTATTTTCATGACGTTTTTCTAAACTGTGTGTTTTATGACGTTTTCAACTGGGGTATTTTCATGGCGTTTTTCTGAGTTTGGTGTTTTTATGGCGTTTTATTTGAACACCCAGTTCATGTGAGTAAGTTTTTTTTTTTTGACAATATTACCCCTTAGTGTAATTTAGCATCAATGTCACGTGTCAACACCAAAATCGTTCTCACCGTTCTCACACTTTTTATCGTTTTCCCTAAATCCTGACCCTATATGTATATATATAGGAACAGGATCAGAAGGAAACGACTCAAAGTGTGAGAACGATTCTCAGCCACAAGATCTTACTGGTTTTGTGGCTGAGATTGATGCGGTGACATTTTTGTAAATACTATTACTAAGGGTCTTGAAACTACCAGGAGGGGTAAAATAGGAAGATCCAAACAAAGGTGCACATACTAATCACTTGTCATTTCCCCCGATCATATTTAAACGCCAATAACTTTTTTTATACGCGATTATTTTTTCAAAAAAATCACACCATAAAACTCAACGTTTTTTTATCTTTACAACGAGTATACTATTGATATACTTTTCGAAAAAAATGAACTGGGTTTTTTATGGCGTTTTTCTGAACTGAGTGTTTTATGGCGTTTTAGACTATGTATTTTCATGGTGTTTTTCTGAACTAGGTGATTTTATGGCTTTTTGACTAGGTATTTTCATGCCATTTTTTCCGAACTGAGTGTTTTATGTCGTTTTCAACTGGGTTTTTTCATGGCGTTTTTCTGAACTGGGTGTTTTATGGCGTTTTTAACTGGGTATTTTCATGGCGTTTTTCTAAATCGAGAACCCGCCGCGCAGCGCGGGGGAAATCAACTAGTGTATATGAATTTAAAGGGTCCATGAACAGTAACAAAATATTGACTTTTTATTATTATCATTATAGAAAGTAATACTTGTAAATAAATCAAATGAGTAAATTACGTTTTTAGCCCCTATGGTTATATCACTTTTACTATATTAGCCCAAAATAAGAATTTTTAACATATCTGATCTCATGGTCTCTATAACTAACCATTTTGGCCCCTAAGTCTAGAGATCATGGGGGCCAAAATGGTTAGCAATAGAGATCATGGGGGCCAAAATGGTTAGCAATAGAGATCATGAGGGCCAAAATGGTTAGACTTAGGGGCCAAAATGGTTAGTTATAGAGACCATGGGGACAGATATGCTAAAAATTCTTATTTTGAGCTAATATAGTAAAAGTGATATAACCACAGGGGTCAAAAACGTAGTTTATTTTAAATCAAATAGATGGGAAGGGCCTTCGAATGGCAATTGGGGAAAGTGGGCCATCCCAGCCACACACAAACTATATGGGGGCTCTGTCCAGGTAATACGTAATGTGATTACTAATTAATTAGGTAATACTAATACTAACACATAATACATCCTCATTACTAGGGGTGTTCAAAAAAATCCGAAACCGAATCCGAAATATCCGAAAATCCGTATCCGAAATTTCGGATATCCGAAAACCGGATAATCCAAATTTTCGGATTCGGATATGAATTTCAAAAATTTCGGATAATCCGATATCCGAAAACTAATGATTTTTTTATAAATATATATAGTATATGAGCATTATATTTAGTTTGAAGTATTGTAAAAATTACTAAAAAAGTAGTAAATAATTGTATTCGTGTTAATTTTTGATTGTTTTTAGTTTTCAATTTTGGAAATTTGGAAAATCGAATATAAATATAGTTTTAATCTATACACGAAAAGGATTTTCTGATTTTTTTTTTATAAATTCGGATATCCGAATCCGTATCCGAAATTTCGGATACGGATTCAGATGTCAGTATTCACTATCCGAAATTTTCGGATATCCGGTTTTCGGATATCCAAAAATCGGATAATCCGATCTTGAACACCCCTACTCATTACCTAACATACATATACTAACAACGAAGGACGATACAGTAGCGATCGATATCATCTTATGAATAATAGTAATTAATCAATTTTGAGGATTAGTTTTTTTTATTAATACCTATTTATCATTTATTTGTTTTTTAGTAATAAATCATAATTGATCATATTTAAGTATTTGTTTTTTTTTTTACTTTTACTATTTATTATTATATTTTATTTTTAGTAATAACTATCATTAGTTAACTATTTTAAAATTTTAAATCCGTAACATTTATTTTCATAACATTCTAAGTTATCTGGTCGCACGTTGTGACGATACGTTACAACGAGCATTAGATCGGTATTGATTCAGTTAGTTACAATACAGATATAATACATGCATTCGGTATAGAAATCAACACGTGATTTATATTGATCGAAAACGATAAAATCGAACACTGGCACCGACACCGATGTTCGAACGGTATCGATCGGTTCAAATTGTCACAATACTGTTTCTGATATTCATTTATCGTTGCAAACAAAGTTGTATAAACGATTTTTTTAAATCAGTAACTATAAAAATAAATACAAGTATCGTTTCTAATGTTGTTTGTACGATACGGTAGCAATACGATGTCAGTTTATTTATCGAAAAAAACAATAAAAAAATTGTTTTACCGAAACCGATGTTTGTTCAGTTCACTGTGGTAGTGACAATATATCCGTTATCAAATAGAAAGCCATAAAATGAATATATTCCAGTGCTGATGTTGTCTGGTACAGTAAGGTAGCGATACAATGTCTGTTTATCGATAGCAAAAACAATAATTTTAAGTACACATACCGACACATATGTTGTTCAGTCGGGTTCGGTTAGATACGATAGCACCCGCTGCAAAGCACGAGGAATCTATAAAAACAAATACCGAAAACAATAAATATGTTGTTCAGTCGGGTTCAGTTAGGTTTGATACGATAGTGGCACAATATTCGTTTGCAATAAGATTTATATCACAATGTTGTAAAAAATAAACGTAGAACGCAAAGAAACAAACTGAATCGATAGCGACTAAACAACATCATATTCGTTTTTATTGTTTTTTATCGATGTAAGGTTTTCTCTCTCTATTACTATAGCGAATGCCGGTACTATAACGATCCGAATAGATAACACTGAATTCCCGCCGCAAAGCGCGAACGGGAAACTCACTAGTTTAATTTAATATAAACTGTCACATGGGCTTACTTTACTACACCAAAATTTGACCAGTCTAACTTGGAATACAGCCTTGAAAAATCTAACTTGGAATACAGCCTAGATAAGTAGATATTTCACAACTCATAAAGCTGTTGTCTTATATTGGAATGAATGTATTGAATATTGATGCTACAAAATAAGAAAATTGGCATTATTTATAACAAAAGGACATTTTTATTTAACTATTATCTTGGGGTTTTTTTCTTAAATATGTCGTTTAAACCACCAGTTTTAAATAGATAATTGGAAAACCGTATAGAAAGCTATAGATATTGTTTTGGTTGTAATACATACTATTATAAGACACTTATGTAACCGCATATAGCGATGAGCTAGAGCTTGACCAACCCAAGACTGATCCATAAGTATGTTACGACATGCTTATGGTCCAGTCTTCAGTCCTAGTATTTCAAAACCCAATGGGAAACCAAAAAGCCCCGAGACGTAAAAAAACAAACGATACTTACATGGGACTGGAAAACCGAATGGTAAAAGGAAAACCGAATTGTCCACTCCTCGCAACTCTTTATATCTCCTACTATTTGATGAACTTTACACACATTTCTCACATTTTTTTCCCGGACCAGACTGGCCGATCAAACCCGAACCAGACCAAATAACCCGTCTGATTGAGTCAACTAGAACCAATCAGTTCACTATGACGACTGATTCAATAACCGGTCCAATTATAAACCACTGATCAACCTAAACATAAACCACATACCAACAAACAATCACAAAACAAACCAAATTCAAGAATCAACTCTGTAATAATCATCATTTAAACAAAATAAACCCTCTCAGTGTTTTAAAATCCGGTTTTTATACCGTACCAGATTTGGCTCAGAAACAGTTTAACCAGTTCTACCGGACGGTTTAACCGGTAGAACCGGCCGGTTTCCAAAACATTGCTAACAACAACTATCTCTATACCATCTAACAACACGTACACCTAACCAAACCATTCTCATTGCACAACGTACAACTCCTAAACCCACCTTTGTCACTGTAACACTTCCGGCTTCCATTACACTCATCACACACAACAAACCTGAAATCACCACAAACTGCACACACACCACCACTAACCGCCGGTAACCGCTCAACAAACTTCTTCAACTCTCCGGTTTCATGCAACTGCTTCACCTCCTCCGCTCCTCCGATGTACTTTCCGCCGATGAAAACCCTAGGTAACTGTAACTGCAACTTCGTCTTGTCAATCTCGTCTTCATCTTCAAACTCACCGGCTTCTGACATGATATTCTGCAGTTCCTGTAAGAATCTGGAGTCCATTGATAGATCTCGTTCGTCGATTGACACGCGGAAGCCTCGTAAGATCGATTGAACGCTTCTACACGCTTCGAACGTCGGCCGGACCACTCGCAGGCTTGTTGTGTAGAGTATTACGCGTTTTTCGGCTCCAGGAATCGAGATCTGACAGTCGGATTTCACAGATTTTGTAGAATTTGTTGATTTTGTAGGTTTTGGTGAATCCGGTTGAGATTTGGTGGAATTAGGGCTTTGATTTGTGGAGAAAGCGCGCGTGATTTTGTTAGCGAGGTGAACTCGGTGGAATATTGATAGTCTTCTGGTGGCCGTTGCGGTGGCGGTGGCGGTGGCGGAACACGGTGACGGTTGACCTAGGGTTTTGTCAAAGCGATTAGTGACGTCATCGGAAAAGAGAGTTTCGACGTCTTTTAACGATGAATGAGTGAAGTTGTGATTTGGAGATGATGTACGGATTGAATCGGAACCGTTGATGTTGTTGATTTCACGGATGGATTTCCGGCGAGATTTCCACATCTCAGGGCGGATCACAACCGTCGGATCACAGAAATGAGGATTTGATTTGATTTGATATGATTTGATGTGAAATGAATGGTGGTATGGAGGGTTTTGAAGGTGCAAAAATGGTGGATTTGTTTGTTGGTGTGAATAGTGATTTTATGCAAATGTGAAAGCAATTTGGACAGTTATTGCCCCATTTTGTGACCATTCTTTCAATTATTATGTGTGATAATGATAATCATGATGTGTGTTACAATCAATTTGCTAGGATGTAAAATTGGTTTACTATTCTTCATATGTATATAAGTTACCTTAAAAAGAATTAAGATCACCGGAATTTCCTCGCACATTGCGGTGGATATTGGGTTGGTATCACTTTCGTTCGTTACGATATCAGTAAGGTACTCTATTGTGAACGCAATCCGGAAAGACAATTTATAACAGAAAACCATTCAAACGGATATTTGGACTGTTATCGAAGTTGTTTGGACGGTATTTGGATGGTTTGTTACGGTAAAGAAAAATTTTTGTTATATGTGACTTGTTTGATTTTGAACAAAACTTTAATCGAAATGTATAAAAATAAGTACGACGCAACAGTATATTCGAAATTTTATAAATCAATGCATTATATTTTTAGAATAACAAAAAGGATAAACGACGTTAGTTTATAGAAAAAAAATGTGAGGTAGGTTTGATTACATGTACGTTTGTGTTTTGATTACATGTACATTACTACTCACAACTTAGTTTCGAATTTTTTTCTATTAAGACGTATATAAAAATAGGCATGTTGAATAATGTTAATCAAGTTTCTAATTGTTAAATTGTAAAATATAGTAATATATTTAATATAATAAATATTGAATGAATATAATACTCAATATAGTAAAATATTTAATATAATACTTGGGTTATTAAATACATATGGTGTGATTTTATTTCAAAAACAAACCATTGACTTCAAGAACCAAACTTGTTTGCTAATCGGTAAACTATAGTTTTTGAAAAAAAAAATATCACATATAATATGAATTAACCATTTGCATAATTAATTATAACTTTTACTATATTAGCGTAGAGTGGAGATACAATAGGAAGTTTATTTGGCTAAGAAGGCTAGGAAGTGATCTTGGCCATTCATTTAGTTAATCAAGGGCTAAGATTAAATGATGAAAATTAAAGGGAAGAAAAGAGGCGCATGAGAATGGTAGTGAAACGCCAATGTTGACAAGCCCGGGGAATGGGTAATTGTGTTTAGAAACCGTTAAGAAGTAATTATGTAAGGTTTGACACATAATCAAACGGGTCAAATAAATAAAAAGGGATTTTTAGGCGATCAGCCTATAAACAAGATTTTATTGCAAGTAATGATAATAAACGGGTCCGAAATTAAATTTCGGACACGTAGGAAAAAGAATCACGAAAAACGGACTTGTAGAATGAAAGTTATTAATGAATTAAGTTGAATTTGGTAAAAATTAGGAGCTGGGAACATGCACAACAACCCAGCCAAACTACTGTCGTAGACAAGGTGTCGCGTCGCGCGACACCAACTCAGGTTCACCGTCGCGTAGCGCGACCATGGTCGCGGCCCGCGACAGATTTGAGTAACATTGGTCGCGGCCCGCGAGTGCCCTGACAGCTGCAAAATGTTTGAATTTTGTTTATTTAACTCATGGAACTTGATTTAACATGTTTTTAACTTCTCAAAACTAAATTTTATGTTGGTTTTGAATTTAGGTGATCATAGGTTGCACCCGGATGATGATCAAGCCAATTGTCAAGAACCGAACACTCATCTTTTGAAGCTTCCGCAATGATGTTGTTTTGTTTATGTTTCAAACAACTTATGTAACAATTATTACTATCTTTTAAATGGTTAGTCATGTACGAATGATAGCTTATGGAAAATTTTGAAAGGTCGCATTTTCATGGAAAATGCATAGTTTATTAATATATTCTTGATAAAGTAAAACGGGTGTTACATAACAATTCCCCCAATTTCACCAAAATCGTATCCTCAGAAGACGAATTGGAAAATCTAGAACAACCTCCAGCGAAGAAGCTTAAAAACATCTCATAAATTACACCACAAGCTGATGAATTGCCTCTCGAAGCCGCTGCGTCGACACCGATGCCTCCACCAAGCGGAAAAGTTAACAGTAAGAAGGGAAGTAACAGTATGAAGAAGAAACTCGTCGGTGATTGTCACACCCCGATTTCCACGTGTCACCGGTGGGCCCGGTGGGGGAGTATCGTGACGTGGTTGGCAACGTAATAGTCAAACAACACAATATAATAATGCACAGCGGAAGCAAATTTAAATAAGATACAACCGAATTTATTTATTGTAAACAAAGTCACAATTATCCGGTGTTTATCCACAGTAGGATCGAATAATAAAAATACTGTTTATGGTTCAACAGACATCGGCATCTTAAGTTTGCGAGACTTCTAGTGATGCTTAGGAGACTCCCAGCCTATTTCGCCTAGTACCTGCGTTTAATCTTTTTGGGAAAATACGTCAGTTTACACTGGTAAATACATTCAACTGACTCATTTTATAAAATGATTGAAAATTTGTTTGGATGCACATGGCATAAACATTTTGTTTAACTTGGGAGAATTATTTTATATGATAATCTTGTTAACGATTTACATGTTACTTATGCGTTCAGTAGCCCGGACGTATCCGGGTTAAAGATCAATAGACACACCACTGTAAGTGAGTTATACACGGGAGTACGCCTACACCCCGTGCTCAGGTCGTGGCAATCTCGTAAGATAATGCCGAGGATATCCGGGACATGGTCATTAACCCCCCAAAGGCTGTAAAGTAAACACATCTGTTTAAAACGAGCCGATCAAATTATTCAATTAACCACTAAGCGTGGAAGATTTGATGCCCGATCAAGCGGTACGCTATGTACCGTAACCCAAGCCCGTATAGGGAAAATAAGTTAAAAGTATTTACCTTGATGCAAAGTATAGTCACAATAATCAAATAGCAGGTAGCTTTTACTGTTTCTCCTAATCTGGAACGAAGGTTAAATATAACCTATTAGAATCCTAGCGGGTCTTTAATTATGCTTAAGCTTAGACCGGCTAGTTTCAAAGATGCGGTTCGTACGCACGATTAAGCGAAGACCGGATAGAATGTGATTTAGACCCGACAAGTTTGAAGACTTGTTTAACATGGGTTTACTACTCACATTCTGGATTTTGAGATGAAAATGATATCGTTTGACCCGTTTCGGCTAGTTTATGCAAACTATTTACATAAACCGAACCGAACGCGTAAAATGCATAACGGGTAACCGAAAGGGTCGTGAACAGGTTTCCTAAGTTAATACGCTTCAAATATGTTGTGATATCATTATGATATCTTCCATAATGCCCGTAACGAGTTTATTCCCTAATTATGCCCCGTAGGGGTATTTTGGTCATTTTAAAGGTTATAAAAGAGACTTATAATACTTCTGAGGTATGGGTCTGATTAAATCAGAAAAATATCTTAATTTAACAGGTTATGTCTATTGGTATTAAGTCTTACGTGTCAAAATGGTTTTAATACCAAACTACGCGTTTAATACGCGTATAAAGCCGTTTTAAGCGACGTACGGGTTAAAATACCAATCTGAGTTTTCTGATCAGTAAAACAGGCTCAAAATCCTATATTTATTATTTTAGATCAGTGGCCATTGGATTGGAATCAAACGGATTCGTAAAACTCGTTTTATAGCCTAAAAGGGCATATTCGGTATTAACCGAATCAATGCGATAAGCCTAGCTTAAGATCAGTTTAAAAATAATTAAAAATCTTCAAAAATCCCCAAATATTATTTAACATCAGTGGGTAAAAGTTTTGGTACCGAAAATCGGGTTTAGATAGGCTATGCGCTAATCGCGCCGTTTAATTAATAAAAAGCTTAATATTTACGCTAATGCGCATATCTCATAATCTAGACCTCCGATTGACGTGAAAATTTACGTGCATGTTTAATAATCAGTAACTAAGATTATAGTACCTCCACATTTTCAAAATTCTCGTTGTAGGGTCATAAGGGCATTATGGTCCAATTTAAGCGATTAACGGAAACGTGCGCATACATCGGATAATCAATGAAACAAGTACAGAGACTTATACTAGCATGTAACCCAACCCTAATGAGACTTTAAGGCATGTCTAATTCAAATTAAAACGGGTCAGAACCGAAGTCAACGCAAAAGTCAAAGTCTTGCGTCTTTCGGTTCCGAACCGGGTTTAAACAGAAATTTGTCGAGTCGGGCAAGCGTAGACAAGTTTTTATACTTATTACCAAGTTATATTAAGTTTAAAATAGGTTGCACGCCTCGCGGATTGCTAGTCGTGCATTAAATCGCATTTTGTAATTCTGTTGACTTTTTTCGGTCAACGTTTGACCCGACAAACGACCTAGTTAGGTCTGGATTTGGTACTTGCCCTTATAAGGGTTTAATACCCATATAATTACCTATCTAATGGTACTTTTAATTCGACACACGACTGAGCTATCGCTAATTAATCGCGAAGTCAAACCGTAGTTACGTCGGTTTGACTTTTAAGCTAATTACTAAGCTAGAATTAATTTAGAAGGGATTAGAGACTTACTAGATGGTTAATGAATGATTAGGAAGGCCTTCAATCAGATTGTAAGCTCCTCCAATGCTCAGATTGCTTGAATATGATGTGTGGAAAATGTTGTGACATGAAGGGTCTTTATATACAAGAATCAAGCACCACAAGCAAGTGACAACCAAGTCTAGGGCCATCCACAATTGATCAACACTTGTAATTAGTGTGTAGGGATGTCTAGGGGCCATGTATGTGCAAGAAAAACCGGCCAAGGAGGTCACATTCGCACCCAACAGCCAACAGCAGGTCTGCTGTCGCTGGGCACCCCTCGCGTCGCGCGAGGGGCCGTCGCGTCACGCGACGCCTTCGCTGATCAAAATTTTTGTTTGTTGTTGTTTGTTGAAGTTTTGACCATATAACCCACTTGCACGATTTTGGAACAATAATTTGTCAATTGAGGGTCTCTAAGAATGCCTTTGTACTGTTCTAAACCCCACCATGAAGTATTGTTTCCTTTCAATCCAAAAACAAGACCCGAAAATGACGGTTTATCATTCATTTCTTCGTAGGATCCTACCTTGCATTTTGAATCCTATCAATGACAATATTTCACTGAATTGAGAGCATCATAGGTGTGTGTAATATTTAATTGGGTCTTGGGATCAAAATAAGGTCGTTCAGAGGTAACGATTTAACATGACGCCGCTTTAAATCCTACCCAAACATCTTTATTAAATCCGGGTTTTCAACGCGTTTTGTCTTACATGACACGTGTCGATTTAATATTAAACCCGAAATTTTCGAGGTGTTACATCCTCACCCCCTTAAAATAAATCTCGACCCGAGATTTACTGAAACAAGTAAGGGTACTTTTCTTTCATGGTGGATTCCAACTCCCACGTATACTCGGGACCTCTTCGGGCATCCCATTTGACCTTTACGAAAGGTATGTGCTTTCTTCGAAGCTTCCTTACCTGTCGATCTTCAATTGACAAAGGTTTTTCTACAAACGTTAAGCTCTTATCTATTTGCACATCTGTATGTGGCATGACATGTGAATCATCAGCGGAACACTTCTTTAGATTGCAAATGTGGAACACATTGTGAATTCCACTGAGCTCTACTGGTAAGTTCAACTTGTAGGCAACTGACCTGACACGTTCGATAACCTCGAAAGGTCCTATGTATCTCGGGCTTAGTTTGCCTTTCTTACCAAATCGCATCACCCCCTTCCAGGGTGACACTTTAAGTAGGACTTTGTCACCTACTTCGAAGTGAAAGTCCTTACGACTTGGATCCGCGTAACTCTTCTGCCTATTCCGAGCAGCTTGGAGATTGTTACGAATCTGGACAATCTTGTCCGTCGTTTCGAACACGATCTCTGGTCCTGATAACTGGACTTCTCCAACTTCCGCCCAACAAACTGGCGATCTACATTTTCTACCGTATAATGCCTCAAAAGGCGCAGCCTTTATGCTGGTATGGTAGCTATTGTTGTAGGAGAATTCGATCAATGGTAGGTTCTTATCCCAGCTACCTCCCAAATCGATCGCACATGCGCGTAGCATGTCTTCCAACGTTTGAATAGTACGCTCACTCTGACCGTCTGTCTGAGGATGGTAAGCCGTACTAAAGTTCAAACGCGTACCCAAAGATTGCTGGAAACTCTTCCAAAAGTGTGACGTGTACCTAGTATCCCGGTCAGAGATAATAGCTACAGGTATGCCGTGTAGGGCTACAATCTTGTCAACGTATAACTGGGCTAACATATCGGAGCTATAAGTCTCCTTGATGGGTAAGAAATGAGCTGACTTAGTCAGTCGGTCAACTATAACCCATATCGTATCATTGCCTTTTCTTGTCTTGGGTAACTTGGTAATAAAATCCATAGTTACCATTTCCCACTTCCACGTAGGAAGTTCAGGCTGTTGTAGCAAACCTGACGGTTTCTGATGCTCGGCTTTGACTTGCGCACATGTCAAGCATTTTGCTACATGGGCGGCCACAGACTTTTTCAAGCCTATCCACCAATAATTTGCCTTTAAATCCTGGTACATCTTGTCAGCTCCAGGATGAACGGAGTATTTGGAACTATGGGCTTCTTGGAGGATGACATCACGAAGTCCTCCAAAAATTGGAACCCATATTCGTCCGTTTAACCGTAAAATTCCGTCCTTGCTAAGAGTTAACTGCTCCTCAGTTACTCCTAACTTTTCATTAGGATAGTTAGCTTCCAACACAGCTTCCCTCTGTGCAGCTAACACCCTTTCTATCAAACTGTTCTTTATCTCCATACGCTTGGCGTTAATTCGTATGGGTTTAACCCTTTCCTTTCTGCTCAAGGCATCAGCGACTACATTCGCTTTGCCGGGATGGTATTTGATTTCACAATCATAATCATTCAAAGTTTCCATCCAACGGCGTTGCCTCATGTTTAATTCTTTCTGGTTAAACAGATGCTGGAGGCTCTTGTGATCAGAAAAGATCACAAACTTGATTCCATAAAGATAATGCCTCCACAGTTTTAGTGCGAACACAACGGCACCCAATTCCAAGTCATGGGTGGTGTAATTCTTTTCGTGCACCTTTAACTGCCGTGATGCATAGGCAATCACCTTGCCTTTCTGCATAAGCACACACCCCATGCTAGTGTGTGATGCATCACAATAAACTACAAATTCTTCAGCGCCTTCCGGTAAGGTAAGCACAGGAGCGTTGCTCAACCTTTGTTTCAAAACATCGAAGGACTCTTGCTGCTTAGGACCCCAAACGAACTTTACTTTCTTCTTGGTCAGGGAAGTTAGGGGTGCAGCAATCCTTGAAAAATTTTCAATGAAGCGCCTGTAATATCCTGCCAACCCTAGGAAGCTACGGATTTCTGTTGGCGTCTTTGGCTCTTGCCAGTTCATTACTGCTTCAACCTTAGCGGGATCCACCTGGATACCACACTCACTGACCACATGTCCAAGAAATTGGACTTCCCTAAGCCAAAATTCACATTTGGAGAATTTGGCATAGAGCTTTTCCTTATGCAGAAGTTTGAGAATACATCGAAGATGTTTCTCGTGGTCAGCTTTGTTCTTAGAATAAATGAGAATGTCGTCGATGAAAACGATGACGAATTTATCTAAGTGCGGCTTGCAAACGCGATTCATGAGATCCATGAACGCAGCCGGTGCATTGGTGAGCCCAAAAGGCATCACTAGAAACTCGTAGTGACCGTAACGAGTCCTAAATGCAGTCTTGTGAACGTCTTCATCCTTAACCTTCAACTGATGGTATCCAGACCTCAAATCAATCTTTGAGAAGTAACTTGCCCCTTGAAGCTAATCGAACAAATCGTCGATTCTGGGCAATGGATACCTATTCTTGATCGTGACCTTGTTAAGCTCGCGATAGTCGATGCATAGACGCATCGATCCATCCTTCTTCTTGACAAACAGGATTGGCGCTCCCCAAGGAGATGAACTAGGTCGAATGAAACCCTTAGCCAGCAGTTCATCTAGCTGCGTCCGCAACTCCTTCATTTCGGTGGGTGCCAATCTGTATGGTGCTCTGGCAACTGGTGCCGCTCCGGGAATGATATCGATCCTGAATTCGACTTGTCTATCTGGTGGTAGGCCAGGTAGATCTTCAGGAAACACTCCTGGGTATTCAGAAATGACAGGGATGTCTTCTAACTTCGGTTTAGGTTCCTCCAAAATCACTTGCGCCATGTAAATGACACATCCCCTCTTCAAACACTTGGAAGCCTTGAGCATAGTCACCTGCTCAGGCAGTCCGTACTGGGTATCTCCCCGAATGGTAAGTGACTCACCAGACGGAGTCTTTATTACTACCTGTTTCTGTTTACAGACGATTTGGGCCTGGTTATGAGATAACCAGTCCATACCCAGCACTATGTCAAAACCAGCTAATTTAAACGGAAGTAGAGACAGAGGAAAAGAATGGTTCTTAATGGATATAGTACATCCATCTAACACAGTAGAGACGGTTTCTATGGTACCATCTGCTAACTCTACCTCATAGTTTACGCTTAGGGTTTTGACAGGTAAATTCAACAATTTACAAAACTTCTGATCCACAAAAGACTTATCTGCACCGGAATCAAAAAGTACTCTTGCAAAGACATCATTTACAAGGAATGTACCTGTTATGACGTTATCATCTTGCACAGCCTCCTGCGCATCCATCCTGAAGACTCTGGCGTTAGTCTTCTTAGCCTCCTCAGGCTTCTTGTTATTCTTGGGGCAGTTAGTCTTTATGTGGCCCTTCTCATTGCAACGATAGCACGTCGCATCTTTCATCTTCTTGCAATCCAAGGTTTTGTGTTCCTTGGATTTGCACAAACCACAAGCAAAAGACCTTGACTCGTTATTCGAGTTTGATCCAAATCTGCACTTTCCAAAGTGCTTTTTCTTGCAAGTTTTGCACGTGGGCTTCTCATCAGAACGATGCCCATCTTTCTTCGACTCCGATCCCTTCTTTCGATCACCGTTCCCACGGTGTTTCTTGTTCGACCTACGCGAACCATCATCTTCTCGCTTCCTCTTCTCAGTATCCTTATTCCTCAGCGATCTCTGACGGACCGCATCAAGTGTGAGGGATAAGGAAAGGTCAGTTACAGACCTGAAGGTAACTGGCCGAGAAGCTTTAACACTGGCCTTGATCTCGGGTTCCAACCCGCCAATAAAACGAGCGATCCTCTTTGGCTCGGGGGTTACCAGGTAGGGAACCAACCTGGACAGCGTATTGAAGCTTGTCAGGTAAGCTTGGCAGTCGAGGTTCTTCATTACCAATGACAGAAAGTCATATTCAATCTTTTCCACCTCGTGTTGAGGGCAGTAATTGTCTTTGATCAAGGCAATGAATTGATCCCACGTCATGCTATACAACGGGATCTTTCCGGAGGCCTCCATCAGAGATCTCCACCAGACCAATGCTTCACCTTTGAAGGACTGTGACACAAACTTCACTATATCCCGTTCAGCGCACCCGCTTATGTCCACCACTGTGTCCATTTCATCCAGCCACGTCATGCAATCAACGGCCCCCTTTTCCCCTGTAAAATCCCGGGGCTTGCAAGACACGAAGTATTTGTAAGTGCAACCCTTGTTACGGGGTCCTTGATGCAGTACCAAGTGCTGGGATGGGTCACTTTGATTGTTGGTGGACTGACGGTCATCACCGTCTTTCTTTGGTCCGTTCTTCTTGGGAGGAGGCTTGTTATGAGCCTCAGAATGTGTTCTTGGCTTTGAGTGTGATACGGAGTGGGTCCTACTCCTGGTACCACTGTATTCTTCATATTGCCTATCCAAGGCTTGAGTGACAGCACCATCAATGATAGCTTTTAGTTCGGCGCCCGTCAATGTAATCTGGGCGTTTTCATTTGGCGCCGCAGTAGGGCTATTGACTTCATTAGAATTTGCCATTCGTATTGAACTGTTACAGAAACAAGAACAATATTTTTTTTTGAAAGTTTATTATAGAATTACCCCCTTAGGGTAACTCGTTAACCATGGTAACAGAGACCCTTCTTGGTTAACTCATTAATCGTATTAATTTAGGATTTCAATTTAAATTTATCCTAAACATATAACAATAACAATATATATATTAGCACGTAAGGCTTGGTCACATGGACAATTTAATATACTATGATTTCTGAGAATCAAGACTTTTAAGGTTTGAACCTAGTTCATTACCTTTATTAGACAGGGAGTCCTAGCTACCACCGTCTTTTGGCTTATATAGAAATGAGCATGGCCCGTAGGCGCTATTTTACCACGTATGGTTGAATATGATCACCTTAATTGATGATGTAAATCCAGGATTCAGAGATCATTATACTGGATTAGGAAACTTCTAAAGAATCCTTATTCATTTTTAAAAAAAAAATGACATGTGATTTTTAACGAATCACTTCTGCCAGGAGTGTTAACATGTTTTAAGATGTTAACAAGAATTTGAATCTTTTAACCCGGTATTACCATTTTGGCCCGGTCTTATATTTGACACGAGGCTAGGTTCCACACTTTAAGATTCTTAATTAAATAATTACTTAGGCAGATTAAAAAAGGAATGATTTTAATTTATTTATTTCATTTATAATTATTATATATGCACAAATGGCAAACATGAAATTTATAAAACAACACTCCAATAATTTATAACAACATTACATATCGCCCTAAACGGGTCTTTCACACATGAAATTTGCCCACGTAGGAGCTACAACATAACAACATGCCCACGCAGGGGTCTTACAGAAGACATGCCCACGTAGGGGTTAACACACTAACAATTGTCCACGTAGGGACTTAAACAAACATAAGTCCACGTAGGGACTAAACATACAACATACCCTCGTAGGGGTTTATGGAAAGATAGACCCACGTAGGGGTCAATACACACAACAAACATACACACATAAATGTCCACGCAGGGACTTAATTTTAAAGTAGACATATACACATAAAGGATTTACTGATCCTTTTTGCTCTTTCCCTTGATTAGGTTCGTCAAGGTCTTGAACATTCCCTGGTTGCGCCGTCGATCTTCCCGTGCCTCATGTCGCACCTCTCTAATACTTTGCAGGATCTCCTGATGCAGTGGTGGCGACATTTGTAGAGACGGCGGGGGTTGTTGGTAAAACGGGGGTTGTGTAGGCATCTGGTACCCCTGGACTGGGTACCCTACTCCCCAAGGACCCCCATACGGTCCTTCAGGGTCAAGAGCGTTGTAATTAGCAGCTACCAGGTATGGGTCGGCTTCAGCGTAATCGGGGTTAGTGTGGGTTGGTAGCTCAAACGGGTTATACATCGAAGGACCCGTGTATGCTGGTATCTGATTATCGAAACCCATTGGTGGCGGTTGCTGCGCGAAGGGGTTTGATGGTCCACCCATCTGTGGAACTTCTGGAAGCGGCTGATAATTTCTGCCACTTGATTGTAGAGGAGAGTTAAAGTGAAACTCTTCTCTTCGTGTGGACATCCGGGCTCCGGATCTCCTATGTCTTTGCGGCTGTGGAGGCGCCGGCTGAACTGGTGGCGGTGGAGGCGGTGGCGTAACTGCCTCAAACTGGTGATTCCCAGAGGAATCTTGATGATGCTGCTGCTGCTGCTCATGCGGCGGAGAATAGTGAGGCTGCGGCTGCTCATGCGGCGACGAATGGTGAGAAGGTGTATAATACCATTCGTGCCGAGTAAAGATAGCCTGGAAGCTATCTGGACCATTATAGGGTGGCCCGTGATAAATGGAACTATCCGAGACCTCGATTGGGTGGTTGGGAGTTCCTGATGCGGGTTCTTCTGGGTCGTCTTCCTCATCCATATCGTTTCCTCCAGAAAAATGGTCCTCCGGCCCCAATGGGTTAAAACCCACTGGTTCTTGTATATAATCCGCCGGGTTAAACTGGCCTTGAAAGATTGGAGTGGGGTCTCCAAAAGGGCGGTGCGACATAGATCGCTGTAACGGTATGTGCGAATGGTGGGGGTCTCTAGGCTCATTTTCTGATTGTGGCCCGTAGGAGTCCTGGGCGGGAGTCGTCGAGCTGTTCGAAGTCGACCGTCTTGCCGGTTGAAATAGACCTCTCTGGTTCCGTCGAGTACCATCACTCTCGGCGGGGATAGGACCTCGTGTATTGGATGGCCCAGCTTCATGGTCGTTGGGGGCGGTGGTCGGCCCCTTTCCTCCTCGTCCTCGCATACGTAAAAATCTTGGCGGCATTTTGTTATTCCTGTCAATAAAGCATGAGATAACAATAGCAAAATATAAAATTTTAAAGGACAAAACAAAAACCCGAAAAGGTGGAATTTGTCCTATGTTATAAGTCTAGACTCGAAAGTTTAGATATGTGCAATTGTGTAACTGAGATTAAACACAAAAGGCTAGTGTTTAATTCACTCAGTGTTGGCTCTGATACCAACCTGTCACACCCCGATTTCCACGTGTCACCGGTGGGCCCGGTGGGGGAGTATCGTGACGTGGTTGGCAACGTAATAGTCAAACAACACAATATAATAATGCACAGCGGAAGCAAATTTAAATAAGATACAACCGAATTTATTTATTGTAAACAAAGTCACAATTATCCGGTGTTTATCCACAGTAGGATCGAATAATAAAAATACTGTTTATGGTTCAACAGACATCGGCATCTTAAGTTTGCGAGACTTCTAGTGATGCTTAGGAGACTCCCAGCCTATTTCGCCTAGTACCTGCGTTTAATCTTTTTGGGAAAATACGTCAGTTTACACTGGTAAATACATTCAACTGACTCATTTTATAAAATGATTGAAAATTTGTTTGGATGCACATGGCATAAACATTTTGTTTAACTTGGGAGAATTATTTTATATGATAATCTTGTTAACGATTTACATGTTACTTATGCGTTCAGTAGCCCGGACGTATCCGGGTTAAAGATCAATAGACACACCACTGTAAGTGAGTTATACACGGGAGTACGCCTACACCTCGTGCTCAGGTCGTGGCAATCTCGTAAGATAATGCCGAGGATATCCGGGACATGGTCATTAACCCCCCAAAGGCTGTAAAGTAAACACATCTGTTTAAAACGAGCCGATCAAATTATTCAATTAACCACTAAGCGTGGAAGATTTGATGCCCGATCAAGCGGTACGCTATGTACCGTAACCCAAGCCCGTATAGGGAAAATAAGTTAAAAGTATTTACCTTGATGCAAAGTATAGTCACAATAATCAAATAGCAGGTAGCTTTTACTGTTTCTCCTAATCTGGAACGAAGGTTAAATATAACCTATTAGAATCCTAGCGGGTCTTTAATTATGCTTAAGCTTAGACCGGCTAGTTTCAAAGATGCGGTTCGTACGCACGATTAAGCGAAGACCGGATAGAATGTGATTTAGACCCGACAAGTTTGAAGACTTTTTTAACATGGGTTTACTACTCACATTCTGGATTTTGAGATGAAAATGATATCGTTTGACCCGTTTCGGCTAGTTTATGCAAACTATTTACATAAACCGAACCGAACGCGTAAAATGCATAACGGGTAACCGAAAGGGTCGTGAACAGGTTTCCTAAGTTAATACGCTTCAAATATGTTGTGATATCATTATGATATCTTCCATAATGCCCGTAACGAGTTTATTCCCTAATTATGCCCCGTAGGGGTATTTTGGTCATTTTAAAGGTTATAAAAGAGACTTATAATACTTCTGAGGTATGGGTCTGATTAAATCAGAAAAATATCTTAATTTAACAGGTTATGTCTATTGGTATTAAGTCTTACGTGTCAAAATGGTTTTAATACCAAACTACGCGTTTAATACGCGTATAAAGCCGTTTTAAGCGACGTACGGGTTAAAATACCAATCTGAGTTTTCTGATCAGTAAAACAGGCTCAAAATCCTATATTTATTATTTTAGATCAGTGGCCATTGGATTGGAATCAAACGGATTCGTAAAACTCGTTTTATAGCCTAAAAGGGCATATTCGGTATTAACCGAATCAATGCGATAAGCCTAGCTTAAGATCAGTTTAAAAATAATTAAAAATCTTCAAAAATCCCCAAATATTATTTAACATCAGTGGGTAAAAGTTTTGGTACGGAAAATCGGGTTTAGATAGGCTATGCGCTAATCGCGCCGTTTAATTAATAAAAAGCTTAATATTTACGCTAATGCGCATATCTCATAATCTAGACCTCCGATTGACGTGAAAATTTACGTGCATGTTTAATAATCAGTAACTAAGATTATAGTACTTCCACATTTTCAAAATTCTCGTTGTAGGGTCATAAGGGCATTATGGTCCAATTTAAGCGATTAACGGAAACGTGCGCATGCATCGGATAATCAATGAAACAAGTACAGAGACTTATACTAGCATGTAACCCAACCCTAATGAGACTTTAAGGCATGTCTAATTCAAATTAAAACGGATCAGAACCGAAGTCAACGCAAAAGTCAAAGTCTTGCGTCTTTCGGTTCCGAACCGGGTTTAAACAGAAATTTGTCGAGTCGGGCAAGCGTAGACAAGTTTTTATACTTATTACCAAGTTATATTAAGTTTAAAACAGGTTGCACGCCTCGCGGATTGCTAGTCGTGCATTAAATCGCATTTTGTAATTCTGTTGACTTTTTTCGGTCAACGTTTGACCCGACAAACGACCTAGTTAGGTCTGGATTTGGTACTTGCCCTTATAAGGGTTTAATACCCATATAATTACCTATCTAATGGTACTTTTAATTCGACACACGACTGAGCTATCGCTAATTAATCGCGAAGTCAAACCGTAGTTACGTCGGTTTGACTTTTAAGCTAATTACTAAGCTAGAATTAATTTAGAAGGGATTAGAGACTTACTAGATGGTTAATGAATGATTAGGAAGGCCTTCAATCAGATTGTAAGCTCCTCCAATGCTCAGATTGCTTGAATATGATGTGTGGAAAATGTTGTGACATGAAGGGTCTTTATATACAAGAATCAAGCACCACAAGCAAGTGACAACCAAGTCTAGGGCCATCCACAATTGATCAACACTTGTAATTAGTGTGTAGGGATGTCTAGGGGCCATGTATGTGCAAGAAAAACCGGCCAAGGAGGTCACATTCGCACCCAACAGCCAACAGCAGGTCTGCTGTCGCTGGGCACCCCTCCCGTCGCGCGAGGGGCCGTCGCGTCACGCGACGCCTTCGCTGATCAAAATTTTTGTTTGTTGTTGTTTGTTGAAGTTTTGACCATATAACCCACTTGCACGATTTTGGAACAATAATTTGTCAATTGAGGGTCTCTAAGAATGCCTTTGTACTGTTCTAAACCCCACCATGAAGTATTGTTTCCTTTCAATCCAAAAACAAGACCCGAAAATGACGGTTTATCATTCATTTCTTCGTAGGATCCTACCTTGCATTTTGAATCCTATCAATGACAATATTTCACTGAATTGAGAGCATCATAGGTGTGTGTAATATTTAATTGGGTCTTGGGATCAAAATAAGGTCGTTCAGAGGTAACGATTTAACATGACGCCGCTTTAAATCCTACCCAAACATCTTTATTAAATCCGGGTTTTCAACGCGTTTTGTCTTACATGACACGTGTCGATTTAATATTAAACCCGAAATTTTCGAGGTGTTACAGTGATGCGAAAGGAAAAGGATTTGTTGACATGAGAAGGCAGTTGTGTCGGTTTCGTTGTATGGTGTCGGAGTGGCGTTGATGGCCGGTGGTTGGGTGGGTGGCCGGAGCTCCTACAACCACCTGAGAGAGATAGAAAGAGATGTGTGCAGAGGTTGAGCTAGGGATTATATAACCCTTTTATTTTTTAGTTTGTTACAAAATAGTCCCTCAATAAAAGTTATTTACACAATAGCCCTTGAGAAGGTGAAATGATGACAATACCCTCATGTGCAAGGCACATGACCAGATTTAATCAAAAAATCTAACTGGGTTTGGCCTAAAGGATATAACGTGCAAGATTTTGAAAACGTTAAGGACAAAACTCGTAACTTTTGCGCTAAAGGACAACACATGCAATTTGGTGTAAACATAAATGACAAAACTTGTAATTTACTCTTTATTTTATTACATATAAAAAATCATAAAAATATACGGTCAATATCGAAATTACATATAGATGCTAGTAAACATTATAAAAACTTATGTCATAAGTCTACCAGAATATTTTCCATAAAATGTGTAATTTGACAATTTATCGCCTATCTTCACATGATTCAAGCACGTATGTGTTTATTATTGTATGCATTATTACATGATTCAAGCTCGTATGTGTTTATTATTGTATGCATTATTACATGATTCAAGCTCGTATGTGTTTATTTATGTGTTTATTATTGCATGCATTATTATTAATTGAACATTTGGGATAAATTAATACCGGCGATATACATTACATGTGCAACAAATAACTATGAGAGCTTCAATTTATGTGGTAAAATCCGTTTTAAATTTGTTAATGTAAACGTAAAAGTTTACGGACATATAATAACTTAAAAAGAGTAAATTACACAAAATATCCTTTATGTTTTTCTCAAACTTGCATGTTCCAGCTTTTATATTTAAAACTTGCTAAAAACATCCTTTAAGTTTATTCTTGTTACGGGTTCAATCCTTTACGACTAACCAAGTTAATTTCATTAGTTAAATTCTTTCACATGCATAACATGTGAGGGTATATTGGTCATTTTGGTTGGTCATCCGACCGTTGGAGTTGGATGGTGGTTGTTGATGTTGTTACGGGTTGCCGAGTTGAATGGTGGTTGTTGATGTCTCATAGGTGACGGATTGGAGCACTTAAATGTTAAGGAATTAAAGCAATCAAAGGGCAGACTTGAAAAAGGAATCTCAAGGATCAGGCCCAAAAGGGTATCTAACAATATCTGTCACATTCGTGTGTATCTCTATGTAATTGTATGTATTTGCACTTTTGACTATTTTATCATTTATTTTCATTAACTTTGAACATCATAACCTGATCCAATTTTCATTAAGTTTGAAGAAAAGGGTAAACTCTACATAATCCTGTATACAATCACCCTTTTCCATCAAGAATGATATGTTCTTATTTAACATTGAGTTAAATGCCATTTTAGTCCCTGCGGTTTGGACCATTTTGTCAGTTTAGTCCAAAGGTTTCATTTTTCACCTGTGGGTCCAAAAAGGTTTCACCGTTGCCATTTTAGTCAACTGTATTAACTTCATCCATTTTTTCTGTTAACAAGAAGGACAATTCACCGTTGCCACCCACCCCATCACAACCTTCTATTATCGCCACCATTTGCATGCACCCACCCATGCCGCCACCATCACCACCCACCATTTCCACTACCACCGGTCACTTTTCCACCACCCACGTCATCAACCAACACCACAGCCATCTTCTTCACTATAAATTGGCACATCAGCATCCCTATACCATCGCACCTGCAAAAAAATATAGTTTGACCAAAATGTCCCTAAGTTAACTGACTTTTTTGAATGAAGTTAGTGAGTTGGATGAAAAAGGCAGAAAATGACAAAAGTCGGAGACTAAAATAATAGAAAAAAACTATTTGGACTATAATAGCTTTTTGGGTCAAAACTCAGATAATAAAATTACAATTTAATATTCCAAAATCTTAACAACTAGAATTACGACCCGTCTCAATGCGGCGGGGATTCTTTAGTTATAACTAAGTCGATTTAAGACGCGCACTTTATGTTGAACCTGTCAAACGGGAAAAAATAGACGATGTAAAAACGTTCACCCACACACGCACGTTGCTTCGTGTTAACTCGTAAAATTTAGAACGAAACGTAAAAATGTTAAACTAAAGACGCACGTTCCGATGTGTTAAGTCACAAAATTTAGAACGAAGCATAAAGCGAAAAATTTGCGGAAAACAAAAACTATAAAGGACCAAAGCTGAAAGTAAAAAAAAGTTGTGAGGATAGATTGCAAAAGATAAAAAGTTTTGTGTTAAAAGTAAAAAAACAAATAGTTTTGGGTTAAACGTAATTCATGAAATACTTTTGGGTTAAAAGTAAAAAAAATCAATTTTTTTTAAAAACCCCCCAAAAGCCAAGGTTTTAACAACCATATGCATAACCATTTTTTGTTTGAAAAACCCCCAAAGCCAAGATTACCACACATAAGTAAAAAAAATTAAAGTGGTTAAATTGCAAAAGATGGAAACTTTTGAATTAGAAGTGAAAAATCAAATTAATCAAAGGGGTTAAATTGTATAAGATAGAAACTTTTGAATTAGAAGTGAAAAATCAAATTAATCAAAAAGGTTAAATTACCAAAGATTAAAACTTTAAACTAAAATTGTCAAAGATTAAAACTTTAGGGTTAAAAAAGAAACAAAGATTAAACTTTAAACTTAAATTGTTAAAGAATAAAATTTTAGGGTTAAAAAGGAAAATTCTAGTTTTTTTTTTTTTTTTTGAAAAACTCCCTAAGCACATGTTACAACACATGTATGCATATTCAACTTGCTTATTTATAGGTTATAATTGTCAATACCAAGTGAATTTGTACCAAAATATAATCTATTATTCGTTTTATGTAAATTTCAATTAAAACTCTTTTAATTTTCGAAAGTTGTTTTGCTTTCATATAAAACTAGTGATATTCCCCGCGGTATCAATTTGGTTCGTTATAGTACCAGCACTCGATATAGTAATTGAAAGAGAAAGCATTACATCGACCGAAAAAATAACACATATTGATATGGTACCTATATATGTTGTTCAGTTGATATCGGTTCGGTTCGCTTGCATTTTATGTTTATTTTATTTCAACATTACGATATTTTTTTTTTATAATGGATATTCTGCCGCTATCGTACCAAGCCCAATCGAAACCAATTGAACAACATTTGTATCGGTACCAGAATTTTTTTTTGTTTTTTTGCTTTCAATATGTTTGTAGTATATTAGGGTTTTCTATTCAGAAAGGGATGGCGGCGCAGTTTGTTGCCCGTCTACCTGCTATCCTTATGTAATTTGCCCTGATGATTGGAATAAAATTTACATTGTGTAAAAAAAATTGATATTGTATCGCTACTATATTGTACCGAACATCATCGATACCGGTATACATTTCGTTTTATTGTTTCCTGTTTGATAACGGATACTATGAACGTATCTTAAAAGTTATATGAGAGAATAAAATATACTTAAATCAATTAAAGTAATAAACCAATAAAATAATAAAACCTTAGAAAAAACAATATTGAAAAAACTCAAAAACAATTGTTCCCTTTTTTATTTCAATATTACGATATATATTTTTTAAACGGATATTGTGTCGCTATCGTACCAAATTCAATAAAAACCAATTGAATAAAATTTGTATTCGTACTTATTTTTAGTGTTTTTGCTTTCGATGAATTAATATCGTATCGCTACCATACCGTACTAAACAACATCGGTACCAGTATATATTCATTTTTGTGATTTCTTGTTTGAGAACTGTTACTTTGATCGTATCTTAAAAGTTAGGGTTAGGATCAAATACAAAGGATAAAATAAATAAGAAGGGTAAGAAGGATTCTAGTCCATTGATCTTAGATTTGAAGGGTTGAGATTAGTTGTAGGGAAAAGATAATAATAGAAGGGCATAAAGGGAATACTATATTTATGGATTTTCTCTCTCCACATGCAAGGCACATGCCAATTCCCCCATCGATTTAAAACGTCCATAACTTTTTCATACGACATTTTTTTTAAAACTTTCACCATAATAACGAGCGTTTTTTTATCTTTAATATGAGTACCACATTATCATATAAAAATAAAATAAAATAAAAAATCATTTTTACTGGGTTTTTTTTTTTTTTTGCATTGTGTTAAAGGTTCAGGTCATTGTATCTTTTAACTGGGTTTTGGTCAGTAGAGTTTCTATACATTGTGTTATTATTAAAACCTATAACACAATGTTAATTTGAGTTCTATCCATTGATTTTTTATAAGAACATATAACACAATAAATGACACAATGAAGATGGTGTTATATCTGGATTTTCTATAAATTGTGTTATTAGTTCAGGTCATTGTGTTTAATATGTTATTCATTGTGTTTTAATATGTTGTTCATTGTGTTTTAATAATTTGTTCAATTTTTTTTATTATCTTTGTTCATTGTGTTTTAGTTTGTTGTGTATTGTGTTTTTAGTTTGTTTTCTATTATGTCTTCATCTGCTCTCCGTTGTGTCTTTAATCTGTTGTCATAATTGTGTCTTTTATCTGTTGTCATCAATTGTGTTTTTATTTAGTCTGATACTTATTGTGTTATATGTTATCGCCATTGTGTTATACGTTATGGTAATTGTGTTTTAGTATGTTGTCCATTGTGTCTTTATCTGTTGTCATTGATTGTGTTTTTGATCTACTTTACATTGTGTTTTACATCATGTCCATTGTGTTATTATCGAAACCTATAACACAATGTTAATTTGGGTTATATCCATTGCGTTTTTATAAGAACCTATAACACAATATATGACACAATGAAGATGGTGTTATATCTGGGTTTTCAATAAATTGTGTTATTAGTTCAGTTCATTGTGTTTAATATGTTATTCATTGTGTTTTAATATGTTGTCCATTGTGTTTTAATAATTTGTTCAATTTTTTTATTATCTTTGTTCATTGTGTTTTAGTTTGTTGTGTATTGTATTTTTTTTTTGTTTTCCATTGTGTCTTCATCTGCTCTCCATTGTGTCTTTTATCTGCTGTTATTAATTGTGTCTTTTATTTGTTGTCATTAATTGTGTTTTTATTTAGTCTGATACTTATTGTGTTATATGTTATCGCCATTGTGTTATACGTTATGGTCATTGTGTTTTAGTATGTTGTCCATTGTGTCTTTATCTGTTGTCATTGATTGTGTTTTTTATCTACTTTACATTGTGTTTTACATCATGCCCATTGTGTTATTATCAAAACCTATAACACAATGTTAATTTGGGTTCTATCCATTGCGTTTTTATAAGAGCCTATAACACAACATATGACACAATGAAGATGGTGTTATATATGGGTTTTCTATAAATTGTGTTATTAGTTCAGTTCATTGTGTTTAATATGTTATTCATTGTGTTTTAATATGTTGTCCATTGTGTTTTAATAATTTGTTCAATTTTTTTTATTATCTTTGTTCATTGTGTTTTAGTTTGTTGTATATTGTGTTTTTAGTTTGTTTTCCATTGTGTCTTCATCTGATCTCTATTGTGTCTTTTATCTGCTGTCATTAATTGTGTCTTTTATTTGTTGTCATCAGTTGTGTTTTTATTTAGTCTGATAATTATTGTGTTATATGTTATCGCCATTGTGTTATATGTTATGGTCATTGTGTTTTAGTATGTTGTCCTTTGTGTCTTTATCTGTTGTCATTGATTGTGTTTTTGATCTACTTTACATTGTGTTTTACATCATGTCCATTGTGTAATATGCAACTGGGTTTTTGAATTTTTTTTGAAAAATATAACAATATGGTACTCATATTAAAGATAAAAAAAACGCTCGATTTTATGGTATAATTTTTTTTAAAAACAAATGATGTATAAAAAAGTTACGGACGTTTAAAAATTTGGGGAGAAATAACATGTGACTTGCATGTGCATATTCTCTTTTCTCTTGTAGACAAAATTACCCTTTCTATTTAATTCCTCCTAGGACACTTGTCACTCTCTAGTGGCTTCTTACCCTTCTTATTTTTAAATACTTTGTATTATAACTCAACCCATATAAAAATATATGTTTAAATCAATTAAACGAATAAAACAATATAATACTAATAAAAACCTAGAAAAATCAATATTAATAAAAAATCAAAATCACTGTTCATGAACTCTTTCTGTTAATATGTATAATCCGTCTTTTCACTAAACCAATTTTCTTATACATTAATTAAATTACTATATACATCGTTGGTTTGGTGTATAAGAGCATTCACATCCAATCCATCAAATTATACTTACATTCCACTAAAAAACAACTCCTATATCAATATATTTACACTAAAAACAAATACTTTTTCTCTCTCATTTCAATTAAATAATATTATCATTACATTTTTCTCTCACTTCCACTCACAACCACTTTCAAAATATATTAAAAAATTATAACGGGTGAACAGTGTCCCCCCAAATATACAGATGAACAGTAACATTTTTTCTCTCCTCTACTCACAACCACTTTTTATACCCTTTATAATATAAAAACCCCCCCTCACATAATTTGATGGTTAGGATGTGAATGCTCTAAGAGCAATCACATCCTCTCCGCATTTTTTACCTTATGGTTTAAAATAAAAAATCATACTTTTCAAAATTTATTTTTCATTTTAAAAAACCTCTCTCATCTCATTCATCATTTTATCTTTATATTATTTACAAACACTTATTTAATATATGTCTCGTTTTTATTTGATGGATGATGAATAGTAGTTGTTTATATATAAAAAGTTACTCTAACAACTTTTTAAAATTTAGATTTGAGGGAGAGAAATATGGGATAGGTTGTAGTGTGTTTTTAGAAAGAAAAAAAAAAGAGTAATTTTTAAAGATAGAGGATGGTTTGATGGATGGAATGTGCATGCTCTAAATATATGTTTATATATACTTTAAAACTATAGCCAATTTAAGGGATCATATAAACTCAACTAAAACACATACTTAACCTTATTTGATGTATCTCATATACCTAAAGGTGTGTAAACTGATTGTTAGCTTAAGAAATCATAATTCGACTTCTTTTAGTTGCCCGAATTTGCTATATTCAAAGCATCTGATCGACTATAGTTGTTTTAATAATCGAATATTTTCTAGTTTAAAATTTCTTTGGTGCGTTCAATCCCAATATCGAATGTCCATCAAATGTGGCTCTTATGCTCGTATTATTATTTTCTCCAAAATTAGGAATGTATTTTATAATGTATGGCCATCACGTACGTTGGGTGGTATGGTATAAAGCCCTAGGGGCTTTAGAGTGTCACGTATGCACCACATAAGCAATGGGTTTTATCGTTAACTTGCACAGTGTTGAATAATGCCTCTTTAAAGCCTCCTTATGTAATTTGCCCTGATGATTGGAATGAAAATTTAAGATTTGTGGTTTAAAAAAAAAGGAAAAAAGAAATCAAAAAGAGGAAAGTCTGATTTGTGGGAATGAATGGGCCCCACATGCATAACCCTTTAGCGCTCATTAAAAAGATAGAGCCCCCTCCATTGCGCCCACCCTTTGACGCCTTGAAAACGGAGAGAGGGGCGCTATAGGATGTTATGGAGGCTGATTTGACAGGAGCGTGAGGCTACACCACCCGGTCTAAGTGAATCAATTTTATTAGGCTAGTCGGCATGGGGTTCGGCCCCGGGTCGTCGTGGGTCGGCGACGGAGGGAACACCGTGCCCCCCCCCCCCCCCCGCGTCCCGTCCTCCCCGTCCTATCTTAGCCGTTTGCGACGATCCAAATGAGGTGGGGCCCAATAAAAAAGTTACCGTTTAATTAAAAAAAAATTCAATTTTTTTTCAAAAACTAACGGTAATATTTATAATATTTATAAATTTTAATTCCATTTTCACTTTCATTCACCAAACTAACCACAACATCTCATCCCTCTCTCACATAATTTTTATAAATCTTCTTCCACTTTTATAAACCTTTTACTTTAGCATGGATCCTTTCAACAACCCGAGCGACCCGAACAACCCGAACAATCCGTATAACCCGACGACTCCCATCAACCCGACCCAACCTAATGTTTTCTCGGGTCCGGGATATTATCCGACGCTAGAACCGAACCAATTCTCGCAATACTCATCAAATGCGTTTGCATCATTCCAACACTCGCCAAACCAATTCGCTCAATTCTCTCAAAATCAAGCCCTTCAACAAATGATGATGCGGGGTGCTTATAATTTCCCACCGAACCCGACACCACCCGTTCAACCCCAACCGATCCCGACGCAATCCTTTCAACAATCCGAACCCGACGATGATGTGGAGGTTGTTCCCGAAACCCAACCGCCTAAAGGAAAAGGAAAACGAAACAAAGGCAAGAAAGTGGTGGGTGATGAACCGTCCAAACCAAAGGGGATTAAGTGGACGCCAATCGAAGAAGAAGCCTTAGCCAAGGCCTACATTGGCACGTCTGACAACCCGATTAGAGGTTCGTATTTTTTTATAAGTTTAATTTGTTTTGTTTTTTTTTTATTTACTTCACAGTTCGTTTTTTTTAATTGTTTTAGAATTTGTTTTTTTTGTTTTTTATTTACTTAACAGTGGGTTTTTTTATAAGTTTTAAAGTTTGTTTTTTTAAGGTTTATTATTTACTTAACACTCTATATATTTTGTTTGTTTTTTATAGGTAATAACCAACCGGGTGAAGGGTTTTGGGCAAAGGTTTTGGCGAAGTTTCTCGACTATATGGGTCAAGGCGCGTATCGAGATGTCGATTCGGTCTCAGCAAAGTGGCGGAAAATGAACACGCTCATCAATAGGTTTTGCGAGGAATATAATAAACTATATACAAGTGACCGTCGTAGCGGCATGAGCGACGACGATGTGTTCCGAATGGCGTTGGAGAAGTATAAGGCGAACAATGGTAATACCAATTTTGCTCACGTTCGCGCGTGGATGGTTGTAAAAGACGAACCAAAATGGAGGCCGATCCCCAACGAGGTGGCGATGGCGAAACGCCAAAAAACATCGGAAACGAGTAGTTTTAGCGCCGGTGGATCGGACGCGAGGTGTAACTTAAACTTAAATGATGACGCCGCCTTTGACGAAGAGGAGTACGCCGTACATGAGCCGGAGCGTCCACCGGGCCGAGACAAATCAAAGAAGGAGCGGGCCAAGGGGAAACAAAAGGAAAAGGTGGACCCGAACATGGTTGAGTTTATGGAACACTTAAAAGTGTACAATGACGTCACGGCCCAAAAGACGAAGGCGAAGGACCGGGTCGCGGAAGAAAAAGCTCGTGTAGAGGAAGAAAAGTTACGCGAGAAGGTGCGGTTGTCGAATGAGAAAATCCGAATTTCCGATGAAAAAATTCGGCTCAAGGAATGGGACATAATGATGATGAATGTCGAGGACGAACCCGAGCCGAAACGTTCGATGTTGAAAAAACTTCAAAACGACATCATGAAGAAGCATAATATTATTTAAGTCTATGTTTTTTTTTAAGTCTTTGGTTTTTTTTTATTAACTTTATGTTTTTTTTTTTTATGTTTATGTAATGTGGTTTTAATATTAATGAAAATATTTTGTTAGTATATTTGTTAAATGTTAAAAAAAAATAGAAGACTAAAAAAAACAAAAAAAAAACATAAAAAGTGGTGGAGGATGATGACTAGGACCATCTTACCATGCCCTCTAGTTTTGGAGGATGGACCATCATTGGGAGGATGATGACGTGGAGCCTACGTGGCGGATCATCCTCCAAGGATGATCCATCACCATACCGAGTAGCCTTAGTCATTACCTTTTAGACTATGGGGAGTGGGGCGACTCCCACCCCAAGTCGCCCCCCAAGTCGCCTACTACACCACCCCCTATGGCAACCTCCTTCAAAATTTTGGCCTGCCCGTCTTCCAGAGAACGCCCCAAACCAACTTTTCAAACAACTTTTCAAAACCAACTTTTCAAACAACCAATCAAAAAACCTTAACTTTTCAAACAAACAACCAATCACATCTTTCTTTGGCATCTTGAGTTGCCCCAAACACCACGCCCCCTTTTTTGCTCAAAATCCTCTGATCTGACGTGACGCCACGTGTCGCAAGACGCCCCCTCTAAAGGTCGCCCCACTCCCTTCAGTCTTATATCTATATCCTTCAGTCATGCATCAAGTGGGCACTGGTTGATTATGATATAAACGAAATTTGTATTGCCTTATGACGTGATGGTTGACTTTTAAAACTTTTAAGGTAAATATGACGGACTTATCATTCTTGTCTCTTCTGCAACATGTGACTATTGCAACAATACTTGATTACTTGTAACGAACACATAGTTCATAAGGAAACCAAGCTTACTATTCATATCTATTAGTTAACAAAATTGTGCATATTTTTTAATCCTTGCAAAGATAAAATAAATAGAAAATTACTAAAATAAACATATTTGACTAGAAAAAATCTAAAATTGAGCCGACGCTTTTGCCAAAAAAACAGGCTGAGTACTAGCTGCCTCGGTTGACAAAGCTTACCAGACGCTAGGGGTGTTCAGAATTCGTTTCGAATTCGAAAAATTCGAAATTCGATTAAATTCGATTCGATTATAAAGAATTCGTTTCGATTATAAAAATTCGAATTCGAATTCGATTCAATTCGAGTAAAGTATATCGAATACGAATCGAATACGAATTTATAATTTCAAATTCGATTCGAAATTCGAATAAAAATTATATTTTTTATTTATTATTTTATATATAATACAAATATAACTTTTATTGGGCTATAATATAAATTATTTCATAAATTATTCCATGTATTAAAATTACCGATCATCAAACCCACTACATGACCTATAACTAAAACCTAAGTAACAAATCTATCAATAGATTTCGAACCTTAAAAATATTAACTTATAATGTGGAGTGGTAATTCACGACTTCTCATTTTGAGTTTTAGACTTACGGTACTTTAGCTGCTTTAAAATTTATGTTTCATTTTGATAGTTTTTTACATGTTTTAAAAGAATCCGGATCAAATCGAATTTATTCGAATTCGAATTTTTAATCGAATACGAATTGGGTTTTTTATTCGAATACGAATTCGAATCGAATTGGGTAGATTTTAATCGAATTCGAATCGAATACGAATTGAAGGAAAAATAAAAATTATTCGAATAATTCGAAAATTCGAAATTCGATTCGATGAACACCCCTACCAGACGCAATCTGATTGGTTTAAATAGTTTTGAAAATACTAAAAAGTGATGCCTATTTTAGAAGAAAAAAAATTGGTCAAACATGCTAATTTGGTATTTTTCCCTAAAGAAATTATAGAAGTTTATGATTTTTAATTCCAATTCCCATAGAGATTCTTTATGCCAATTCCCAGAGGGATTCCAATTCCAATTCATATATAATAAGACAAAATTACCCCTAGTTATATATATTTTTTTTTTTGAACGGCGACATTTCACAACAAACGGCTCATGCCGCAATACCACCCGAAGTGGTACCCACTCACTACTCACGCAACCAGGCTACGTTGTCTTAACCGGGCCCGTGCTGGTGCATTGGAGTAGCTGGCGCTCCCCGAGAAAATTTCCCACCCTCCACCACTTGATGGAAGTTGCACCTCCACCTAGAGCGGACACTCTAGGCAAGTATGCGCGGTAATAGAAAACTCGGGCGGTCGTCCGACTCGAACCCACGACCTCTCGGTCATGTTTCCGAATCTTCATCCTTCCTGGCCAACTGGGCTGGGCCAGTTGGTTACCCCTAGTTATATAATTATACAAAAAGTAACTTTGGCTACCACCGGATAATTGAACCGTCATGACTCCCCAAAGCACCCGTTCGAATATCAACGTCACAAATTCATAGCTAACGACATCGACTACCGTCGTCAATTTACAACGGAACTAACAAAAATTCAAATACCGTTACCTTACATTACAGTTACAAAAACATTCGCTTACCGTCGTCGGATTACAGATACAAACCAAACCGACGCGTCTTCCCCGCCGACCGTTTCCAGAACATTCAAACGCCGTCTTCACTCTACATTACGAGCCAAACTAAAGCGCCTCCTCCAACCACCGTTTCGTCGTTTGCCACCGTTTAACACTCTACATAACCCCCAAAAAATCGTCTGCCATGTTATCACCCTTCTAACGCTTTCAAAAATGTTTGTCGGTCATGAGAGTACTGTGAATCGTCGTCAAATCTGATAGTTTGATCGGATGTAGAGAGCAAAACGTTGGTAGTGAAGATGGAATCCCGGAGTTGCGGTTGTGTCTGCGGTTGAGCCGTTGCCGCCGCTGGAGACCGTCGGATCTCTCTCTCTCTCCAGTCTTCAACTTTCTCTCAATAACTGTCAAATAATTATTCAAGTAAAGTTTTTTATTTTTTTTAAATCCATATGATTTCCACCGTTGATGGATAATGCCTTGATATATGTGTATGAACCATGAACTTCTAGAAATTTGAGGCAGATCGCAAATATTTAGGTTTGTTAATTTAATTAAACTACTATACAATATATATGATGTTTTTTTTAATGTTTAAACTACTCTACATTTATGGATTGTTAGTGAGTTGTTACCAAGTACAAAAGTTGGGGTACAAATCTATTTGCAAATTGATAATGTAGGCAAACGCTTCTTTTTTACGTTAAACTTTAACACTTTTTAATCTAAAAAACTGAATCGCAATCACTTATTAACATATAGAAATATACATCAATAGTATTTTTATTTTTATTTTCATATTATAGTTATAGTTATATTTAACGTATGGACTATAGATGATAAAGAAAACGACATTACACATAGATGATTTAGAAATCAATATTCGCATTCATGTAACATGAATCTATGCGTGTATGTATCTAAAGTTTTAAACATATGTATTAGATGAGATCATTTATAAAAGGTCCCTATCAATTTTTTTTTTCCATAATAAGGCTTATAAAAAAAATCATGATGAAAATTATGAAATTAAAACGGGTTAAAATTAGTTAGTTTTTTTAGAAATGCTATTTTAACAGTTATATTTTTAAATATACTCTCAGTAGTATATTCAAATATCCAATATTTTTTTTTTCAAATATTTTCTCTTTTATTATCTAACTAAAGATTTATTTTTCGTTTCGATGTTTAAAACTGGGCATGTCAGAACAATGTATTGTTGTGTATCATCGCGGTTTGTTTATGTTTATCTACATTTGGAACCCGCGCACAACACTTTGCCTGATGTACATATATTTTATTGTTTTCGATCAATGTAAAATACGCGTCGACGTCCCTTTAGACATTGCTCTTTTCGTTGTCATCCGAGTGTCGTTACCGATAGAACTTAACCGATACTAACCGAACGCCCGCCGCAACGCGCGGGAGGCATATTACTAGTTATAAACAATTGGCAAAAGTTTTAAAAACAACTATCTTAGATAAAAATTCAAAAAAATCCAAAAAATTATAAAAATTCTAAAAATTCAAAAAAATTCAAAAAATCCAAAAAATTCAAAAGTATCAAAAAAAATTAAAAAATAAAAAAATGTAAAAAATAATAAAAAGTTCAAAAAATTATAAAAAAATTCTAAAAAATCAAAAAAATTTGAAAAAATAATAAAAAGTTCAAAAAATTATAAAAAAATTCTAAAAAATAAAAAAATTGAAAAAATAATAAAAAATCCTAAAAATCTAAAAAAATCAAAAATCAAAAAAATTCTAAAAAATAATAAAAAGTTCAAAAAATTATAAAAAATAAAAAAAAAATCTAAAAAATCAAAAAAAAATCTAAAAAATAAAAAAAAAATCCTAAAAATTAAAAAAAATCTAAAAAATAATAAAAAAATCCAAAAAATTCTAAAAAATAATAAAAAGGTCAAAAAATTATAAAAAATAAAAAAACTCTAAAAAATAAAAAAATCCTAAAAAATAAAAAAAATCCTAACAATTCAAAAAAAATAATAAAAAATCTGAAAATTATAAAAAATCAAAAAAAATCTAAAAAATAATAAAAAGTTCAAAAAACTCTAAAAATAAAAAAAAATCTAAAAAATCCAAAAAATTCTAAAAAATCAAAAAAGATTTAAAAACTAATAAAAAATCCAAAAAATTATAAAAAATCTAAAAAATTCAAAAAAAAAATTTTGAATTTTTTTTTATTTTTATTTTTTGTAGAATTTTTTAGATTTTTATTATTTTTTTGATAATTTAGATTTTTTTATTTTTAATTTTTTTTTTGGTTTTTTAGAGTTTTTTTGTGTGTTTTAGATTTTTTTTATTATTTTTTAGATTTTTACAATTTTTTTGATTTTTTAGAATTTTTTGGATTTTTTTTTTTTTTTTTTTTTTGGATTTTTTTCAAAATTTTTTGTTTTTGATGATTTTTTGGATTTTTTATTTTTAGAATTTTTTGGATTTTTTTTATAATCCTTTTGGTTTTTTTTATAATATTTTTGGATTTTTTATAATATTTTTGATTTTTTTTTGAATTTTTTTGTTTTTTATAATTTTTTTGATTTTTTATAATTTTTTGGATTTTTTAGAATTTTTTGGATTTTTTTTGTTTTTTTGGATTTTTTAGAAATTTTTTATTTTTTAGAATTTTTTGGATTTTTTATTATTTTTATTATTTTTTTGATTTTTTGGATTTTTTATTATTTCTTTGGATTTTTTATTATTTTTTTGATTTTTTAGATATTTTTTATTTTTAAATTTTTTTTTTTGTTTTTTTATATTTTTTATTATTTTTTTGATTTTTTTGGATTTTTATTATTTTTTTTTATTTTTAGAATTTTTTTTCAGAATTTTTTAGATTTTTTATAATGTTTTTTTAGAGTTTTTTTTTTATTTTTGTGAATTTTTTTGATTTTTTAGAATATTTTGGAATTTTTTATTATTTTTTAGTATTTTTTAATTTTTTAATTTTAGAATTTATTATTATTTTATTATTTTTATTATTTTTTTATTATTTTTTGTTTTTTCGACAAAAATGAAAGAGGCAATGGGTTATTTCCGTAACTTTGAAAACATTACCGTGATTTTTTAAACTTTCCTTTGAAATCTAGAAGGAATCTGATTTCCATTAAATAAGGGATTTTGTTGGAATTGAAATCCAATTCCCTTCAACTAATTTGTTCAACCAAACACACAAAGGAATGGAATTCAAATTCCAATTCCCTTGAAACCCTATGGATTCCTGTCAACCAAACAGGCCCTTAATCATTTGGGTTGTAATTTTAAAACCATTATTATTATTGATATTAGGAAATAATTATACATTAATTTAATGTAGGTTGTCATCTCTATCTCTCATTATTATTTATGTTTTCATTTAAAAATTATTATTTGTATTTAACTTTTGTGTCATGGAACACAAAACATATAACTAATAACAATAATCTAATCCTACTCTTAATTCGACACCATTGTACACTGTGGAATTCGAACCCTTGGCGTGCCATGATAACGCTAAGCCAAAGGCACTTTGGTACACATACATTCATAGAATAGCAATTAAAGTTCTTTTTTTATCCTTATGGAGTTATTGTATGGTCTATTTCCACTACCCTAAGTCCTTCAATGCTATTCATCTAACAATCTTTATTCCTTATTAAGGTCCATCATTTTCTCTCCTATCTCTTTGTCCCACATGAGTGGTTTTTGCTGTTTACTTGAAACCCATCCACAAACACCATCACCATTTTGATCCTCACGAGTAATTGAATCAACTAAAAGACGGCGATTCTTTGCAATTTTGTAAACGTCGTTTAATGAACTTGTTGTAGTCGTCCTATGCGTTCTTTAGAACCCTACCCTTTAAACGCATTATATATTGTACTATTCACCACACATTCTATGTGGATCACATAATCTATATTGCCTTCTGTTTCATACGATCCAAGTGTAACCGTAAACTACTCATGTGACCATCCCGCGCGTAAAGATATAGCATAAGTCTTTAACTTAAACACACCCTTTGACAACATCTAAAAAATAATCATTCACTAACCAAATTAATCATGTCAACTTAACCAACATTTGAACCAAGTAAAACAGTTACTTTGAAAATGCGACATAACTTGGTGAGGGCCATGATTAAAAAGTCATAAAGAAATACAATATATATTTAAAACTCCAACTTTTAGTAAGTGGTATATATTTGTTACTATGTTAACCAAGATGTAAGTTACATTATTATATACATCAATTTACATCGCATGAATGCGTCAGGATAGTTTTCGGATTTTCTCTTTTACCAAATTAGTTTTTGCCTTTTTCTTTTGGACACTTGAAAATCAACTCAAGTCCCCCACACACATCCACACCTCAGTAACAAAGAGAGCGTTGGGAGGCAGAGAGAGAGAGCCGACGAGAGAATGAAGGGCATCCGGCGAATATCCGGTGAGTACTCCGGCGCGTGAGTGGTACCAATCTAAGACTTAGATCATGGCAGTGATCTCGATTGTCCGATCGTGCATCGGTGATGGTTATGTCAGGACGATAGACGGCGGCGAGCTTATTGGCCGGAAAAGGGAACGACGGTGACAGGGCCTCACTTCTCTTGCTCTCTCTGGATAACAAAAACGGGTTCTAATAAGGTAAGATCAAACTGTTTTCGCTTTCATCTTATAGTGATACCTTCCTTAGTCGATCTCTAACTTCCGAATGCCAGCGGTTTGTCAAGTGTTTACTGTTGTATAGGGGCAACAATGACCGGCAGCAGCGGAACAGTGAAATTTTGAACAAGATTACTTTCACCTAGGTTAGTGACTGTTCACTTTTTATGGTTTTGGTGGCTGTGAGAATTTAATTCCTCTTTTCCTGCACATATATGTATGAACCCTAATTTCCAACCATAATTTTTGTTGTTTTATTCACAAAATTGAATGTATTGTGTTAATAATGGTATGGTATATGCCTTATTTTGATGATTTTTTAACTTCTATTTAAAATCTTTATTTATGTTTCTAGATTTATATGGAATATGATTGACTTGATTCTTCACAAGAGTAGCATCATCTGCCATGCTTAATGTTAAAATTCAACACAGCAGGATCCAATTGCTTTATAGGATATATATTTTGTTCGAGGGTTTCGTGTGTCCAAGAGGCCATCGATCAAGTGTGTTTGGGTTGGGGTAGCGGACAGCCGGTGGGGTTGGGGACTTGAGGTTAATATATATAGCGATGTTGGGTGGGTGAACCGCTTGGCTTGGCCAAACGGTTATAATTTGAAATTTAAATGCCCACCGCTATGACCTAGCCAACAAGCGAATAGGAGCCGGCCACATAGGATCGCTAGCCCGCCCCACGCCCGGTTTTAAACTCCCGTCCCTTGGGCCACGCCCAAACCCAAGCCCACCCGGGGTGGTGGGTTGAGCGTTTTCAGCCAACTCACGCCCCAACCCCCGCCCCATACCCCACAGTCTTAGGCCAACAACAAGATAATGAGGTGTTCATTTATTTCAAGTTTTTTGGTTGTAATGTATTAATATATTTTTTGTAGTCATATCTAACATGTTGATTCTTTTATTAGAAAATAAGTATAGACTTGGTAGTCATATCTAACATGTTGATTCTTTTGTTAGAAAATAAAAAATTTGAACAAGGGGGTCCAATTTGGCTTACAGATTTTTCATTCCGTTTGCTATGTTGCAGACAAAGGTTTGAAAATGTTGGAAGGAAGGATAAAGGCAAATCACCAAATAAATTAAAAGCTTTGACTACTGACAAGGTATATATTGCTGGAACTATTTATATCTGATTTTTTTAGAGAAAATTGCTGGAAGCTTGAAGCTGGTAAGGTTGAATTGACCAGCGCTCATTGGATTGAAGAAACAAGAAAAATCACAAAGTCCAATAGAAGATGGACATGTTAGTATTTATTGTCACTTTGTTTTTTTTATTCTAATGCAACTAAGCTATATCATTTGAATCTAAGTGAATGGAATAGATTGTTACATTTAATGCTTAAGGGTTTGTTCATCCTTTTCATCTACACTTCTTTTTAGATTTTGTATATAGTCGATTGCTTATCTATATTAGTTTCTGTACAAAAGGTGTTGTCGGAGTCGCGTGTTTTTCAGTTTGAATGATGTGTGGTGATGACATCATTTTTATGCGTGTATTGCTCCCCAAGTGTGCCTTTAAAACTAAGACCCATGAGTTGAGAAAAACGTAGGACGAAACCATTCAATCTTGATCGTACTAGGCGGAATGTTACAAACAGGCTTCGACTTTATATGAAACTTTTAATTTGTAAGACCCGAGCCGCAACGCGGCGAAGATAAAATCTAGTTGAAGAAGAATCTTTGTAGGTTGAGGTGGGTGGATTCACATGGGTCGACAGTTGCATCACATACTTCAATAAAGCTTTGCTTGCAAAACATACTTATGGATGTCATGACCCCTTTTATCTTTTCTTTATAATTCTACATCTATGAAAATAAATGTTTGAGTTAAATGTAATTTTAGTTCATATGGTTTGGATTATTTTGTTAGTTTAGGTCAAAGGTTTCATTTTTCATCTGTGGGTCCAAAAAGATTTCACCGTTGCCATTTTAGTCCACTGGGTTAATTTTTCTGTTAATGAGAAGGGCAATTCGGTCATCTTATATGGCCGAATTGTCCTTCTAGTTAACAGAATTACATATAAAATAACTGAATTGCTCTTCTCGTTAACAGAAAAATGGATGAAGTTAACCTAATGGACTAAAATGGCAACGGTGAAATTTTTTTAGACCCACAGGCAAAAAAGGAACCTTTAGACTAAACTGACAAAATGACTCAAACCACAGGCACTAAAATGGCATTTGACCTAAATGTTTTATTTCAACTATTATCAAGTAATGCCAAATACAAAACAAAATTCTAAAAACAAACTATGAAAACCATATAAACACATGTATTTGTTGCCTTAATTGTACTAGATAATAAGGTTTCGTAGCCTCATAATAATATTTATTTCTCTTTTATCACCATATTTGATTTGTTGCTGCATGTGTATTTGTTGCTTTAATTGTACTAGATTATAAGTTTATGTAGCCACATAATATTATTTATTTCTCTTTTTTATATCACCATATTTGATCATCGCTGTGTACATGTATCTAACCATGGTTTATAATTAAAAGCTAATTAGTATATCTTTACTAGAAAAAGTTGTTGAACAAATTGAAACCAAACATGAGTTTAATACCCTTTCATGTACTACTGATAAGATCTAAATGATATAACAGATATGATGAAATCAATTGTTGCTGATTGTATTCAATGGAAATAAATGATCCGCAGATCTACAAGATAACTACCACAAGTGGTCCCAGGGCTAAGCCCTACTCATGCACAAAGCAATGAGCCTATCAACTAGCTAATTCTATTCCCCCCCTCTCTAAAATGACTAATGCCTTATTTATAAAAGTATTAGTTACACTAACCCCCCTTTCACTATTACAAAATACTATTTAAATGAAAACTAACATACGATTCCTATCAATACTTCCCCCATAACACAAGCCTTGTCCTCAAGGTTTGGTAGAAAACCCCATAGCTGTGCGAGTACCCCCAGCCAATTGTACATCATCCAAATGTTCCAACTGAAAATGCAGCCCTTCGAATCCATCCGGTTCATCATCGCCGAGCAACATCACACGAAGTTTACCATTGGGACATGTATGAGTAGGACTATAAGGCTGTCCACACTTGTAACATTGTCATTTTTTCCTACGTTCCTCCCACTCGGTGCGAGACAAGGAGCGAATACCTCGATCACGAGAACCTGCAGCCCCGAGTCCACTAGCCGATCCAGGATTTCCAACAGTTTTGGACACCCTAGTGCCAAATGAATGATGCCTGAACCCGGAACCTTCCAATGGCAGCCCGACAGGTTGAGAATACAGAAAACAAGACAACAAAGAGCTGGAATCCGATGGCCGAAGCATCAACTCGACATCTTTGGCCAAATACATAGCATCCATACACGTAGTGGGGCGATGTAAACGAACTTGTTGTTTGACATCCTCTTTCAAACCTGCAATGAAATAGCCAAGAGTTTGAGACTCCGGTAAACGAGGGACCAAGGATAACACATACTCAAAATCATCGATGAAGTCATGAATAGAATCACCTTGTTTAATGGTAGCCAATTGCTCATAAGGATTGTGGATCTCTAATCCGCTGAAGCGTAGCAATAATTCCCCTTGGAAATCAGGCCAAGTGATCGTCGGACGCAACTGGGTGAGGACGGTGAACCAGGACTGAGCTACCCCCGTCATACTCAATTGAATGAGTTTGATGCGCAAATTATCCGGCGTCTCGTTGATCTCAAAATACAAACAGGCCTTCGTAATCCACCCCTGAGGATCGAACCCATTGAACTCCGGTAATTTCACCTTCTTCACCGCATAAGGAAGGCCATGCGAAGGACCCTGAGAGCCATCACTGAAATCGAAAATTCCAAAACCTGATGACCCTTCATCTTTGAACTTCTTCTCCTGTTGTCGTACAAAGCCCGCCATCATCTTACGGAACTCAGAATTCTCCAAACGATCAGCCTCTAGAGTTGCCAGAGTCTCTGTGATGGAATCCAAACGTGAAGACTGAGCGGCCAAATCTCCCTGAAGTTTCTGAAGCAATTGCTCATGAGCATCCAGACGAGCATTATGATTCACCATACTTGAATTGGAAAGTGACGTGAACTGGAGAGGTCTGAGAATCGGACGCGAACAGGAACAGAAATTGAAAACCAACGAGTGAAATGAAATCGGAAATTAAATCAGATAATGAATCTGGAAAGTAATTCCGAAATCGGAAGAAGTGGAAACGGAAATTGAAGTCGCAGGTGAAATGGTAACCGGAATTCAATGGAATTGAAGCAGAAGAAGTGAGGAAAGGCGAACAGATCTGAAACGAATTGGATCTGAGATCCAGAGGTGACACAGATCCGAAAATTGAGAATAGATCTGGTTGAATTTGAGAGTAAGCAGTAGTAGAGCGGAAATGGAAGTTGAAGAAAAAAAAAGTCCGAGAGAAACCCAGATGAATATAAGAAGAATAGCGAGCTGTAAAAAAATAACAGAGGAAGAAGGGAAAACAGAATGGAGACACTAAATTTGAAGAATCACCTGAAATTGAAGATGAATGGAGAGCAGAGTAGGTAGGTCAGACCAATGATAAGATCTGAATGATATAACAGATATGATGAAATCAATTGTTGCTGATTGTATTCAATGGAAATAAATGATCCGCAGATCTACAAGATAACTACCACAAGTGGTCCCAGGGCTAAGCCCTACTCATGCACAAAGCAATGAGCCTATCAACTAGCTAATTCTATTCCCCCCCTTTCTAAAATGACTAATGCCTTATTTATAAAAGTATTAGTTACACTAACCCCCCTTTCACTATTACAAAATACTATTTAAATGAAAACTAACATACGATTCCTATCAACTACTCTTTAAAATATTATCTATGTGAAAATCAATGCTAACACCTTAGACAAATCTTATAGTATCAAAATTGTTGAGTTCATATGCGATGTCGATACAAAATATGTTCAATACAGTTGGTTAGATTAAAGACATGAACATCTTAGATTAAAGACATGCTAATATAAAGTGATTAAAAGTTGTATTTCACAATTCCTACCAAAAAAAAAAACATATTTATTAACTATTAAAATTACAAAATGTGTCAAATACATTGAGTACATTAAAACTCCAAAACTCAAAAGTGCACAATACCACTTATACAAAATGTTTTTAGATATACGTTCCCAGACTAATATCATATTTTCCAATAAAAAATGGATAATTTCATACATTCCTCGTAAAACTTGAATAATATCATACTTCTCCAATAAAAAAAAAATCACACTATCAGTTTTACTCATTTTCATATTTATGACATATAACATATATCATAAATATGGATTTGAAACAGAAGGTTATTCAAAATGCAACATTGTTTAGTCAAGTTTCACTAGGTTTTGAAGCAAATGCTTATTCAAAATGCATATAAAACAAGTTGAAACGACAATCACACAAAGGTTAAAGGTATTACAAAAACCGTGTTCAATTATTCCCACGCAAACGCGGATAAAACGGTTAACGAAAGTATACAGATACCTGAGGGATGTCAATGTCATTCTCCTCCTCATCTTCACAAGCCACCATTAGATCCAAGTGTCGACGATACGACGGAATCTCCATCTTAGCCACATTCCGGGCCAAATCCACCACCTTCTTATCCATCCGCTCTTTATGTCTCGGAAACATACTGTTGTACAACAAACAGCTTCCACACGAAATGCTGTAAGCGTCAAGTCCCTTATCCGAAAGCCATTTGATGAGTTCGCGTAACGTCGGGTTGCCTTTAATCGACCACCGGTCCCACACGCTCCAGCTCAATTCCTGGTGTTTGATGACCTTTGCGGGGACCGGCTCAGCCATGGAGAACAGAGGGAGTGCCAGGTTGGCGAACGTGTTACGGTAGTCTTCCACCTTGTGGCCCCCGTCTATAACTTTGTAGAGCTCTAGACAGACCAGACCCGTGGCCATTGCTGTTGACGTGGCGATTGCGGGGATGATTCTTCCGGCTATGAATTTGGCTCGAAGTTTGTCAACTTCGGGGATGCTGTAGTTTCTTGCTCTCATGTTCGCCAGCCCGGCTATGAAATCCATGTGGAAGTTTGTGTCATCGTCCTGCAAATAACCATTTGTGTTTTTATAAGTTGACTCTCGAGTTGGGACCTTTTCAGTATGGGTCAAAACGGGCCCGGGTGAAATCGGTTGACCCCATAAACACCTTTTTGTCCATTTCAATACGGATCGAACTACAACATGTCTTTATTTTTCTTACACAAGCACTTTTTTGTCCTTGATTTTTTTTTTAATATTTACAAAAAGTAGAATTGAAATTATTCAAAAGGTTATAATATTAGGGTTGCAAACGAACCGAACGAACATGAACAAGGCATTGTTCGTGTTCATTTGTTAAGAAAAAGATGTGTTCACGAACCGTTCATGAACACTTCCCGAACGAGATTTTTTGTTTGTGTTCCATGGAAATGAGTGTGTTCATGTTTATTTGTGTTCATTTGTTAATTTTAGGTAACGAAAGCAAATGAACACAAACGAACGTTCAAGAACACCAACGAACATATATTGTACATAAATATGACTAAATATTATGTAATATACTATATAATAGATTAATATACAATACACTAATATTTAATTAGTGGGAATTTTGAAGTATTTTAATAAAATATGAAAATTAAAACCACTGGTAAATTGTCGAACACGTGAACATAAACGGACACGTTCACGAACATAAATGAACGAACGTGGCCTTTGTTCATGTTCATTCATTTATTAAACAAACGAACTTCCAGCCGAATGGTTCACGAATTGTTCACTGAAAGTTCTGTTCATTTGCAGCCCTAGGTTTTATGCATCAAAAATATGTTTTTGGTGACCTTCAACTTGTTTGACCGATATGAGATCAAAGAGAACCTCAAATCAAATCAACCCGTTTAAATAAACGGGTACAACTTGCAACCTAAAATACATATGAAATCAAGTAAAAGTGGGAACCTTCTCAAACTGAATAGGTTTCATAACATAACCAGAGGGAAGAGTCTTTGTGCGTTGTTCTAGCTTCTTAATTAATTCCGCTATAACCGCATCGTCATCTATGGACGCAGAAGATAAACTAGTAGCATTTTCATCGGTTTCAATTTTGACACCCTGTTTTGGTTGAAAGTCAGGAACAATAACCCGGTCAACAGCCTCAGCGAGTTTCTTTGGGTTTTTAGCCCAATCAGGAATCGGGATGCCAAATGTTTCAGCCCGGAGAATGGAGCCCGCCAATACAAAGTTAAGATGGGTCGGGTCAGAAACCGAGAACTCCAGTGGACGAGGGAAACGCTTTGGGGCTGACCAAAATGGAGCTCCGGTACTCGTTAACGCGTCTTCCGGGAATGTAAAAATCAGTTGCCTCATACGATTAGAGAAATAATCTTCAAACCTAGTAAAAGATTTATGTAAGTGAAATAACATGAAGCAGTATACTACATGAACAAAACATAGATTGCAATAAAAAGTAATGAGTAAAATGTCGTTTTCATCCCCGAGGTTTGGCCAGTTTTGCATCTTTTGTCCAAAGGTTTGTTTTTCCGCATCTAGATCCAAAAGGTTTAAAATCCTGCCATTTTCATCCGGCTCGTTAACTTCATCCACTTTTCTCCGTTAAATCAGGGGTAATTCCGTCTTTTTTTTTGTTAACTTAAGTGGCAAAAATACCCCTGACTTAATGGAGAAAAATGGACGGAGTTAACAAGCCGGATAAAAATGGCAAGATTTCAAACCTTCTGGATTCAGATGAGGAAAAACAAACCTTCGGACAAAAATCACAAAACTGGCCATGCCCCATGGATGAAAATGGCATTGTACTCAAAAGTAAACAAAAAAAAAATTGTGAAAGAAAGGTATTACTTTAGACGAGCCCAAGTGATGCAATCTTGGAATGTTTCACATCTCTCTCGGTCAAGACATTCAAGAACGCGTTCTAAATTATCCCGAGCCTGGGCATCACCAGCATTCTTCATTGCCGACGTATATTCACTTGGATTGGAGAGATACGCGTTAACTTCCGACGGGGTCTTCTCAAGTAACCCTTCGAACTCGGACCGAGCCCAAGTCAAACAATGGTCAATGTTATGTGGGAACGAGTGCACAGTGCACATAGGTGCCTGCTTCTCCGGCGGGTCCCTAGAAGCACCATAGTTTTCAGTCAAGTGAGGAATAACCATCTGCGTGTTGCACTTAGCACCGAGTGTACCCGACTCGAGAAGTGGCTTCTGGAAGTATAAACATCTTTGGTCAACATAAAGTCTCGCGTTGACATTATCCAAAGCATTAATGACAACGTTTAAATTCTCCCAGAAAGTGTCGTCAAATACACTCTCGGTTTCCGAGCCCACACGGTTCTGCAAAGCTTCGATCTGAAGACAAGGGTTAATCAATGTAGCTGCTGATGCAGCAACCGTGGATTTTGCTTGCCCGATGTTCCAGTCACGGAACAAGAATTGTCTGCTGAGATTGCTTTTTTCGATGACATCATCATCTGTGACTGTTAATTTCCCTTGAGTGCCACATGAAACGCCCATTAAGGCCAAGTTTTTCAAGAATTCGCATCCCAATGCGCCTGATCCTACAACGAAAGACCGTGTGTTTTCCAATTTCTTCTGGAATTTAGCTCCGAATACTGAAATCTGGGCATCGTAACGGGTGTTCAACGGTTTGTAGTCGCTGGGTTCCAGTGGTTCAGTAGGAAGTGACTCGATTGAATCGAAGTAAAAGAACTGTAGAAACATAATTAAAAAAACATTAGACTAACTTATATAAATATATAATTGGTAACTGGACACATGTTTTGTTTGTTCATTTATGTTCATGAACGTCCATTTATGTTCGTTTATTTGCATTTGTTTATGTTCGTTTCAATTTAAATACACAAGTATCGATATTTATAAAAGGAACTTTCTACCACTTATATAAATATAAGAAATTGGTAATTGTACGTTCTAGTAACTAGTAATAACAATGTTTGTTCAATTATGTTCATTGTGTTGTTTGTTGTTTGTTTAAATTTGTTCGTTTAGGTTTTTTTAAATGAACGAACATAAACGAACACGAGCATGACCAATTTCTTAATACACGATCATGAACAAAAATGTGTTTGATTATATGTTCGTGTTCGTATTCGTTCGGTTCATTTACGCCTAAATTCTTGCCGCCTCTAGACAGCACAAGAACTCTAAATTTAAATAGACAAATAGTACTGGTACACTAACCTGAAGAAGTGGATGGAACTTTCCAGAACATGCCTTAACAACTTCTTGACCAACGATGCCACCAAACATGGCAGCCATGGGATTAAGCACAGCTCGAGCCCCATAAGCAAAATCCCGCAAAAGTTTCGGATTTAAATCATCCAACTTTGCATCTCCCGAGCTCTCGTTCATGGCAGTAGCGATAGAAACCAGCTTTTGCGCATCATCTTCCGAACCAGCAACGGGGAATCGCGCGAATTCACATCTGAACTTATCAAGTGCTTGAAAAGCCAAATGCAAAAGCGGCGGGCGATCGAATTTGGAAAAATCACTCAACAGAAACTCGCCTGGGGATCCGAGTGCTTCTTTTAACGGCTTGAAATTCAGGACCTTTGGTTGTTTGACTTGAGTCGCTATACCACCTTTCACATACGTGCCGAACTTGGCGGTGTCTTCTTCCAGGAAGAACGAATACGGTCTGCAACTTTTGACTTTTCTTGGTTTTCCATCGTTAAGTTCTGTCATCCCGTGAATTTCGGAAAATATGACGAGATCGCCATCTTGGAACTCCAGGCGTTCATCGTCAACACATGTTACAAGTGCGGGGTTATCGTTACTGATAGATGCAATGATGCCAGAATGCGGTTCTTCACCATCAACATCAGTTACGGTAAACTCGGGGCCGAAATCACAGAAGATGTTACCAAAAAGTCCTCTGACTTCAGTCTTGATAAAAGCAATAGGAGGCTCATGGTTGTGGCAGTAATCATCAAACTCGATGGCCGTTTTTAAGTCGACATCAGTAAAGACCACAGCCTGAAATATAATAAAAAGATGAACCGTCAGCTTAGCTATAAAAAAAACTGTGCAATTGATCTGATAACAAGTAAAATTACTAGAATGGCGCAAAGACCGTTTTATTAGTGAAACATAACACAGCATCCAAGTTATCAACTTAAAAGAGTAAAAACACCAATTTCAACCAGAAATATACATACTTGTAAATGACGCTTATAAGTATGTATTGTTTTTGTTTACAAGTAAAGACATTGTCAGCTATTGTTGAAAGTTATACCAGATGTTAGAAACTCTATACAAATTGTACTTCAATTTGATAATTTGTGTATGACACTGTGACATAATAATCACAAATGTCCACCTTTCCTCGTTACGGAAAAGAAGCTTCTTTCATACCTATCTTATTTACAAAGGTAATTGGGCCCATCTATTAATCCTAATGTTTCTGAGGCAAGTTGATTTGTTTCAATCGTTGAAAATTTCACTTGCGCTAAACACAAATCTGAAGGTAGTATCGGGTTCGTATATTTTTTGTTCCTTGACCAAAACTCAAACTGGATAATATCATAAGGTTTAAGAAAGGTACGACTTCAATCAAATTCTTGTTTTGAGAAACATGGAACACTACATGGGTTGTCTAGATTTAATATCCTCAACATACTTCCAATATTTTACAATATCCAAACATTATAAATGACCCTGTTCCTAGAACTGTTTAGTACGTCTTTTTTGTCCATGTTAGTATTCAAGACGAGCGAAATCACTATTGTCTAAAATGTGTCCTTGTGGGCTATTTTTAACCTATAAATAGTATTGGTATTAACACCAACATAAAAAAAAATTACATGTCAATGAATGTTATGTCAGATGAAAAAGTCTTGTTTCATTAATCCTAGTTAGAGGTGTACAAAACGGCTTCTTTTTTTTTGAAAAAACCGGTCCGGTTTTTAACCGAACCGGTTTTTTTTCATCCAAAACAAAAACCAAAGGACACTCAAAACTAGGATACGGCTCTTTCAACTAGGATCCTAGTTCAAAGAGCCGTATCTTCTATGGATGAACTTAACTAAGGAAAAGAAGTAAGGCACTCAAAACTAGAGAATCAAACTTTTATGCTTTAGTCGTACTCTTCATGCGTGTAAACAAAACTATCTTTGTCTATGAGCTCATCCTTCATTTTTTTCTTAATACTAACTATAAGTTTTATATATTATAAGTAACTAGAAACATAGTTATTAAAGGCTCTAGGCGCATAGGTCTCACCTAGGGCCTAGGCGCAAGGCACAAAAAAAGCGAGAGCTTGAGAAAAAAAAAGCACACAATGAAAAAAAAGATATATTACGTATTAGAAAAATAAGAATATTCTTCAAATAAAATACACAAAAGCTATTATATAATATTTAATATCAATTATCATCTATTTGGTACCAAAAGTTCTAAAATATTAGTGTATTGGTGTAGAAAGGTAGTTTTCCTTAGATAAATGTAGAAATTTAGCTGGAATCTTGCCGAAATTTAGAGAATTTAGCTAGAAACTCTCCGGAATCTGAGAATCATGCCAGAATCTACGCCGAACCATGACCTGGAAAATTAAAGCGCAGTCGCCTGGACTTAAAGCGCGCCTGAAAAATAAGCCTAGGCACAAGAGGCGATGACTTTTAACAACTATGACTAGAAATATTACAACTTACCAAGGAAAAGCAAGACTGTCTTGCCCTTCTAATATGAAATCCTTAAAAGCTATAAGTTTAGCGACTATGAGTCTATGACTTGATATATTTTTACTATATTAGGTTAGCAGTTCCCCATCATATCATTGGTAATCGTTCAAGACATCCAAACAATCAAACACATAGGTGTACTATTTAAACGTGAAAGCCATTCCATCCCTACCAATATCTTGTTATTCGGGCACAAGTCATTATTCTCTCTCTATATCTAGTTGTGTGTGTGTGCGCTTTGTTAAAATAAATTATGTCATATTTACAGACTGCGGTATTTGCCATTTATTTACATTAGAGTGTAAGCGTCTTTTGCAACTACCAACAAGTGGAAAGGTTCCTTTCTTCATGAGGAATAAACCGACATATAAAGCTCTCACAAATTTCCGCACTTCCTAATAGCCTATTCTGCTAATTTGCATATCACGACAACACCTATTAAAGAACTATTTTTCATTTCAGGTGCAACAGTTCACTACTCATGAAGCAAGGAATCCTTCCACTTGCTGGTCGTTGCAGAAGACACTTACAGTCTTATTTATATCAATGGCAAATATTGCAGCCTGTAAAAACCTCAAGACATAACGAATTTAAATAAAGCAAGTATATCTAAAATCAGCACATATATCAAACAACTATCTTTGTAATGTGCGAAATATAGCTTAAGGCGGTCAAATGTGCCTTAAGGTCATGTTCCAGAAAGAGGATATTCACCCGAGGAAGAATAATGCAACAAACATCAGGTGATAAATTAACATAATAAACCACTACATTTTGTTAACGCTGTCACCACACAAAATTTCAAAGAAAACCATTTATGGCATAGTTGATGAAATATATTTCTTCATTGAGCATACAACACATAAACCTTTCATGTCTAGAATTAACATTATTTTTACAACTTGTTCCGTCAATACCGATGTGGCTATGTGACATACTTGAAGATGAGAAGATCTAACAGATTGTGTGTGCATGTAAAGTAAATGGATACCTGAAAGTTGGAAAGTTGTTCTTTAGTCAACTTTGTAGGCAAGGTTGACACTAGCACAGCATTGTTAAGCTCCTGCAGCTTTTGAACAGAAGCTAGGGCTCTATTCTTGCCGACATCGTTCTCTGAAAAGATAAAATTGCTGGACAAATCCCACAGTTCCACACACCCTTCATCATGCAATGTCACAGACTTCACGCCAGCAAGTATAAGATTTTTTGCTGCAAGGAATTTTACGAGAAAAATGAAGCCATGCAAAAGGACAGCATGACAGATCTCAAACTGAATCCATCCAAGCAAGAATATCAGGTTATGTAATTCCTGGTATATGAACAATGATAGAAAGACAACAGCTACAAAGAGAGTTCTAATAGCGTAATATGCAGCATCTCTAATTAACTAATAATAAACAGTTCGATGGATAAAATGAAATCACCAATAGTATCACTGCCTGATACATAAGGCCAACAGATAACCTCTACAATATCATATATAGATAATAGCTACCCTTACCTTGTTCGTTCTTTTAAAGGGAGTTTGCATGTGTGTTTAAGATTAATTTTGCAACTTGAAGTTGCAATAATCAGTTTCGAGTGTTTGTGAATGTGAGTGCTGTTCTGATTCTAAAATCATTTAAGGTATTCGAAACTGATTGTTGTGCCACATAAATTAGCTACCTGTCCTTGGATTAGTCTAATCAACTGATGATCTGATTTCTATAAATGATAATCACTTTTAAATTGCACATCCAAACACCCCATTAGTAAACAATGTCAATTAAGCACAATCATAAAGTAATCTTTAAATGAAGACAGCTACAAAATGAAACAGCACCAATTTAAGAAATTGTGTTACAAGCAAGACAGTGACAGTAAATATATTTAATGTCAAATCTTAATATATGAATAATAATAGAAAGACAACAGCAATAATATAGTTCTAATAGGCTTAATAGCTAAAATTGCAGTACCACACCAACTCCAAACAAATAATGTGATACAGTATAAGTATAAAGCACTAACTGAAACAAATAATAGCATAACTACCTACTACATTAGTCAACAAATAGGTTCTACAATTCACCATGTATGTAATTTCTAGGTAGTGTTTGGATGTGCAAACTGCAACAGGTAGTTGCAATAATCAAGCCGGTAATCGGTTTTGAGTGTTCGGATCATAGTTGTTAATGGCGAATAGTGACAAATAGCGATAAGGTACCTATATGCTACATAGCGAATAGCGATAAATAGTGAGCGGCTATTTTATATTTTATAAATAGCGATACACTAGAAAAAAATTATATATTATATCAAAATACCCTTGTATATATGCTATTTTACATGTATATTTAACAAAAACCTAAAATCCAACTATTTTATAGCTATATTTAATTGCTATTTATATTTAAAAAAAAAACAAAAAAAAAAGTAAATTGCTGCTATTATCGCTATCTATCGCTACAACCCTGATAGTGAGCCAAGGCCTATACGATACGTAGTGCGCTATAGTGATCGCTATGCTCGCTATTGACAACTATGGTTCAGATAAACTAGTATGGTTCTGATTTTCTGATTATCTAAGGTTTGGAAAAGCGTGCAAGAAGGGTTATGTATGAAAAAAGATTGTATAACCAAAATGTAAAGGTACCTACCTATCCCTTTAAAGCTTTAATTAACTAATTATCCATTTTTGGATTTTCAAAAGTTATAACGATCACCTCCTAAATGTACATCCAAACACCCCCCTAGCCAACCCATAGTCACCTAATTCGCGGTTCGCTCCGGTTCGGGTACGCGGTTCGGGTTCGCAATTCGCTAGTTGGGACGAATTCGGTTCGGAAGGGGGTAGGTTCATTTCGGTACGGTCCGGTACGATTCGGTTCGGTGTACCATTCCGTTCCGTTCGGTATACACAAATTAAAACAAAAATTACTAATTTTATAAATCCAAATAAGTAAACAACTTAAAAAGTTTTAGGTTAAAGTTGAAAAGGTAAAAATATAGAGATTTGAGGATGAAATATGTAACTTATTAAAAAAGCTTTAGGTTAATATTTATAATAACATAAACATAAAGGATGAAATATGTAAATAAAAGAGGTTTTAGGTTAAAAGAGATGAAAGAAACGCAGCGTACAGCCTCCAACTCCATCTTCTCCTCCATTTTCACTAGGGTTCATCATTATCACAGGTAATGTTTAATTTTTTCATCTTCATCACCATTCGCTGAATTGATGAACAGGATGCGCTGAATTGAGCGAATTAGGTGACTATGGTACTGGTGCCGTATCCAACCCTAATACGTATTGACCCTTAAAATTCGATATTATTGCAAACGGAATTCAGTGAATTGGTGCAGGAAATTCGCAGAATTGAATGGAATGAAACGCTGAATTCATGGAGTGAATTCGCGAATTCGAACCGTATTATACGAAAACGAATTCCGTATGGTACGAAATGTACCCATACGAAATTCGCCACTTTTCTAGCGAATTAGGTGACTATGAGCCAACCATAGCAATTAAACACGAACATAACTGATCTCTAGCCAACAGCAGCTATAACGCATTTGGATCAATAAAATAACGTAACTGAAAGAGAAAGCCTATAAAAACAACTTGCCTAACAAGAGAAATTGGCAGCGTTATAAAAAGAACAACCAAATGATGGTATACATGCAAAAGATAAACCTGGTGGCAACATAGCTTACAGACTTATAGTCCAAGAAAAATAAACAAGAACACTTGAAGTAACTGCAATCGAAAATTCAGCGTAATCAAAAATATATTCTTATTCGACATACACAAAACCAATTACTGCCACAACGGCAGACTCCTAACAGGAGATGAAAATTATTACTTTATAACCACAAGATCAAAAAAAGTGACATGTTTACCTATCTCAGCACCAAGTCCTTGCATCCCAGAAATCAGCACATTAGACGCAAAGAGCCGCCTCATAGTCTCACGACCATACACAGCAAGCTGTCTGCTATGCAGATCCTCATCAATATCCTGCATATTCGTATCCTCTAGCCCCATACCGATCGCACTACTGTTAAATTCCTCACCACTGCTGCTCTTCTTCCCTACCGTCCAGGCGGTGGTCGTTCTACAGATTATCAATTCACAAAAATAGGTCAACCAACCGACCCGTCGCTTTTTACGCAAACTATCAGTACAATCATCACTACTATCATCATCATCAAACTTAACCACTTCAACAGGTCTTTTCTTAGGCAAAATACGAAACAAAAAGCCACTAAAAGTTCTAAAACCGTCACAAAACCCCATGGAAACCGAAATCAACAAACCGATTTGACTAGATTCGAGATCGGTAAGCACAAATCAAACCAAACCCTAACCCTAGGTATACCGGTTGCCTATCTAACATCGTCATGAACTATGAACTATGAACTAAGAGAATATGATTCGATCTGAATAGTGAATACAGAATATGAAATTGCAAGCAAAGAATCTGAAATCGGAGCGGAAACTTACCGATTAAAGGTGCTTTTGAGCAGGAGATTCTTGAGAATTGAGTGCTGGTGGTTGTTTGGAGTTGTTGACGGAGTGTTGTAGAGGATTGTGAAGAGTTGAGTGGTGGGTTTAAAGGGTTTGGGTTGTGTGAAGAGGAAGGAAGGCGGTGGAGGAGATTGTAGAACGGGAATAACGAAATTTGATTTTGTCGTCGTTGGTGGGTGGGTGGGCTAATCTAATCTTTTTGGGCAAGTTAAGTGTGAGTAAATTTTAGTGTGTTTTGGCGGTAAAAAGTAATTAAGGAGGTAAATGCTATACACAAAAAAAAAAGAGTTAAATGTCCGGATAGTCAGTGTTGTTTGCTTTTTTTTTTCTTTAGTCTTTAACTTTCTAAAATTAAATGAGTAAACTGTCATTTTAGTCCCTGTAGTTTGGTCACTTTTGCCAATTTAGTCCAAGACTCAAACTTTTTGCATCTAGGTCCCTATGGTTTCAGTTTTATTGTCATTTTGGTCCAAAAATGAAATCAGGTCATATTTGTCTTATAAAATCCTGCTATTTTGTCCTTTTCCCCAGGGGCAAAATGATCATTTCTTTTTTATAAATAAATACCATATTTTATAAGATAAATATGACCTAATTTGCCCCTGAGGAAAATGACAAAATTGCAAGATTTTATAAGAAAAATATGACCTGATTTTATTTTTGGACCAAAATGGCAATAAAATTGAAACCACAGGGACCCAGATGCAAAAGGTTTGAGTTTTGGACTAAAGTGGCAAAAGTGACCAAACCTCAGGGACCAAAATAGCAGTTTACTCAAATTAAATTTATAGTCCCCAACATTTGCAATTTCATTCCCAAATAGTCCCTAGGCCTAACATCAATTAGTTTTCTCAGTTAAAAGTATATGAAATGACAAAAATACACTTCTTATAAAACAAAATAACTTAACCTATAAAATAGATTTATTTATTTGTGGGACTCACTCCTTTATAAAAACAAAGTAACAACTTCACCCCACCCCACCCCCCACCTTCCTCTCTATTTCGTCTCTCTATCTTCTCATTCCACCTGCAACATGTTCGACGATTTCTCCTCCTCCGACCACCGTCACTGTCACGGCCCTCGACCCGGTTTAACCCTTTTCAGGAGCCGTGGGACCCCGTGGTATTGTTTATTTTGGCAGCGGAAATTTTAACAAGATCTTTTTAAAACTGAAAATGTCCAATTATTTTATTTCACATTTTTTGGACAAACCCCATAATTTACAATAAATGAAATTTCAAGGGGAAATTCCCTGTTTATACAAAAACATGTTTATTTATTTTATTTACTGAGCCACATTCTTCAAGCTGGTGTGCTACGCAACACCTTTCCTGGTTCACAGTAAATCACTTGAAACATGTTTAAAAAGGTTTTATCAGCGAGGAAATACTGGCGAGTCACTCAAGTTATAAAATGACACATTCGTTATAGATTACAGCATAAGAGCGATTACAATGGCCCCTATCTTATAATTATCTGGCCCCGTGTCACACCCTGGTGATGATGGTCATACCACCATTGGGTCCTTTCACCCAATAGTGATGATTATCACTGTTAAAAGTGAGAAACAATAGTAATGTGCACAATACCCCACTTGCCAGTAATTTAAGATAACCAAGACTTAATCCCTGTAACATATAACTGGAAAACATTTAGGTACTTGTAAAATACTTTTGACAAAAGAGAATGACTCACATTGCAATTTAATTGGACAGAACCTTGCCTACTGATTTAGCCTTATAACCTAGTTAAATAACAATGCACACGAAACTAGGTTAGTAACTTAATACAACATTTATGATAACTCACGAAATCAAAACAATCACGACGAATGACAAAGTATGGCCCGAATTCGGGCAGCATTTAAACATCCATTGGATCGGTTTCAATCGATCGGACATTGTATCGTAGCAGTGATCGAGTTAATACCCTGTTGTCGCAGCAGAGGTTTGTGAATGTGTGTGTTTTTGAACAAAACAGCGAATATCTCAACGTACGTGACTGATTTTTCCGTCGTAACAGATTCCCAGTGATCCTGGCGCGACACGCGGGGCACACCTATTTTGGCTAGGGTGGCCTCGTGTCCTACATAGCCCAGGTGAGTCAACAGCAAACGAAATTCGTGATTTACATGCGTTTTCGAGGATAATTATCAATTAGGGGGCCCTGATCCTAGCTTTGACCGTCCCCCCTTGAGTTTTAGGGGGCCCTGATCCTAGCTTTGACCGTTTTAAAAATTTATGGGTCGTGCCATACTACTTGAGGGTCTCAATTAGGGTTTCCTAGTGGACATTATTAAAATAAGAATTAATAATTTTAGCAGGAGTTGTTACACCCTCCCCACCTTGTTTAAAATCTCGTCCTCGAGATTTACCGGAACAAATGAGGATATTTTCGCTTCATTTCCGATTCTAGCTCTCATGTATACTCTAGTCCTCTTTTCGAATCCCATTTTACTGTAACTAATACCAGTCTCTTGTGCTTGAGGAACTTGACTTTTCTGTCTTCTATTTGAAGAGGTTTTTCCACGAACTTCAACTTTTCATTTACCTCTATATCTTGAAGATGGACTACCAGGGATTCATCAGACAAACATTTCTTGAGATTAGATACATGAAATACGTCATGTACCCCGGATAATTCTTCTGGTAGCTGTAAGCGATAGGCAACTGGTCCTATTCGCTGGATTACTGGGAATGGTCCTATGTACGTTGGATTAGCTTTCCTTTCTTACCGAATCGAACTACCCCTTTCCAAGGAGAAACTTTTAAGAGTACCTTGTCTCCAACTTGAAATTCTAGTGGCTTGCGTCGGTTGTCGGCATAACTCTTCTGGCGATCTCGAGCTGTTTTCAGTCTTTCCTTGACTTGGGTTATTTTGTCGGTAGTTTCTTGTACAATCTCGGGACCTGACAATTGGCTTTCTCCTATTTCTCCCCAGCAAACTAGAGTTCTACACTTTCGTCCATACAGTGCTTCGAATGGGGCAGCTTCGATACTTGCATGATAACTATTATTATAGGAGAATTCAATTAAGGGTAGGTGGTTATCCCAGTTTCCACCAAAGTCTATTACACATGCCCTGAGCATGTCTTCCAAGGTTTGGATCGTACTTTCACTTTGTCCGTCTGTTTGGGGATGGTATGCAGTACTTAAATTCAGCCCTGAGCATGTCTTCCAAGGTTTGGATCATTACATTGACCCATTTAAGTACCTTGCCTCAATATTTACTAAGTAATAGCGATGTAAATATCCACTCGATATTTATTTCTGAAATCAAACAACTCATCAAACCATTAGTCGATATTGTCAAAAAGTGGTATTTCCACCTTTTGACCCGTTGGTCTAAATGACCGCTAATATTGGCGAGATAAAGCTTATTGCCATCTCGTCTACACGACTCGTTCCGATTTACACCGCACGGTCGTTTTAACTAAAAACCACCTCTTAACGCTTTTTGGCCTATTAAGGCTTACGTAATATATATCTTTCAAAAACCGATAATTATTGTCAACAAGTGTCCAAATATCAATTTTTACCCTTATTGGTTATCTTGTTCCGTACGACTACACGCCGGAAACACCATATCTCAATTTCCCCTTTGTCTTGTTCGGAATCAAAACAACAAAAGGACATTCTAAACTATATGACTAGTGTAAGCTATACTTACCTTGCATCCATGCCACGCTTTTCTTTCCGTACGCGCTCCGTTTGACCCGCTTCATCCACAAGCTTCCACCTAGCTTGTTACGCGTAAAACTATCATCATCGTTTTCAAGGTGGTTAGTTTAATCATAATTTAATACGATTATTCCACCTTACAAATTTCATATCAAAACTACCATTTATCGGATTATAGGTCAGTTTGACTTTCAATAGTCAACTAACTTCAATCATATTATACACACAATAAGCTCAATCAACATCACGTTTAGAACCCCTATTATTCCGTATTACACGTAGTTAGTCGAGTTAGCCAATTACGCGTTTCTTTCATACTTTCATTATGTCAACATTCATTCGGGCATTTTAACAAACACCTAATGTGCATAATATTACTTATTTACTAACTAGTTCATAACTAGTTATCCTTACCAAGATTTACATCAACACATTCAAACCTCTAAGTCTAGTGTTCATGAACTATGTCAAGAACTTATAGTATCATCTCAATATTCATAAATCTTACATTCTAACATGAGTGTTCATCATATCAACATAAAACCCACTTAGCTTATCAATGGATCATCATGAATCTCATAGATTATCCAACAATCTAACATGTTATTTGACTAGGGTTTACTCCTAGACATCATATTACTTCAAGATTCACTCATGCATGACACAATCAAGCTCAATTTCAGTTTTTCACAATTAACCTAGAACTTGAAATGAATCAAAATACTAGAATTTCGCATACCTTATGATCCCTTCAGTGAGGTGATCATTAATTCGTGTTTAGAACTTGATTTGGGACTGAATTGAACCTCCAATTTCTGAGATTTGTGAAGTTTTTGGGTTTGAAGAACCCTGGTCGCCCTCCTCTTCTCCTGATCGAACCAGACACCAAAATGGTGTGTTTGGTTTTTGTTTTAATTATTTCTAGTTTCCCTTTTTACAAGATTAACCCCTCATCTTTTGTGTAACTTATAGTTTGGCATGTTTTTAACCTTATTATAGGTTATTTCTAGACTATTAGCTAACTAGGTTATAGTTCCTAGTCAGTAAATTCTTGTTTATTTAATAATCCAAATATTCACCGGGTTACTTTTACCACTAAAGGTAAATTACCCGTCTTTTAATGTAAACGTGATTTGATTACCAAACCCGTTTTCGGGGTGTTACAAGTCTACCCCCCTTAAAGAGGTTTCGTCCTCGAAACCCTTTTCTTACATAATTCATTGAGTTTAACTCAATGCATCTGTTCCGAGAATCTTTAAAACATTACTTATACTTTAACCAATTATTGGTATTACCAGAAAAGTATGGTAATATCTTTTTGGTTAATAATCATCTACGTATTATATTCGGCATACGGTAACTTGAAATAACGTAATCTCGTTATTTCCACTAGTTTAATTAACTTAGCGATATCCATCATTTTCGCATACTATCGAATTCTTTATGAATCCGTTACTTTGACCAGTTTAAAGGTCTTTAGTGAAATCTTTCACTTTTAGCAACGAATTCTTTTATTTTCAAATTTATTTATTCGGTTCAATTATCCCGAATCTACCTCTTGCAAGCAAACCAATTTCCTGTTTTGAATTGCTGGCCTTAACCGGTCTCACTAACTAGTCTTATTAGTCCAGTTACTTTTTACCGCTTGCTTGGTTATAACATGATTCTACTTCGCATTACATTTCTTGACCGTGATTGTGTTACATCATGTTTTAATTTATATCAAAATTTCATTTTCGAAAATATCACTTTTCGAATATATCGTCTTGCGCCTATCAGTGTCAAGACTTGTATCTTTCATGCTTACTATTTAAATTCCTATCAGAATTTATGTTTGTAAAACATTATTTCTTACTAAAACCGAAGTTTTAGTTTTAGGATCTTCTCTTTAACTTTTGTCAATTATCCATACCAGGATATTGACATTTCATAATTTATTTTTATTTGGTTATATCCCATTACCGGGCTCATTATTCTCTTGCATTTAATGCTACCTTTGTCTGGCTAGTGCTCATTTGTGCCATTCGGCGTTATATTGTATTCAACATGTTTGACCTATTAATGTGAAATCCATCACTTATAAACAATCAACTTTATTCTTTATTCAACCCATTCGACTTCGAATAGTTGAACATATATACTCACAATTTCTATATAAGAGATTTTATAGTCATAACTCGTAATCCAAGTTACTTTGATTTTTCAACCCGCGTTCACGTCTCATGGTTTACGCATGTGTTTAATTCTTACCCATCCACCGGGTGTTTTACCGAAATCGTTATTATTGCACCCCTCCCGGTATGCATTAAGACCTCGCTTCATTTTTATATTCCGACTTTGTCTTTAAGTTTGACGTTTTACAAAAACGACTCGTTTAGGGACATATTCGCATTTTCCGGGTTCGAGTGTAAGTACACTCCCTCCCAATGCTCGTCTAAATCATTTTTCATGTTTGCGTTTTCTGGGTTCGAGTGTAAGTACACTCCCTCCCAATACTTGTCTAAATCATTTTACATGCTTGTGTTTTCTGGGTTCGAGTGTAAGTACACTCCCTCCCAATACTTGTCTAAATCATTTTACATGCTTGTGTTTTCTGGGTTCGAGTGTAAGTACACTCCCTCCCAATACTTGTCTAAATCATTTTTCATGCTTCTTTGTCCCTTCATTCGGGCTCATTATCTTGATGTAATACGCTTCCGTCACTCGGTTGTGCGTTTACATTATCATCCAACATTTTGCTTATCTGATTCATTTGGGTACTTTTAAGTTAGCCCCAATTCACACTGTCCTTACTACATCGGATGTAAACGTGTCCGCCATAAGAAGTTCATGGTATCATATGCCACTACTTACTTGGCCAGAGTAAGCGATTAACACATGACACACATGACCTTTTTATAGTTTTCACATCTCGCCCTATGTAAGTAACGCCTCTATTTGTTTCTCTTGGAAACAATATCCCGAATACATTTTCTATTCGGGTTTTTCCAAGTTTTTAATCTACATATGCAACTTTCAATTTCTACTTATTTGTTGCATACTACTATTTGTGCGATTATTTAAAATGTGCACCTGGTAATGTTTGCCCCAACAGGCGTTCCTTGTCATTAACCTTGTTCGCGGTCGTTACGCGATTTAGTTCTCGGTGAGCATGCTCCTCTCGTCATACTTCGGACCGTTCTATCATTACATCAACAATTCGTTTGACTCTCGTCATCTTCAAACGCAAGTGTCCTTCATTTACAACATTCACAAAAAGTTAGTAAAGTCAACTTCAATAATCGCCCGCATTATAATACAAGGCATTTTCTACTATACACGTCAACGCGCGTATTTTCATCAACTATATCAATCATCTTAATTGGGGTAACGTGTATCACACGATAGCCCTATGTGTTGTTTACAACACTTTAGCATACATGTACTTACCGGATTTGCGATCAAGCCACGAACCGAACACAATTCTTTATCAAGAGCGTAAGGTTTAAGTCCAAGCATGGTTCTCCCCACCATACTTGAATCTCTTAAACCAGTGCTCTGATACCAACTTGTAACACCCTAGTTATTTTATATGTAAATACCAACAATTAGATGTGTAGTTAAGACTACACATGCTATAAAACACGGGTTTATTAAAACTTTTACAAATCATAGGTTATTCTACAAAACGTGATCGAATTCGTTGTTTAAAATCTACAACGTTGCAATGTGCGGAAGCGTGTATCTTTATCGTGTTCGGTTCTTCGCTGAGCTTGATCGTCTTCCGGCATCCCAGAAAGTACCTACATTTCATAAACATGAAATGCTTTAGTCATACGGTATTTAAAACGCATCTAAACGAGTCCGGAAAACAAAACTGATCAAAAATACATTTTTGTACAGGGTCCACCGTAAATTACGGTGGACACCGTAATTTACGGTAGTCCTTGTTTTGATTTGTTTCCACCGTAAATCAGGAGTGTTTCACCGTAAATCATTTCAGGTCCACCGTAAATTACGGTGGCACCGTAATTTACGGTGGCACCTGCATCCCACCTTTCCATTTTGCCGTAATTTGACACGAAATCTTTCGTATCTTTCAAACCGCTTATCCGTTTGACCTACCGTTTCTTCCTGCATGTTTGTAATTTGATTCTCCATCATATGGAGTTAAAATCCGACATCCGGCTTGATAAAATTCAAGACTTTTAAGTCTTCGGCTTATTACTCTTTTACCAAAATTTGACCCGTTCGTGGTTTTTATCAAACATACAAGTTTATTTGACCCTTATTTCTCATAAACCTATTAAATTCAAAGGTGTCTAACATATTGGGTTCCAATTATAGAATTATATACATTCTTTAACCCTTTTTCACCCATACGCTTATTTTGACCCGTTTGAGGTATTCAAGCATATTTTAAGCACCAAATGCTTTCGTTCATTTCTAAATACATATATCCACATTTCTTAACAAAGGATCTTCCACCACAACTATATTTGTGGTGGATTCGATGTGGTGATTTATATATATACCAGAATTTACCCTTCAAATAGTTATTTTACGGCAAAGACTCAAATAGAGCCATTTGACTAACGTTTTACATCTTTCAACTTCTATACTCCTCCTAAGTAATTATTTAATTGTAAAACTCATTTCCAAACAACCTTTAAGGGTTGTTTGTTCAATTTAGCCTACAAGGGCGTTTTGGTCAATATTAGTCCTTCATTTACGACGAATGACTTTTAGTTACTTGTTTAACCCAACTCCGAACTTTTAACTATGATTTTATTTAAAAGGGCACTAGGCCTTTCAAATATAATGACCATCGTCCGTAACCTTTGGTTTACCTATTAAAGTAACCAAAAACTTAAATTTAGACTTCGTTTAACTCTCATTAGCCTTACATTTAAATGAGAGTTTTCTTATTATGCGTACCTGTCTCGGATCATTACATTGACCCATTTAAGTACCTTGCCTCAATATTTACTAAGTAATAGCGATGTAAATATCCACTCGATATTTATTTCTGAAATCAAACAACTCATCAAACCATTAGTCGATATTGTCAAAAAGTGGTATTTCCACCTTTTGACCCGTTGGTCTAAATGACCGCTAATATTGGCGAGATAAAGCTTATTGCCATCTCGTCTACACGACTCGTTCCGATTTACACCGCACGGTCGTTTTAACTAAAAACCACCTCTTAACGCTTTTTGGCCTATTAAGGCTTACGTAATATATATCTTTCAAAAACCGATAATTATTGTCAACAAGTGTCCAAATATCAATTTTTACCCTTATTGGTTATCTTGTTCCGTACGACTACACGCTGGAAACACCATATCTCAATTTCCCCTTTGTCTTGTTCGGAATCAAAACAACAAAAGGACATTCTAAACTATATGACTAGTGTAAGCTATACTTACCTTGCATCCATGCCACGCTTTTCTTTCCGTACGCGCTCCGTTTGACCCGCTTCATCCACAAGCTTCCACCTAGCTTGTTACGTGTCAAACTATCATCATCGTTTTCAAGGTGGTTAGTTTAATCATAATTTAATACGATTATTCCACCTTACAAATTTCATATCAAAACTACCATTTATCGGATTATAGGTCAGTTTGACTTTCAATAGTCAACTAACTTCAATCATATTATACACACAATAAGCTCAATCAACATCACGTTTAGAACCCCTATTATTCCGTATTACACGTAGTTAGTCGAGTTAGCCAATTACGCGTTTCTTTCATACTTTCATTATGTCAACATTCATTCGGGCATTTTAACAAACACCTAATGTGCATAATATTACTTATTTACTAACTAGTTCATAACTAGTTATCTTTACCAAGATTTACATCAACACATTCAAACCTCTAAGTCTAGTGTTCATGAACTATGTCAAGAACTTATATTATCATCTCAATATTCATAAATCTTACATTCTAACATGAGTGTTCATCATATCAACATAAAACCCACTTAGCTTATCAATGGATCATCATGAATCTCATAGATTATCCAACAATCTAACATGTTATTTGACTAGGGTTTACTCCTAGACATCATATTACTTCAAGATTCACTCATGCATGACACAATCAAGCTCAATTTCAGTTTTTCACAATTAACCTAGAACTTGAGATGAATCAAAATACTAGAATTTCGCATACCTTATGATCCCTTCAGTGAGGTGATCATTAATTCGTGTTTAGAACTTGATTTGGGACTGAATTGAACCTCTAATTTCTGAGATTTGTGAAGTTTTTGGGTTTGAAGAACCCTGGTCGCCCTCCTCTTCTCCTGATCGAACCAGACACCAAAATGGTGTGTTTGGTTTTTGTTTTAATTATTTCTAGTTTCCCTTTTTACAAGATTAACCCCTCATCTTTTGTGTAACTTATAGTTTGGCATGTTTTTAACCTTATTATAGGTTATTTCTAGACTATTAGCTAACTAGGTTATAGTTCCTAGTAAGTAAATTCTTGTTTATTTAATAATCCAAATATTCACCGGGTTACTTTTACCACTAAAGGTAAATTACCCGTCTTTTAATGTAAACGTGATTTGATTACCAAACCCGTTTTCGGGGTGTTACAAGTCTACCCCCCCTTAAAGAGGTTTCGTCCTCGAAACCCTTTTCTTACATAATTCATTGAGTTTAACTCAATGCATCTGTTCCGAGAATCTTTAAAACATTACTTATACTTTAACCAATTATTGGTATTACCAGAAAAGTATGGTAATATCTTTTTGGTTAATAATCATCTACGTATTATATTCGGCATACGGTAACTTGAAATAACGTAATCTCGTTATTTCCACTAGTTTAATTAACTTAGCGATATCCATCATTTTCGCATACTATCGAATTCTTTATGAATCCGTTACTTTGACCAGTTTAAAGGTCTTTAGTGAAATCTTTCACTTTTAGCAACGAATTCTTTTATTTTCAAATTTATTTATTCGGTTCAATTATCCCGAATCTACCTCTTGCAAGCAAACCAATTTCCTGTTTTGAATTGCTGGCCTTAACCGGTCTCACTAACTAGTCTTATTAGTCCAGTTACTTTTTACCGCTTGCTTGGTTATAACATGATTCTACTTCGCATTACATTTCTTGACCGTGATTGTGTTACATCATGTTTTAATTTATATCAAAATTTCATTTTCGAAAATATCACTTTTCGAATATATCGTCTTGCGCCTATCAGTGTCAAGACTTGTATCTTTCATGCTTACTATTTAAATTCCTATCAGAATTTATGTTTGTAAAACATTATTTCTTACTAAAACCGAAGTTTTAGTTTTAGGATCTTCTCTTTAACTTTTGTCAATTATCCATACCAGGATATTGACATTTCATAATTTATTTTTATTTGGTTATATCCCATTACCGGGCTCATTATTCTCTTGCATTTAATGCTACCTTTGTCTGGCTAGTGCTCATTTGTGCCATTCGGCGTTATATTGTATTCAACATGTTTGACCTATTAATGTGAAATCCATCACTTATAAACAATCAACTTTATTCTTTATTCAACCCATTCGACTTCGAATAGTTGAACATATATACTCACAATTTCTATATAAGAGATTTTATAGTCATAACTCGTAATCCAAGTTACTTTGATTTTTCAACCCGCGTTCACGTCTCATGGTTTACGCATGTGTTTAATTCTTACCCATCCACCGGGTGTTTTACCGAAATCGTTATTATTGCACCCCTCCCGGTATGCATTAAGACCTCGCTTCATTTTTATATTCCGACTTTGTCTTTAAGTTTGACGTTTTACAAAAACGACTCGTTTAGGGACATATTCGCATTTTCCGGGTTCGAGTGTAAGTACACTCCCTCCCAATGCTCGTCTAAATCATTTTTCATGTTTGCGTTTTCTGGGTTCGAGTGTAAGTACACTCCCTCCCAATACTTGTCTAAATCATTTTACATGCTTGTGTTTTCTGGGTTCGAGTGTAAGTACACTCCCTCCCAATACTTGTCTAAATCATTTTACATGCTTGTGTTTTCTGGGTTCGAGTGTAAGTACACTCCCTCCCAATACTTGTCTAAATCATTTTTCATGCTTCTTTGTCCCTTCATTCGGGCTCATTATCTTGATGTAATACGCTTCCGTCACTCGGTTGTGCGTTTACATTATCATCCAACATTTTGCTTATCTGATTCATTTGGGTACTTTTAAGTTAGCCCCAATTCACACTGTCCTTACTACATCGGATGTAAACGTGTCCGCCATAAGAAGTTCATGGTATCATATGCCACTACTTACTTGGCCAGAGTAAGCGATTAACACATGACACACATGACCTTTTTATAGTTTTCACATCTCGCCCTATGTAAGTAACGCCTCTATTTGTTTCTCTTGGAAACAATATCCCGAATACATTTTCTATTCGGGTTTTTCCAAGTTTTTAATCTACATATGCAACTTTCAATTTCTACTTATTTGTTGCATACTACTATTTGTGCGATTATTTAAAATGTGCACCTGGTAATGTTTGCCCCAACAGGCGTTCCTTGTCATTAACCTTGTTCGCGGTCGTTACGCGATTTAGTTCTCGGTGAGCATGCTCCTCTCGTCATACTTCGGACCGTTCTATCATTACATCAACAATTCGTTTGACTCTCGTCATCTTCAAACGCAAGTGTCCTTCATTTACAACATTCACAAAAAGTTAGTAAAGTCAACTTCAATAATCGCCCGCATTATAATACAAGGCATTTTCTACTATACACGTCAACGCGCGTATTTTCATCAACTATATCAATCATCTTAATTGGGGTAACGTGTATCACACGATAGCCCTATGTGTTGTTTACAACACTTTAGCATACATGTACTTACCGGATTTGCGATCAAGCCACGAACCGAACACAATTCTTTATCAAGAGCGTAAGGTTTAAGTCCAAGCATGGTTCTCCCCACCATACTTGAATCTCTTAAACCAGTGCTCTGATACCAACTTGTAACACCCTAGTTATTTTATATGTAAATACCAACAATTAGATGTGTAGTTAAGACTACACATGCTATAAAACACGGGTTTATTAAAACTTTTACAAATCATAGGTTATTCTACAAAACGTGATCGAATTCGTTGTTTAAAATCTACAACGTTGCAATGTGCGGAAGCGTGTATCTTTATCGTGTTCGGTTCTTCGCTGAGCTTGATCGTCTTCCGGCATCCCAGAAAGTACCTACATTTCATAAACATGAAATGCTTTAGTCATACGGTATTTAAAACGCATCTAAACGAGTCCGGAAAACAAAACTGATCAAAAATACATTTTTGTACAGGGTCCACCGTAAATTACGGTGGACACCGTAATTTACGGTAGTCCTTGTTTTGATTTGTTTCCACCGTAAATCAGGAGTGTTTCACCGTAAATCATTTCAGGTCCACCGTAAATTACGGTGGCACCGTAATTTACGGTGGCACCTGCATCCCACCTTTCCATTTTGCCGTAATTTGACACGAAATCTTTCGTATCTTTCAAACCGCTTATCCGTTTGACCTACCGTTTCTTCCTGCATGTTTGTAATTTGATTCTCCATCATATGGAGTTAAAATCCGACATCCGGCTTGATAAAATTCAAGACTTTTAAGTCTTCGGCTTATTACTCTTTTACCAAAATTTGACCCGTTCGTGGTTTTTATCAAACATACAAGTTTATTTGACCCTTATTTCTCATAAACCTATTAAATTCAAAGGTGTCTAACATATTGGGTTCCAATTATAGAATTATATACATTCTTTAACCCTTTTTCACCCATACGCTTATTTTGACCCGTTTGAGGTATTCAAGCATATTTTAAGCACCAAATGCTTTCGTTCATTTCTAAATACATATATCCACATTTCTTAACAAAGGATCTTCCACCACAACTATATTTGTGGTGGATTCGATGTGGTGATTTATATATATACCAGAATTTACCCTTCAAATAGTTATTTTACGGCAAAGACTCAAATAGAGCCATTTGACTAACGTTTTACATCTTTCAACTTCTATACTCCTCCGAAGTAATTATTTAATTGTAAAACTCATTTCCAAACAACCTTTAAGGGTTGTTTGTTCAATTTAGCCTACAAGGGCGTTTTGGTCAATATTAGTCCTTCATTTACGACGAATGACTTTTAGTTACTTGTTTAACCCAACTCCGAACTTTTAACTATGATTTTATTTAAAAGGGCACTAGGCCTTTCAAATATAATGACCATCGTCCGTAACCTTTGGTTTACCTATTAAAGTAACCAAAAACTTAAATTTAGACTTCGTTTAACTCTCATTAGCCTTACATTTAAATGAGAGTTTTCTTATTATGCGTACCTGTCTCGGATCATTACATTGACCCATTTAAGTACCTTGCCTCAATATTTACTAAGTAATAGCGATGTAAATATCCACTCGATATTTATTTCTGAAATCAAACAACTCATCAAACCATTAGTCGATATTGTCAAAAAGTGGTATTTCCACCTTTTGACCCGTTGGTCTAAATGACCGCTAATATTGGCGAGATAAAGCTTATTGCCATCTCGTCTACACGACTCGTTCCGATTTACACCGCACGGTCGTTTTAACTAAAAACCACCTCTTAACGCTTTTTGGCCTATTAAGGCTTACGTAATATATATCTTTCAAAAACCGATAATTATTGTCAACAAGTGTCCAAATATCAATTTTTACCCTTATTGGTTATCTTGTTCCGTACGACTACACGCTGGAAACACCATATCTCAATTTCCCCTTTGTCTTGTTCGGAATAAAAACAACAAAAGGACATTCTAAACTATATGACTAGTGTAAGCTATACTTACCTTGCATCCATGCCACGCTTTTCTTTCCGTACGCGCTCCGTTTGACCCGCTTCATCCACAAGCTTCCACCTAGCTTGTTACGTGTCAAACTATCATCATCGTTTTCAAGGTGGTTAGTTTAATCATAATTTAATACGATTATTCCACCTTACAAATTTCATATCAAAACTACCATTTATCGGATTATAGGTCAGTTTGACTTTCAATAGTCAACTAACTTCAATCATATTATACACACAATAAGCTCAATCAACATCACGTTTAGAACCCCTATTATTCCGTATTACACGTAGTTAGTCGAGTTAGCCAATTACGCGTTTCTTTCATACTTTCATTATGTCAACATTCATTCGGGCATTTTAACAAACACCTAATGTGCATAATATTACTTATTTACTAACTAGTTCATAACTAGTTATCTTTACCAAGATTTACATCAACACATTCAAACCTCTAAGTCTAGTGTTCATGAACTATGTCAAGAACTTATATTATCATCTCAATATTCATAAATCTTACATTCTAACATGAGTGTTCATCATATCAACATAAAACCCACTTAGCTTATCAATGGATCATCATGAATCTCATAGATTATCCAACAATCTAACATGTTATTTGACTAGGGTTTACTCCTAGACATCATATTACTTCAAGATTCACTCATGCATGACACAATCAAGCTCAATTTCAGTTTTTCACAATTAACCTAGAACTTGAGATGAATCAAAATACTAGAATTTCGCATACCTTATGATCCCTTCAGTGAGGTGATCATTAATTCGTGTTTAGAACTTGATTTGGGACTGAATTGAACCTCTAATTTCTGAGATTTGTGAAGTTTTTGGGTTTGAAGAACCCTGGTCGCCCTCCTCTTCTCCTGATCGAACCAGACACCAAAATGGTGTGTTTGGTTTTTGTTTTAATTATTTCTAGTTTCCCTTTTTACAAGATTAACCCCTCATCTTTTGTGTAACTTATAGTTTGGCATGTTTTTAACCTTATTATAGGTTATTTCTAGACTATTAGCTAACTAGGTTATAGTTCCTAGTAAGTAAATTCTTGTTTATTTAATAATCCAAATATTCACCGGGTTACTTTTACCACTAAAGGTAAATTACCCGTCTTTTAATGTAAACGTGATTTGATTACCAAACCCGTTTTCGGGGTGTTACAAGTCTACCCCCCCTTAAAGAGGTTTCGTCCTCGAAACCCTTTTCTTACATAATTCATTGAGTTTAACTCAATGCATCTGTTCCGAGAATCTTTAAAACATTACTTATACTTTAACCAATTATTGGTATTACCAGAAAAGTATGGTAATATCTTTTTGGTTAATAATCATCTACGTATTATATTCGGCATACGGTAACTTGAAATAACGTAATCTCGTTATTTCCACTAGTTTAATTAACTTAGCGATATCCATCATTTTCGCATACTATCGAATTCTTTATGAATCCGTTACTTTGACCAGTTTAAAGGTCTTTAGTGAAATCTTTCACTTTTAGCAACGAATTCTTTTATTTTCAAATTTATTTATTCGGTTCAATTATCCCGAATCTACCTCTTGCAAGCAAACCAATTTCCTGTTTTGAATTGCTGGCCTTAACCGGTCTCACTAACTAGTCTTATTAGTCCAGTTACTTTTTACCGCTTGCTTGGTTATAACATGATTCTACTTCGCATTACATTTCTTGACCGTGATTGTGTTACATCATGTTTTAATTTATATCAAAATTTCATTTTCGAAAATATCACTTTTCGAATATATCGTCTTGCGCCTATCAGTGTCAAGACTTGTATCTTTCATGCTTACTATTTAAATTCCTATCAGAATTTATGTTTGTAAAACATTATTTCTTACTAAAACCGAAGTTTTAGTTTTAGGATCTTCTCTTTAACTTTTGTCAATTATCCATACCAGGATATTGACATTTCATAATTTATTTTTATTTGGTTATATCCCATTACCGGGCTCATTATTCTCTTGCATTTAATGCTACCTTTGTCTGGCTAGTGCTCATTTGTGCCATTCGGCGTTATATTGTATTCAACATGTTTGACCTATTAATGTGAAATCCATCACTTATAAACAATCAACTTTATTCTTTATTCAACCCATTCGACTTCGAATAGTTGAACATATATACTCACAATTTCTATATAAGAGATTTTATAGTCATAACTCGTAATCCAAGTTACTTTGATTTTTCAACCCGCGTTCACGTCTCATGGTTTACGCATGTGTTTAATTCTTACCCATCCACCGGGTGTTTTACCGAAATCGTTATTATTGCACCCCTCCCGGTATGCATTAAGACCTCGCTTCATTTTTATATTCCGACTTTGTCTTTAAGTTTGACGTTTTACAAAAACGACTCGTTTAGGGACATATTCGCATTTTCCGGGTTCGAGTGTAAGTACACTCCCTCCCAATGCTCGTCTAAATCATTTTTCATGTTTGCGTTTTCTGGGTTCGAGTGTAAGTACACTCCCTCCCAATACTTGTCTAAATCATTTTACATGCTTGTGTTTTCTGGGTTCGAGTGTAAGTACACTCCCTCCCAATACTTGTCTAAATCATTTTACATGCTTGTGTTTTCTGGGTTCGAGTGTAAGTACACTCCCTCCCAATACTTGTCTAAATCATTTTTCATGCTTCTTTGTCCCTTCATTCGGGCTCATTATCTTGATGTAATACGCTTCCGTCACTCGGTTGTGCGTTTACATTATCATCCAACATTTTGCTTATCTGATTCATTTGGGTACTTTTAAGTTAGCCCCAATTCACACTGTCCTTACTACATCGGATGTAAACGTGTCCGCCATAAGAAGTTCATGGTATCATATGCCACTACTTACTTGGCCAGAGTAAGCGATTAACACATGACACACATGACCTTTTTATAGTTTTCACATCTCGCCCTATGTAAGTAACGCCTCTATTTGTTTCTCTTGGAAACAATATCCCGAATACATTTTCTATTCGGGTTTTTCCAAGTTTTAAATCTACATATGCAACTTTCAATTTCTACTTATTTCTTGCATACTACTATTTGTGCGATTATTTAAAATGTGCACCTGGTAATGTTTGCCCCAACAGGCGTTCCTTGTCATTAACCTTGTTCGCGGTCGTTACGCGATTTAGTTCTCGGTGAGCATCCTCCTCTCGTCATACTTCGGACCGTTCTATCATTACATCAACAATTCGTTTGACTCTCGTCATCTTCAAACGCGAGTGTCCTTCATTTACAACATTCACAAAAAGTTAGTAAAGTCAACTTCAATAATCGCCCGCATTATAATACAAGGCATTTTCTACTATACACGTCAACGCGCGTATTTTCATCAACTATATCAATCATCTTAATTGGGGTAACGTGTATCACACGATAGCCCTATGTGTTGTTTACAACACTTTAGCATACATGTACTTACCGGATTTGCGATCAAGCCACGAACCGAACACTATTCTTTATCAAGAGCGTAAGGTTTAAGTCCAAGCATGGTTCTCCCAACCATACTTGAATCTCTTAAACCAGTGCTCTGATACCAACTTGTAACACCCTAGTTATTTTATATGTAAATACCAACAATTAGATGTGTAGTTAAGACTACACATGCTATAAAATACGGGTTTATTAAAACTTTTACAAATCATAGGTTATTCTACAAAACGTGATCGAATTCGTTGTTTAAAATCTACAACGTTGCAATGTGCGGAAGCGTGTATCTTTATCGTGTTCGGTTCTTCGCTGAGCTTGATCGTCTTCCGGCATCCCAGAAAGTACCTACATTTCATAAACATGAAATGCTTTAGTCATACGGTATTTAAAACGCATCTAAACGAGTCCGGAAAACAAAACTGATCAAAAATACATTTTTGTACAGGGTCCACCGTAAATTACGGTGGACACCGTAATTTACGGTAGTCCTTGTTTTGATTTGTTTCCACCGTAAATCAGGAGTGTTTCACCGTAAATCATTTCAGGTCCACCGTAAATTACGGTGGCACCGTAATTTACGGTGGCACCTGCATCCCACCTTTCCATTTTGCCGTAATTTGACACGAAATCTTTCGTATCTTTCAAACCGCTTATCCGTTTGACCTACCGTTTCTTCCTGCATGTTTGTAATTTGATTCTCCATCATATGGATTTAAAATCCGACATCCGGCTTGATAAAATTCAAGACTTTTAAGTCTTTGGCTTATTACTCTTTTACCAAAATTTGACCCGTTCGTGGTTTTTATCAAACATACAAGTTTATTTGACCCTTATTTCTCATAAACCTATTAAATTCAAAGATGTCTAACATATTGGGTTCCAATTATAGAATTATATACATTCTTTAACCCTTTTTCACCCATACGCTTATTTTGACCCGTTTGAGGTATTCAAGCATATTTTAAGCACCAAATGCTTTCGTTCATTTCTAAATACATATATCCACATTTCTTAACAAAGGATCTTCCACCACAACTATATTTGTGGTGGATTCGATGTGGTGATTTATATATATACCAGAATTTACCCTTCAAATAGTTATTTTACGGCAAAGACTCAAATAGAGCCATTTGACTAACGTTTTACATCTTTCAACTTCTATACTCCTCCGAAGTAATTATTTAATTGTAAAACTCATTTCCAAACAACCTTTAAGGGTTGTTTGTTCAATTTAGCCTACAATGGCGTTTTGGTCAATATTAGTCCTTCATTTACGACGAATGACTTTTAGTTACTTGTTTAACCCAACTCCGATCTTTTAACTATGATTTTATTTAAAAGGGCACTAGGCCTTTCAAATATAATGACCATCGTCCGTAACCTTTGGTTTACCTATTAAAGTAACCAAAAACTTAAATTTAGACTTCGTTTAACTCTCATTAGCCTTACATTTAAATGAGAGTTTTCTTATTATGCGTACCTGTCTCGGATCATTACATTGACCCATTTAAGTACCTTGCCTCAATATTTACTAAGTAATAGCGATGTAAATATCCACTCGATATTTATTTCTGAAATCAAACAACTCATCAAACCACTAGTCGATATTGTCAAAAAGTGGTATTTCCACCTTTTGACCCGTTGGTCTAAATGACCGCTAATATTGGCGAGATAAAGCTTATTGCCATCTCGTCTACACGACTCGTTCCGATTTACACCGCACGGTCGTTTTAACTAAAAACCACCTCTTAACGCTTTTTGGCCTATTAAGGCTTACGTAATATATATCTTTCAAAAACCGATAATTATTGTCAACAAGTGTCCAAATATCAATTTTTACCCTTATTGGTTATCTTGTTCCGTACGACTACACGCCGGAAACACCATATCTCAATTTCCCCTTTGTCTTGTTCGGAATCAAAACAACAAAAGGACATTCTAAACTATATGACTAGTGTAAGCTATACTTACCTTGCATCCATGCCACGCTTTTCTTTCCGTACGCGCTCCGTTTGACCCGCTTCATCCACAAGCTTCCACCTAGCTTGTTACGCGTCAAACTATCATCATCGTTTTCAAGGTGGTTAGTTTAATCATAATTTAATACGATTATTCCACCTTACAAATTTCATATCAAAACTACCATTTATCGGATTATAGGTCAGTTTGACTTTCAATAGTCAACTAACTTCAATCATATTATACACACAATAAGCTCAATCAACATCACGTTTAGAACCCCTATTATTCCGTATTACACGTAGTTAGTCGAGTTAGCCAATTACGCGTTTCTTTCATACTTTCATTATGTCAACATTCATTCGGGCATTTTAACAAACACCTAATGTGCATAATATTACTTATTTACTAACTAGTTCATAACTAGTTATCTTTACCAAGATTTACATCAACACATTCAAACCTCTAAGTCTAGTGTTCATGAACTATATCAAGAACTTATATTATCATCTCAATATTCATAAATCTTACATTCTAACATGAGTGTTCATCATATCAACATAAAACCCACTTAGCTTATCAATGGATCATCATGAATCTCATAGATTATCCAACAATCTAACATGTTATTTGACTAGGGTTTACTCCTAGACATCATATTACTTCAAGATTCACTCATGCATGACACAATCAAGCTCAATTTCAGTTTTTCACAATTAACCTAGAACTTGAGATGAATCAAAATACTAGAATTTCGCATACCTTATGATCCCTTCAGTGAGGTGATCATTAATTCGTGTTTAGAACTTGATTTGGGACTGAATTGAACCTCCAATTTCTGAGATTTGTGAAGTTTTTGGGTTTGAAGAACCCTGGTCGCCCTCCTCTTCTCCTGATCGAACCAGACACCAAAATGGTGTGTTTGGTTTTTGTTTTAATTATTTCTAGTTTCCCTTTTTACAAGATTAACCCCTCATCTTTTGTGTAACTTATAGTTTGGCATGTTTTTAACCTTATTATAGGTTATTTCTAGACTATTAGCTAACTAGGTTATAGTTCCTAGTCAGTAAATTCTTGTTTATTTAATAATCCAAATATTCACCGGGTTACTTTTACCACTAAAGGTAAATTACCCGTCTTTTAATGTAAACGTGATTTGATTACCAAACCCGTTTTCGGGGTGTTACAAAGATCCTAAGGCTTCTTCTTGTTTATGTCCCTATTCAAACTTAACTGTTTTACAGATTTAGTTTAGTTAATGGTATAGCTATCTTGGAAAAAAAATTCTTAATAAACCGTCTATAGTATCTGGCTAAACCTATAAAACTCCTAATTTCAATTGCAGATTGCGGAACCTTCCATTTGGTAATTGCTGCTATCTTAACAGAATCTACCTGAATACCTTCATGATTCACCATGTGACCTAGAATTTGCACTTCTGGCAGCCAAAATTCACACTTCGAGAATTTGGCGTAAAGCTTCTCTTTTCTTAACAAAGTTAAGAGTGCATGCAAGTGCTGACAATGTTCTTCCTGACTTTTGGAATAAATAAGTATATCGTTGATGAAGACAATTACAAATTTATCCAAATATGGTTTACAGATCCTATTCATCATGTCCATGAATACTGCAGGTGCATTCGTTAATCCGAAGGGCATGATTGTAAACTCGTAATGACCATACCTAGTCCTGAAAGCAGTTTTAGGTATGTCTTCCTCTTGTACTTTCAATTGATGATATCCGGAACGTAAGTCGATCTTAGAAAATATTTATCTCCTTGGAATTGATCAAATAGATCATCAATTCTAGGTAATGGTTATCGATTCTTAATTGTAACTTTATTCAATTCTCTATAATCAATACACATTCTTATCGAACCATCCTTTTTCTTAACGAACAACACTGGTGCCCCTCCCCGGGGATAAACTAGGTTGTATAAAACCTTTACTTAGTAATTCATCTAATTGCTTTTTCAGTTTTACTATTTCTGTAAGTGCTAACCGATAAGGTGCCTTGGCTATCGGTATAATTCCAGGAATTAGATGAATCCTACATTCTACCTCCCTTTCTGGTGGTAACCCTGGTAACCTTTCTAGGAATACATCTGGGTATTCTGAAACTACAGAAATTTCCTTAAGTTCTTTATCTTTAGTATTAATGATTACTGAAATCATATATACTATTCCTTGCTTTCGTTCATAATTAGCAATTTTCATTACTGATATGAACTTTAGGGTTTTACATAGCTTATCTCCTGTAATCATTATTACTTCTCCAGTGGTTGCAAAATTTTCTATGGAATTCTTATTACAGCTAATTTGAGCATAGTTGTTTACTAACCAATCCATTCCTAACACAACATCAAATTCAACTAATTTCATAGATAATAGGGTTGCAGAAAATTTATGACTTAAAAGTTCTATTTCTACGTTTTGCATAACCTTATTTATTTTAACTGAATTCCCATCTGCCATTTCTACTGTAGAAATTTGTCTAATACTGGTTAAAGGTAAGTTAAGAGCTTGGCAAAATGAAGTATTTATAAAACTTTGGTTTGCACCAGAGTCAACTAATACTTTTGTGTAAACGTTGTGAACTAAGAACATACCGGCTATCACATCTGGAATCATCTCGGCTTCTTGAGTAGTCAGCTGGAAGGCTCTTACATTCCTTTTTGCTCCTTCTGCAGGTTTGGCTTTATTGTCAGATGGTTTATTCAGTTTTGGACAATCTGGCCTAAGATGTCCAGCTTCTCCACAGTTGTAACAGACTGAAAATTTCTTCCTCCTGCAGTCTTCTTCTTGATGCCCCGGAATTTTGCAAAAATTGCAATATCCTTTGCATCTTCCAAAATGCTTCCTTTTGCAAAAATTGCAAAATGGACTAGTGGAAGATTGCCCATTCCCTCTTCTCTTGAAAATGTTATGGTTACCTGGACGGAATTCTTGGGTAATCTTTTGAGCTACTTCCTTCCTTCTATTTTCTTCTCTTGTTCGTACTAGTTCGTCAGTCAGAGTATTGGCTAAATCCACCGCATCATCAATCGTGCGAGGTTTCGCAGCTTTGACGATATTACGGATTTCGGAAATTAATCCCCAAATATAACGAGAAATAAGTACCGGCTCTGGCGAAGCCAGCGTTGGTACCACCCTAGCATATTCGAAGAATGTCGAAGTATAACCGCGACAATCTACATCCACCATCCGGTGAGTTAGAAACTTATTTGTCATTTGTTCCTTTTCATACTCGGGACATAATTTTCTTTCTACAAGGCTCTTAAATTCTTCCCAGTTCATAGCATACGCCATCCTTCTTCCTTTTGCTTGTAACACCGTATTCCACCATTCTAGCGCCCCTTCTTTGAAAAGGTTTGATGCGTACATGACCTGATCATCCTGAGCACATTTACTTATGGCAATTACTGCCTCGGTTTTCTCTAACCAACACAGTGCCGCAGTCGCTCCTTCATTGCCTGCAAACTCAGCGGGTTTACAAGCAAGAAATTCTTTGTAAGTGCAACCAGGCGTTGCAGCTTTCATTTTCTTAGGGAGCGGAGCTTGCCGTGGTTCATTATCATGATTAACATGATCATTGCCTCCATTTATGCTATTACTGAAGTTATCTTCAGAAATACGTTTGCTAGGAATGATTTGTTGAGGTTCAGTAGGCTTCTGGACAGCAACGACTATTGCCGGAATAGCATTGGCTATCCCTTGAGCAACTATTGCTGGAATAGCGTTGGCTATCCCTTGAGCAACAATATTTTCTATATCCTGCCTAGTCATAAATTGATCCCCCGGTTGTTTCTCAGATTGATTAATCTCATTAACTGGTTCATTATTAACGTTTTCCATCTGATATATAGTTTATTAATATTGAATAAATAACAATTAAATATAAAATATTCATGCAAATTTCACATACACACATATGGCCAAAACTATCGATTTCTCGATTTCCATTTATATTTAATAGTATGCATCAATACACACTATTATCTTACAGAGTTTTATTCGTAATTATTTTACAGACTGATTTTACTATTACTATTACACAACCACAGTTCCATAAATCCCCTATCCTTTGTCAGTTGATTTTCTAGTAACGGCGTTCCGTCTCATCATAATTCCAGGAGATCTGTCCCAAAATCTCTTGGATCCTATTCCCAGCATTCATTAATTCTTTGTCAGAATGACAGAGTTCAGCCATATTCTCGTTACTTATTGGTAAATTTGGTAAAGATTCTGGATTGAACTGAGGAAAAAGCTTATAGGGATGGTTTTATAACTGTATTTCATTGGTCAACCATTCGTCTATTTGCGAGTGGATTGAAGGTTTTGGAATAGCTGGTTCTAAGTTCTGTGGTAGTTGTGTTTCAAGAGAATGAATAAAAACATTTTCATTAACAGGCTTAATAGTATTATAGCTTGCCATTATAAAATCTAGCTCTTCCTGAGATGGTAACTCCTTAATTTGCCTAGAGCTTTCCCCAATTTCCATTTTCTTAGACTTGGGTTTCTCGAGAAGTACAACGTTGAATTCTATAGGTTCTTCTATGTCTGGTATATACCTATTGAAATCTCTGGAAACCTCTACTCTTACTGGATAGAGATTTAAATTATGAAGGGCGTCAGACAAATCACTCATGCTGTTATGCAAAATACATACCATTAAGAAGTAAAAAAAAAAATTATAACAAAATTTTATAGAAAACTTTTAAATATTATTTCATACTGGGTAACTACCAAAACAACTGAAAATTAAAACACACTAGGTTTTATTTGTAAAATTATTTACTGAATAAGGTTTCTAGACTGTAGATAATAAAGGTGCTAAATTTAGGTCAAATTTATTTAAGGATTTGCATTAATTGCTATATTGGCTAGCATATAAAGATCTGCCCATCCGTACACAATTAATCAAATAATAAAACACATAATCATAAAATAGTAATTAGTAAAATTAAGTATTTTCTAAATACTTAATTGGCTTAAATCAGTGGCTCGATCAGTGGCTCTGATACCACCTTTTTCTGTCACGGCCCCCGACCCGGTTTGACCCGTTTCAGGAGCCGCGGGACAGAAATCCCGTGGTATTTAATTTACAGCGGAAGTTTCTTCAGGATCTTTTTAAAACTGAAATATTTCCTGATTATTTTATTTCACAACGCGGGATAAACCCCGGTAATTTACAATCATTTGATTTCACGAAGAAATCTTTTATTTTTACAAAACATGTTTCTTTATTTTATACTGAGCCACTTCCTTGAGCTTGTAGTGCTGTATGGCACTTTTCCTAGATCATAACAGATCACCTGAAACATGTTTGAAAAAGGTTTTGTCAGCGGGAAATACTGAGTGAATCATTCGTTTTGCATAATGATGCATAGTTATTAATTACAGCATAAGAGCGATTACAATGGCTTCTATCTTATTTTTATCTGGCATCTTGTCACAATGGTGACATGTCACAATGGTGACGATGGTCATACCACTATTAGATCAATGAACCTAAATAGTGATGATTATCCCTGTAGGTCAATGAACCTAATAGTGAGAAAATTAGTAATGTGCACAATACCCCACTAACCAGTAATTCAAGATATCCACGACTTAGTCCCTGTAATTATAACATTTGAAATTAATTTGAGGTATTGTAAAACAGTTGATAAAAAGAGAATGACTCACATTGCAGATTTAATTTGAGCAGAGTTTAGCCTACTGATTAGCCTTTTAACCTAAATTTAATAACAGGCACACAATTCTGGGTTAGTAACCAATACAGCATTTACGATAACTCACGAGATCAACCCTCACAACGAATGACATAGTGCTATGCTTAAACATCCATCGAATTAACGACTAATGACAAAGCATCACCCTAATGTGGGCAGCACTTAAACATCCATTGAGTACATTGATCGATCGGAAAATGAATCGTAATAGCGATCGAGTTAATACCCTGATTGCGGCGCCGATTAGTGATCCGTGTGTGTTAATTGTGGTATTTCGACTATAACTCAGCGTAGGATTGGAATTTTTACGTCGTTTTTGTGCCAGAATTCGATTGCCAAAGTCCTCTATTTATACCCAAAAGTTAGCTAGCCTTGCGCACCGTAAGCCTATAATTGTTGCGGTGCGTAATCAACCCTTGCGCACCGTAACACTCCAACCCTTGCGGTGCGCAAGGGACACGTTTTCATTATAGGCTGGCCACGTGTGGGACTAGCCTTGCTGACTTGACAGAATTCGAATTTCATATTTCGACAGCGTTTTATTTAGATAATCGTCACTAGGGTTTACCCCCCCTGGGTTTTAGGGGCCCTGATCCTGATTCCGATTGTTCTGAAAATTTTAGGGTTTGCGTAGAATCACTTGGGTGTCTCAATTAAGGTTTCCTATTGGACAATTAAAATAATAAATATGTCTTTTGATGAGAGTTGTTACATTCTCCCAACCTTAATAAAAATCTCGTCCTCGAGATTTACTGGAATAATTGAGAATACTTTCGCTTCTTTTCTGATTCCAATTCCCACGTGTATTAGGGTCCTATCTTTGATAATTAACAATATATATAAATTATTGGCACAAAATAAATAACATCCAAACATAATAAAGCAATCACACATAATCATGTCAACACATTTAGCCAAAATTGTCGACTTTGCGACATTCATAATTATATATATATAATTTTATATATATTAGTATGCAACCACAATTTAACCGGCCTTTCAGAAACGACGCTCCCTCTCGTCGTATTTCCATGTGATTTTCTCCCCCACATCCCTAATTCTATTTCCTGCCTCCACCAGCTCCTCGCCATAATGACGGAGTTCAGCCAAGTTTTCTGTGCTCATAGGTGGGGTTGGTGCAGGCTCAGGTTTAAATTGGGGAAAATAGACATTGGGGTTATTCATGAAGTTCTGAAACTGCCAGTCATTTGTCCACCATTCCTCCAATTCTCAGGGTAGAGGTCGGGGGTTGACAATAGGATCTGGGATAGCAGGTTCCAAATTAATTGGGAGTTGTGATTCAGCGGGGTAATTGAAGAGGTTTTCATCGGCAGGACCGATGAGGTCACAATTTGCCAGTTTGCGATCCAGCTCCTCCCATGGTGGCATTTCCTGGGCTTGCCCGGAACTTTCCCCGATCTCCTTTCCTTTCCCTTTATCCTTCGGATCCTCAGTCTTTTTAACCTTCTGTGCAGCTGGCTTCTTCCTACGCCTACGTTTCCAGTTCAAGATTCTCCTTCTCTTTTTCGTCTTTGGTTTCTCCTGGGCCTGGGCCTAGAATGTTAGTGGTTCCTCCGTATCTGCCAGATAGCCAGATGGGTTTCCTGTGGTATCCATATCGGTGGTATGGATAGTAAAGTTTCGGAGTGCCTCCGACAGTTCATTCATGCTGTTAGCACACATGAAGAAACACACACAGATTTAAGTTAAAATTTTATTTATTGTAAATTAAATTTTCACAAAATCAGAGAATGGCAAACAGAAAAATTAAGTATTTCTAAATATTTAATTGGCTTAAATCAGTGGCTCTGATACCACCTTTTTCTGTCACGACCCCCGACCCGGTTTAACCCGTTTCAGGAGCCGTGGGACAGAAACCCGTGGTATTGTTTATTTTGGCAGCGGAAATTTTAACAGGATCTTTTTAAAACTGAAAATGCCCAATTATTTTATTTCACATTTTTGGGACAAACCCCATAATTTACAATAAAGGAAATTTCAAGGGGAAATTCCCTGTTTATACAAAAACATGTTTATTTATTTTATTTACTGAGCCACTTTCTTCAAGCTGGTGTGCTACGCGACACCTTTCCTGGTTCACAGTAAATCAGCTGAAACATGTTTAAAAGGATTTTATCAGCGGGGAATTACTGGCGAGTCACTCAAGTTATAAAATGACACATTCGTTATAGATTACAGCATAAGAGCGATTACAATGGCCCCTATCTTATAATTATCTGGCCCCGTGTCACACCCTGGTGACGATGGTCATACCACCATTGGGTCCTTTCACCTAATAGTGATGATTATCACTGTTAAAAGTGAGAAACAATAGTAATGTGCACAATACCCCACTTGCCAGTAATTTAAGATAACCAAGACTTAATCCCTGTAACATATAACTGGAAAACATTTAGGTATTTGTAAAATATTTTTGACAAAAGAGAATGACTCACATTGCAAGTTTAATTGGACAGAACCTTGCCTACTGATTTAGCCTTGTAACCTAGTTAAATAACAATGCACACGAAACTAGGTTAGTAACTTAATACATCATTTACGATAACTCACGAAATCAAAACCCTCACGACGAATGCACACGTAACTCGTTGTAAGTATCATAACCCCGGTTACGTATTAGATACGTTGCCCGATTGATCCAGGGTTCCGTAACGGCTGTCGTGGTTCTGCCCGACGTAGTCGTTGGAATGCCGTCTCGGGGAGGGTATTACTAATGTAAATATTGGGTTATTATACTAACTCGTGTGCATTTGTGTAATTTATAGATAATCACCAGGAAATCCTTAAGGAAAACCCTAAGACAGCAATGTGAGTAATCTCCTTTTTGTGAACCTTTTTGCAAACTGTTTTTACAAAACCTCATATGATTAACATTATATTAAACAGTGATTGAGTATTTGTATTCTACAATTGTCGTCGGTATGTTGGGGTTTTGTATACAAAATTTGTTACTACATTATGAGTAGTAACATGACCACAAGTCGGGTTGACAGTACCGTGGGTGGTAAGTAAAGTAGATGGAAACAAATGTAATTGCGAGATCGCCCTCAATACTGTACAATGGTTTTACTTATCTTGATTAAACTAGCATTCACTCACCAGTATTTTCCACTGACAAAATGTTTTTAAACGCGTTTCAGGTAACAAAATGTGAAAGCCAAATAGGAGCCAGCTGGACAGCACTGAAGGCTTGGAAAAGTGGCTATAAAGTTACCTAAAATAAAGAGATGTTTTATTTAAATAAAATAGGGTTTATCCCTATGAAAATGTGTGTACTTGAAACTTGGGATTTTCCCATGTGTTTAATATTATAAAAGCGTGGTGTTTTACTCTGATAAAATATTTCCTAACTACGGTCCTGATGTAATTTCCGCTGCCAAAATGACAAACACCGATACCACCAAAACTGGCCGCGGCCGCCCGTTCCCGGGTAATTAGGGGACGGGGGTTGCGATAGAATGCGGTATCAGAGCTAAGCCACTGATTCAGCCACAGAAGTGTTATGCTGACACCAAGATATTATTTAAAGTGTTAGGAAATAAATGACGAAACTACGTGCATATTTGTATTTTATTGTTGTGTGTTATTTGACTATTTGTTAGTTTACAGTATGAGCGACCAAGGACCTTCCGACGCCTACCGTCTGTTGTCCAGCTCACGTAGGAGCGAATGCACCTCTTCACAGCATGCCCTCTCAGGGTATTCAGCTGACAATGAAGATGGGATATTCGTGTTTAAGGCTCAGTCCAAAGAGTCATTCCCTCCTAAAAAGAGAGGATGGTTCAGTAGAGGAGCGCATGAACGTAGGAAAAGAATGAAAAAGTTACAACAACAGCGTGCTGAAGCAGCCGCCAAGAGAGAAACAGATGCTCACACCCAGGATATGCTCAATAGGAGTCTAGCAAACTTTCATATCCTAGCAACCACAGCTGCAGACCCTAACCTGGAGCAACTCCTAGCACCCCAGCCCTTACCACTGTTTCCCACCCAGCCAATGGAAATTGAAAACAATCCAGAAAATCAAATCCCAATGCCTAATTTTAACCCAGATGAGATACCTAGAGTACCAGCACCCAATCCCTTAGATCCAGACTACGACCCGTGGTTTGACCCCCATAGGAATTACCAACAACGCTACCCAATACCAGAAGACGAACCCATGCCAAACCTAGCAGCCTACCCAGATTTGGACCCTCTAGATCCCTACTATGATAACGATCAATACATTAGGGAAATTTTAGATAATCCATATCCTTACCAAGAACCCATGCCCCAGTTCCCAAACCCAGTACCAGCCCCTGCACCCCCAATGAGTGCAAAGAAACGTGCAAGAACTCCGAACCTTTGGTGAGGAGATTTTGGAAGGTAGTGATAGAATGAGAAAGATCGGAGAATGACTCGTCTGGAAGTATGACGAGCGTAATATGGAGTTCTAGATGAACCCACATCAGTGATGGTGGTAGTACTAATAAAATAATAATATATAATATGTGTGTATGTTTGAAAAAAAAATCTAGACAATAGCTATGGATGCCTAATAGTAGTGTAATTTCAATTTCAGTTGTACTGTAAAATATATGGATGCATAGTATAAGAAATAGTAAGTCGCAATGTTCGACGATTTTGATCAATATGCGTGTTGTGTGATTGATTGTATTAAATATTATTTTGTGATATTAATAATTGATAAATGTTTAAAATTCAGATGGACAACGAAGTGAACCAGGAAAACCAGAATGATAATAACCCGAATAACGATAACCCGAACAATGATAATAATGGAAACCCAGTGGATAACAGTGTCATTCAACACATAGTGGCACAAGGGATAATAGATGCAATGCCATATATTATCAAAACGGTTAGGGAAGCGGATAATAAAAGTGATCATGGCAGTAAACGACCAACTGAACCTGAACACAGCGTAAACATTGGACCCACACTTCAAGTACCAATTTCCAAAAGAAGAAGAACCATGTCTTATGGTTGTTCTTATGAAGAATTCTGGTCTTGTAAACCAATGGAATTCTCGGGCAATGAAGGGGCCGTTGCAGCTCTACGCTTGATAGAAAAGACTGAGGCAGTCTTAAAAATAAGCAAGTGTGCGGAAGAAGATAAGATAATGTCTGCTTCCAATCTATTTAAGAACTCAGCCTTAGAATGGTGGAACACTATCCTCCAGTCTAGGGGAAGTGATAGGGTTTACAATATGGAATGGGAGGAATTTAAGAACATGGTGGAAAGGAAATTCTGCCCTCCCAATGAAAAAGAACAGATAGCAACTAAGTTCTTAAACCTTAGAATGACTTGAGTGGATAGTAAGGGTTATACTACGTTATTCTTTGAATATGCTAGAATAGTACCAACCCTTGCATCACCAGAACCAGTATTAATCTCCCGTTACATCTGGGGATTAATCAGTGAGATTAGGCATGTAGTCAAGGTAGCTAGACCTCAAACTATATAAGAAGCTGTAGAACTAGCAAACACCTTGACAAATGAGTTAGTGCGTACACGAGAGGAGGACCAAAGAAAGAACCTAGCTTAAAGGCTTACCCAAGAATTTCGTTATGGAAATTCCAACCGTGGGAAAAATGTAGGTTCTACCTCTGCACCTTATTGTAAGGCTTGCAAGAAGAAGCATTCAGGAAGATGCTCCACCTATTGCAATTTCTGCAAGATACCAGGACATAAGGAAGAAGATTGTAGGAAGAAACCAAATAATGGAATGTGCTTTAACTGTGGAGAAAAAGGTCATATCAAGCCAAACTGTCCGAAACTAGTTCCAGCCATGAACAACAAGACTACTAAGAATGCTAGGGCATTTGTTCTGACCGCAGAAGAAGCAAAGATGATTCCGGAAGTGATAGCCGGTACGTTTTTAGTTAATGATGTTTTTGCTAAAGTATTATTTGACTCTGGTGCGAACCAAAGTTTTATTAATACTTCATTTTGCAAACTTCTCAATCGACCATTAACTAAACTCCCACAAGAATGCCTAGTAGAAACAGCAAATGGAGAAACCCTTAAGATTTCTGAAATCTTGCAGGGAGCAAGAATAGAATTTTGAAATCAAAAGTTTATTGCAAACCTTTATCCAATGAATCTGGCAGGATTTGATGTTGTATTAGGAAAGGATTGGTTAATAGCCAATAAAGCAAGTATTCTATGTGATTAAAAATCAATCCAAGTAAATTCACCAAGGGGTGAAAAGATCACAATTAAAGGAGATAAGCCATCTAGGTCTACAAAATTCGTCTCTGTGATGAAAACAGCAAGTTATATAAGAAAAGGGTCATTAGTGTATTTGATTTCTATAATCACTAACACTAAAGGAAAAGAACTGAAAGATATTCCAGTAGTATCTTAGTTTCCAGATGTGTTTCCAGAAGAATTACCAGGACTACCGCTAGACAGAGAAGTTGAATTCAGAATCCACCTGCTACTAGGAACAGCACCGATTGCTAAAGCACCTTACCGTTTGGCACCCGCAGAAATGCAGGAACCGAAGAAACAATTAGACGAATTGTTGGAAAAATGATTCATACAACCAAGCTCATCACCATGGGGAGTACCAATTTTATTTGTTAAAAAGAAAGACGGATCAATGCGTATGTGCATTGGCTACCGTGAATTGAATAAGGTCACGATTAAAAATCGGTATCCATTACCAAGAATCAATGATCTGTTCGATCTGTTGCAAGGAGCTCGATTTTTCACTAAAATCGATTTACGATCAGGATATCATCAATTAAAGGTTCAGGAAGAGGACATTCCTAAGACCGCTTTTAGAACAAGGTATGGCCATTATGAATTTACTGTCATGCCATTTGGTTTAACCAATGCCCCAGCCGCATTTATGGACATGATGAACCGAATATGTAAGCCATATTTGGATAAATTCATAATTATCTTTATAGATGATATTCTCATTTACTCTAAGAGTAAAGAGGAGCATGCAAAATATTTGCACGCACTTCTAAGTTTATTGAGTAAAGAAAAGCTTTATGCTAAGTTTTCAAAGTGCGAGTTTTGGTTAGAATAGGTACAGTTTCTTGGACACTTAGTCAATCATGAAGGAATTCATGTGGATTCCACCAAGATCGAGGCAATTATCAAATGGAAAACCCCTGAGTCACCAACTGAGGTTAGAAGTTTCTTAGGATTGGCCGGTTATTATAGAAGGTTTATTCGAGATTTTTCTAGAATAGACATTCCCTTAACTAAGCTAACCTGTAAATCTGTTAAGTTTGAATGGGGATCAAAACAAGAAGAAGCCTTTAGAATTCTTAAGCAAATGTTAACTAACACACCCATACTAGCGTTACCAGAAGGAACTGAAGACTTTGTAGTCTATTGTGACGCTTCTAAATTAGGTTATGGATGTGTGTTGATGCAACGTCAAAAGGTTATAGCCTATGCGTCTAGCCAACTTAAGAATCATGAAGAGAATTATTCAACCGATAATTTGGAACTAGGAGCCATAATTTTTGCCCTTAAAATTTGGAGACATTACCTTTACAGTAGTAAGTTTACCATTTTCACCGACCATAAGAATTTAAGGTATGTTTTGGCAAAAGGAATTGAATATGAGACAAAGACGCTGGATGGAGATACTTAGTGATTATGATTGTAATATCCAGTATCATGCAGGAAAGGCAAATGTAGTGGCTGATGCTTTAAGTCGAAAGTGTCATGAAAAGCCAAAAAGAGTACGTTCTCTTAAATTAAATCTACAGATAGATTTAAATGAACAGATTAGAAAAGCACAAGAATCAGTAATCAAGGATGATACTGAGAAATTGAAAGGAATGATTAAGGAATTAGAACAAGGAACATATGGAATTTGGAGATTCCATAAGAAAAGAATGTGGATACCTAAATTAGGAAACCTACGCCATCGTATATTAGAAGAAGCCCATAAGTCTAAGTATACGATGCATCCTGGAAGTGATAAAACGTATCAGGATTTAAGAAGGAACTTCTGGTGGATAGGAATGAAAAAGGATATAGCAGCTTATGTTTCTAAGTGTTTAACCTGTTCGCAAGTTAAAGTTGAACATCAGAAACCCTCAGGTTTATTGCAGCAGTTAGAAATGACAGTATGGAAATGGGAATTGATAACAATGGATTTTGTTACCAAATTACCCAAAACTAGGAAAGGTAATGATACAATCTGGGTGATTGTAGACAGGCTAACCAAGTCAGCTCATTTCTTACCTATGAAGGAAACTTTCAGTATGGAACGATTATCTAAGCTGTATGTAAATGAAATAGTTTCATTACATGGAATTCCTTTATCAATTGTTTCTGATAGAGATAGCCATTTTACCTCTCATTTTTTGGACAAGTTTCCAAAAAGCAATGGGAACCAAGTTGAATCTCAGCACAACCTATCATCCTCAAACGAATGGACAAATCGAAAGGACAATTCAGACAATGGAGGACATGCTTAGAGCTTGTGTAATTTATTTCGGAGGTAATTGGGACTGATGTGTGTAAAATGCAACATATAAATTACATCAAATGAGGCATAAAACTAACCCTTTTTTAGTACTAATGTTGGAAAAAGTGTGCTTTTGTCTTCCTTTTGTATTTTCAGGGTTAAATGAGCGTAAATGAACAAAAGAAGCAAAAAACACAACTAAATCTAACACAAATACAAGAAAGGGAATAAACGTGGCATGCCCGACCCCTCGACAGCATCTTCCCAAGCAAAAACAGAACAACAGAAGGATGAACACGCTTCGTGCCCAGCGGACACAGGGGCGTGCTCAAGTGTCTGCAGAAAGGACAAAGTTGTAGAAGCTTCTATTTCCCAACACGGGGGCGTGCCCAGCTCCACACGGCCGTGGTCAACGCTAAGATTCGTATAATCCAAGCAAATCTTGATAGTACAGATACGCTTCTGCACACGGGGCCGTGCCCAGTGGACACTGGGGCGTGGTCAACTAATACAGACAAACTGCAATTAATGAATAAAGAGAAGATGGGTGGACATAGGGCCGTGCCCAGCGGGCACGGGGCCATGCCCGAGCTTCTGTGCAGGCTATAAATAGAGGTGCTTGGTTCACTTCAAAGACATCCCTTGACAAACCACCTCTCTCCCACTTCACCCACACTCCACCACCATCACAACACCCACATCCACCACCATCATCCATCATCCATCATAGAGTGCGTGTAGTAGTCTCGGGATCCAATATTGATAGTAAGAGTTCTTGACAATCAAAGGCCATGTTTGCCTAAGTCTCTTACATCACTTGGTGAAGATAAACATTTAGTGTAATACTTTTGTTTTTTAATCTTTTCGCACTTTTTATTTGGTTTTGTATTAATGACTTTAATAACTAGTTTCTTATGTTGAAGGTGAAACTTCCTTATCATTTGTCCGTGGTGTCTTGGCGTTATTTTACTGTCTATATAAAATAAAAGATTTACACCATTCATATCTCCACGGTCTATATGGAGATATATTGGCTACCTGGTCGGGGGTTAAGGGAATGGTTTGGTAAGGTACTTGCCTTGTTCAGTGTATAGATCCTGCAAGGACCTGGGTCAAGCTTACTAGGACCTCCTTCAATACCCACTGGTATTGGATGGCGGGGGTGCGAATGGCTTGATCCCCTCATATGTAAACTACTATTAATACATTAACCCGGCTACTTGGGATTGTATCCCTGCTGACTCAAACCACTTAGTCGAGGGTAACGTCACCTTCAAAAGAGGGGCCTACCACATTACGCATTAATAACTTAATTAATTATCTTTCAATAATCCAACCATTTAGGATTGTATCCTTGCTGACTCAAACTACTGGGTTGAGGGTAACGTCACCTTCAAAAGAGGGGCCTACTACTATAACTAAGATAATCTCTTAAAAAGTGCAAAAGTGCGGAAAACATCAAAGGTTACACTAAAGGCGAGTCGGATCCAAGTGATTCATCTTGTCTATCTGTTTTATTTTTTTATTTTCATCATTTTTAGCTAGTTTTCATTTTCTTGTTTAAAACATTTTTCTAAATTTTTGATTTGATTAGACATTGAGGATAAACCGGTACTAAAAGCTCTTGTGTCCTTGGACGACCTCGGTATCTTACCAACGCTATACTACGCTCACGATGGGTGAACTTGCCCATATGTGTGTTTAGTGTTAGTGAAATATCCTGTTTTATAAATTTAAAACTTGACTAAAGTGTTAAAAAGGGCTAAAAATATACTTAAATATATATCACACCTAACACACATCAAGTTTTTGGCGCCGTTGCCGGGGACACAAGGATTTTAAGAAAGTTAGGAATCAACGGTCTAATCGTTTTCCTTAGTTTTCTGTTTTTTTAGGTTTTTTCTTAAATTTTCAGCTTCTGCAAAGCTCAGCACGGGCCGTGCCTGGTCGGACACGGGCCGTGCCCAGCATTGTTACTGGTAGTTTTTATTTTCCGAGTTACAGATAGCTGAACACGGGGCCATGTCGATGCAACACGGGGCCGTGTCGAGCTCCCTAGTAACAGGGATCCGGAAAACAATTATTGTATCTCCGACCACGGGCCGTGTTCATCTGAGCACGGGGCCGTGGTGAAACTTCTGACCGACGTTCTTTTTGTTTTTATTGCAGAACTTGGAACCCAAGCACCACATCTGAGCTTTCCATGCAGTGTATGAGCTCCAGTTCCAGTAGAGACATAAAAGAACCTCTAGACGAACCCGAACGCTTTCTAAGAAAAATAATTAAAGCTAAAAACCAAGAGAAAGTTTCGGGGGACCTACTTCCAATGGCGGATCAACGTACCCTGATGTATGAAAAATGCAACATATAAATTACATCAAATGAGGCATAAAACTAACCCTTTTTAAGTACTAATATTGGAAAAAAGAGTGTTTTTGTCTTCCTTTTGTATTTTCAGGATTAAATGAGCTCAAAAACGCAAAAGAAGCAAAAAGACAGCTAAATCCAACATAAATACAAGAAAAGGAATATTAGTGGACTGCCCGACCCCTCAACGGCACCTTCCAAAGCAAAGTAGAGAAATCAGAAGACTGAACACGCCCTGTGCTCAGCCAGCACGGGGCCGTGCCCAAGAAGCAGCAGAAAAGACAAACCTATAGAAGCTTCTATTGCCCACCACGGGCCGTGCTCAGCGGACACGGGGGCGTGTCGAAAGTACAGCAGGCGCATTTATTGTAATTGCGAATTACAATTAATGAGGAGAGAGATTGTCAGACGGACACGGGGCCGTGCCCAGCGGACACGGGGCCGTGCCCAGCTCTCTGTTCAGCCTATAAATAGGAGTGCTTGGATTCATTTCATCTCATCCCTTGGCACACCACCTCTCTCACACTTCATCCACCACCCACCACCATCACAACACCATCATCCACCACCATCATCCATTGTCCATCGTAGAGTGTGTGAGTCGTCTCGGGATCCAAGATTGATCGTAAGAGTTCTTGACAATCAAGGCCATGTTTGCCTAAGTCTCTTACATCACTTGGTGAAGACAAAGTGTCTAGTATAATACTTTTTATTTCTAATCTTTTGCACTTTTTATTTGGTTTTGTATTAATGACTTTAATAACTAGTTACTTATGTTGAAGGTGATCTTTCCTTATCGTTTGTCCGTGGTGTCTTGGCATTATTTTACTGTCTATATAAAATAAAGGATTTTCACCATTCATATCTCCACGGTCTATATGGAGGTATGTTGGCTACCTGGTCGGGGGTTAAGGGAACGGTTTGGTAAAGGTCTTGCCATTGTTCAGCGTTTAGAGGTCCTGCAATGGACCTGGGTCAAATTTAGTAGGACCTCCTTCAATACTTCACGGTATTGGATGGCGGGGGTCCAAACTCTTTGATCCCCTCATAAGTTAACTACTATTAATACTATAACCCGGCTATTTAGGACTGTATCCCTGCTGACTCAGACTACTTAGCCGAGGGTAACGTCACCGCCAAAAGCGGGGCCTACCACAGTACTGCATTAATAACTTAATTCATTATCTTCCAATAATCCACCCTTTTAGGATTGTATCCCTGCTGACTCAAACTACTGGGGTGAGGGTAACGTCACCTTCAAAAGAGGGGCCTACTACAATAACTAAGATAATCTCTTAATTATGTGCAAAAGTGCGGAAATAATCAAAGGTTATACTAGATACGAGTCGGAACCAAGTGATTCATCTTGTCTATCTGTTTTTTCTTTTATTTTTATTTTCAGCATTTTAGTTAGTTTTTAATTTTCTTAGTCTAAAACATTTTTCTAAACTTTTATTTTGGTTAGACGTTGAGGATAAACCGGTACTAAAAGCTCTTGTGTCCTTGGACGACCTCGGTATCTTACCAACGCTATACTACACTCAACGATGGGTGCACTTGCCCATATATGTGTTTAGTGTTAGTGAAATATCGTGTTTTATAAATTTAAAACTTGGCTAAAATAAGTGTTAAAAAGGGCTTAAAATATACACCTAAAATATGTAACACTTCGCACGCATCATACCCTCATTTTTTACCACTTCAAAAGACAGAGATTCCTGGGATTTTCACTCATACCATCCTAGGTAAGTGCTAAAAGAAGGTTCCCAAAGACCCTCTTGTCCCTTCCACTTTTACTCATTTCCTCCTCTTTAAAATTTTTTCAAAATTTCCTCCATGGAAGCTTGGAAATCTCTTGATTCCAACCCTCTATGTGAAGTTTGTAAGATTATTTGCTAAGGATTCTTGTTTAAAGTTAGTTGTATAACTTTATTTTAAATTATCTAAGCCTAAAAACTAGCTAAAAATCATGAGAATAATTTAAAACTCCAAGACTCCCTAGCATAAAATCCTGCAGACAAATGAACACGGGGCCGTGCTCAGTGAGCACGGGGCCGTGTCCGAGGATCTGTTTTGTAAAAATTTAGCTTTCTTCGGTTCCCTTCGCAGAAAATGGCAAGCAGAACAAGCGGATCATCTTCAAGAAGTAACCGACAAGGAAGGAGATCTTCAACAGCAGAAGACTCTCTTGTAAACTATGTTTACGCTCTAAGAGAGGCTATTGACGAAATGACGGGAGTGGAGGAAGCATTGGTCGACCGTATCAACCATCTTACAGTGGGGCTAGAGGGCTGTCTCCATGAAGTAAACCTCTTGCACCAGAGGTTGAACCTTCTCGCCTCCCCGCCTTTGGTACCTATAATAACCCAAAGGGCGTGGAACATGGTACCCGAAGTTGTCATTCCAGCCGAATGGTACTCCATGCACCAAGAACCTCCGCGAAGAGTGGTGCAAGGATTCCCGGTGAATGTTCCCCCTCAACCACCAGCTGCGGAGGAAAATGAAGGCGCATTCTTCCTTCCTAGGGAAATCGAAGAATGGCTTTAAATAACATTTAGGGAAGAAATCATTCGGCTAAAAGTCCTACTATATCGGGAAACTATTCTCGAAATTTTCTTAAAATAAGTAGAACTTCTTATGATAACCTCGTACACCTGCTGACCTATTTAGTTAAGTTTTAATTTTATCTTAATTTAGGACTATGTAAGTTCTCTCTATGATGAAATGAAATGATGGTTTTAAGGTTTGGATGGTTTGTAATGAATAAAACACACTCATGGTGGTAAAGGATGAAAAGGGGAACGAGAAAAATGAACCCATGCACAAGAACAAGGCAACCCGACAATTCTCTCCATTTCAGAAGGTTCAACACGGGCCGTGCCCAACCAACACGGCCCCGTGCTGAACCACCTGCAGAAAAACGCCCAGTTCAGGTACCTGGACACGGGCCGTGTTCACCCAACACGCCCCCGTGTCCAGACTTCTGTTTCTCTTGTTCTAATTCTGTTACTGGCACTTGAACACGGGGCCGTGCCCGGACAACACGGGGCCGTGTTCAATGCCCAGTAACACAAATTTTTGCTTTTTAAACACTATTTTACACATCTAATCAACCTAAAAATTTATTTTTGGGACACATTGAGGACAATGTGTAATTTAAGTGTGGGGGGGATGCTAAAACCTTGAATTTTGCAAGTCCTAAATACAAGCCTTACACAAAACTCTATTGGAACCGCTAATCACCCCAAATTTTTTTTTCATTTTTTTTTCTTTTCTAGGTTTAACTCGGAAAATTCAAGTTCTCAAAAAGGTTATATTTTTACAAATTTACAACCGATAGCGAAGTGATAAAAAGAACCAACATAAGAAAATTATGAAAAGGCATAGCAAACTTATTTAAAATTTAATTATATATACTTGATCACATAAAAACCCATTCCCACAAAAGTGAGTTTTGAGCCTTTATTGAGCACACAATTACATATCATTTGACTAAATGCTCATTTTTCGTTTCTTGTGTGAATAGCCGCTTGGTTCTTACGACTCTAGAACTTGCCATGACAATACATTCCTGGTCCTTATCAACTTAAACCCGAGTAAGTAAATGATGGAGGCATTAGGACTAACCCTTTTTATTTCTACACCATTATTTTTCTTTTTCTTTTACCACCTACCCAAAAATCCCCCTAGTTAGCCCCTTTGAGCCTAAACCTTTTCGTTTCATCACCCAAACAAAAAACCCTTTTACCCACCAAAACCTTTTTCATTTTTAACCCTTTATTTTAGTAACAAGTTCGGTTCTTTGTAAAAAAAAAAAAAAAAAAAAAAATTTGTGTGATAATGATGAAGCAAAAAGAAAATAAACAAACAAGTTAATCAAAAATAACTTAGTTTGAATAAAAGCTTCATCAAAATAAAAAGTTGCAAAAATACGAAAACCGACACTTGTTACGCTTTTAGCCCTTTTTCTACTAACCACTAACCCAACCACCTACCTTTAACCCTAGCCTAACCCTTAACCCACAAGTCCTCTTGATATCTAAAAAGGTATAAAAGTTAAAAAGGAGGAGGATTGATTTCTTGGCAAGCCTATGGTAGGAATAAGTTCCATGCCGCTCTCGAGTGATTCACTAAAAATACACCTTCGGCCGAGTGTGAGTGATTTCCCCGTGAGGTATGTGAACTTGTATATGAATAGAATTTTAAAAAGGCATGTTATGCCCAAATAAGTAATTTCTTTTATGAAAAGTTCTAAATAGATCATTACGAATAGGAGTGTAAATAAATAAAAATAAAACCCAAAAAGATCTTGGAAATCCCGACACTCTACGACAAGCCCAAAACCTTCTCTTCTACCTATTCCATTTGGGAGTGTAAGCCACATATTAAAGAGTTTTGCTTGAGGACAAGCAAAAGTTCAAGTGTGGGGGTATTTGATGTATGAAAAATGCAACATATAAATTACATCAAATGAGGCATAAAACTAACCCTTTTTAAGTACTAATATTGGAAAAAGAGTGTTTTTGTCTTCCTTTTGTATTTTCAGGATTAAATGAGCTCAAAAACGCAAAAGAAGCAAAAAGACAGCTAAATCCAACATAAATACAAGAAAAGGAATATTAGTGGACTGCCCGACCCCTCAACGGCACCTTCCAAAGCAAAGTAGAGAAATCAGAAGACTGAACACGCCCCGTGCTCAGCCAGCACGGGGCCGTGCCCAAGAAGCAGCAGAAAAGACAAACCTATAGAAGCTTCTATTGCCCACCACGGGCCGTGCTCAGCGGAGACGGGGGCGTGTCGAAAGTACAGCAGGCGCATTTATTGTAATTGCGAATTACAATTAATGAGGAGAGAGATTGTCAGACGGACACGGGGCCGTGCCCAGCGGACACGGGGCCGTGCCCAGCTCTCTGTTCAGCCTATAAATAGGAGTGCTTGGATTCATTTCATCTCATCCCTTGGCACACCACCTCTCTCACACTTCATCCACCACCCACCACCATCACAACACCATCATCCACCACCATCATCCATTGTCCATCGTAGAGTGTGTGAGTCGTCTCGGGATCCAAGATTGATCGTAAGAGTTCTTGACAATCAAGGCCATGTTTGCCTAAGTCTCTTACATCACTTGGTGAAGACAAAGTGTCTAGTATAATACTTTTTATTTCTAATCTTTTGCACTTTTTATTTGGTTTTGTATTAATGACTTTAATAACTAGTTACTTATGTTGAAGGTGATCTTTCCTTATCGTTTGTCCGTGGTGTCTTGGCATTATTTTACTGTCTATATAAAATAAAGGATTTTCACCATTCATATCTCCACGGTCTATATGGAGGTATGTTGGCTACCTGGTCGGGGGTTAAGGGAACGGTTTGGTAAAGGTCTTGCCATTGTTCAGCGTTTAGAGGTCCTGCAATGGACCTGGGTCAAATTTAGTAGGACCTCCTTCAATACTTCACGGTATTGGATGGCGGGGGTCCAAACTCTTTGATCCCCTCATAAGTTAACTACTATTAATACTATAACCCGGCTATTTAGGACTGTATCCCTGCTGACTCAGACTACTTAGCCGAGGGTAACGTCACCGCCAAAAGCGGGGCCTACCACAGTACTGCATTAATAACTTAATTCATTATCTTCCAATAATCCACCCTTTTAGGATTGTATCCCTGCTGACTCAAACTACTGGGGTGAGGGTAACGTCACCTTCAAAAGAGGGGCCTACTACAATAACTAAGATAATCTCTTAATTATGTGCAAAAGTGCGGAAATAATCAAAGGTTATACTAGATACGAGTCGGAACCAAGTGATTCATCTTGTCTATCTGTTTTTTCTTTTATTTTTATTTTCAGCATTTTAGTTAGTTTTTAATTTTCTTAGTCTAAAACATTTTTCTAAACTTTTATTTTGGTTAGACGTTGAGGATAAACCGGTACTAAAAGCTCTTGTGTCCTTGGACGACCTCGGTATCTTACCAACGCTATACTACACTCAACGATGGGTGCACTTGCCCATATGTGTGTTTAGTGTTAGTGAAATATCGTGTTTTATAAATTTAAAACTTGGCTAAAATAAGTGTTAAAAAGGGCTTAAAATATACACCTAAAATAAGTAACACTTCGCACGCATCATACCCTCATGGATTACCTACGACCCATCGTAGGTAATCTTGGCGCCGCTATCAATGCACCTAACGTCGAAGCCAACAACTTCGAACTTCGGCCGCATTTGATACAAATGCTTCAAAACTCTGCAACCTTCCATGGGCTTGCGGACGAAGATCCCTATTTACATATTACTAACTTCTTGGAAATATGTGATACCTTTCGGATCAATGGAGCATCAAACGACGCCATCCGCCTCCGAATGTTTCCATTTTCGCTAAAAGACTGAGCTAAGGCTTGGCTTAATACCCTCCCAGTTGGTTTGGTAAACACCTGGGATGAACTAGCCCAAAAATTTCTATATAAGTATTTCCCTCCTGCTAAAACGGCTAAATTAATGACTGAAATTAATACATATTCACAAGAGGACGGAGAATCCTTATATGAAACTTGGGAAAGGTTCAAGGAGCTACTAAGAAAGTGTCCCCATCATGGTCTTGCGATATGGCAACAAGTATCCCCTTTCTACAACGGGTTGCTGCCACACAGAAGACAAACACTTGATTCAAGCTTCGGGGGACTTTAGGTAACCGTCGCCCAAATGAAATTTATAATCAAATTGAGGAAATTGCTCAAACCAATTTTCAGTGGTACACTCCCCGAGGCACAAAATCTATTGCCCTGGGCGCCCATAAGGTTGACAAAAGCACCTCTATGCAAGCCCAAATCGAGGCCCTTTCTTCAAAAATCAAAAAGTTAGAAATGGCAAAAACGACCTCGGTTATGGCTTGTGAGGGGTGTGGTGGACCACATGAAAATTGGAGTTGTATGAAAGAAATGGATAATCAAACAGAAACGGTTAACTACGTTGATAATAGACCTAGGCCGTCAGGTCCTCCAACGGGTACCTACAACCAAGGATGGCGTAACCACCCTAACCTTAGTTGGAGAGAACTCGGCAATAGTAGTAACCAACAAAATCTAAACCAACGGACAAACTTTCAACAACCAAGAAACGAGTCACAAAATTTCTCTCAACAACAAGGAGGACGAGAGAGGCTTGAGGATACCGTCTCTCGCCTCAACTCCGACATCGAAAAGAAAAACTCGGATCGATTTCAACAATTAGAATCGAACTTTAGAAATCAACAAGCTAGTTGTCGCAACCCCCGATCCCTTATCTGTCCCGGGAACGGGCAGACGCGAACTCAGATTTTTGGTGGTATCAGTTTGTTAATTTGGCAGCGGAAATTACATCAGGACCGTAGTTAGGAAATGTTTATCAGAGTAAAACCACCATATTTAATGTTAATAATAACATGGGCAAAACCCAAGCTTCTTATTACAATACGTTTATAGGGATAAACCCTATTTTATTGAATTTAAAACATCGTCTTTTAGGTATCTTTTATAGCCACATTTTTTCCAAGCCTTCAGTGCTCTCCAGCTGGCTTTTTACTAATTGGCTGTCACATTGTGTTACCTGAAATGCGTTTTAAAAACATTTGTCAGTGGGAAATACTGGTGAGTGAATCCCAGTTTAATCAAGAAACATTTTATCAATTAAAACAGTATTGAGAGCGATCACATTGTTTATGTCTACACAATTACTCATTCAGTACTGTCAATCCTGACTTGTGGGTCATATTACACATTGGCTAACTCTTTGTCCAATGGTAACGTACTGTCATCCCCGACTTACTACACGCGGTAGTAAATTTTGTATACAAAATCCCAACATACCGGCAGTAATTGAAGAACTACAAAGACTCAATCACCGCTTAATCACATTGTAAAACATTTAAGGTTTTGTAAAATATTACAAAAAGGTTAACAAATAGAGGATATACTCACATTGCTATCTTAGACTTCGCGTAAGGGTTTCCTGGGATTAATCTATAATTTTCACAAATGTACATAGGTTAGTATCATAACCTTTTGAAAATATTAATGATACCCTCCCCGAGACGGCATTCCAACAACTACGTCGGGCAGAACCACGACAGTTATTACGGAACCCTAAATCAATCGGGCAGCGTATCTATTACGAAACCGGGGTTATAATACTTACAACGGAGCAGAACCTCGCTAATTAGGGGGATATAATACCCGCGTATTATCTCTACTATCAGAAATTGAGATTGAGAATGAAAGGAATGAGCGACGGAAAACGAAAACCCGTTGCTTTCTTATATAGTGCTGATATCTGGTCTTCACGCGGCCCACGTAAAGGTAAGCTAAGGCTTACGCGGCCCGCGTCAAATCTGGGTTAACGCGTAGCTCGTCCGGATCACCACTAGGCTTGACACGATGATGACACGTGTCATCACCGGGCTGCGCCAAATTTTTTATCTCACGCGGCCCGCGTAAGTGTAAGCTAAAGCTTACGCGGCCCGCCTAAACTAAAGAAAATCAACGAAATCAGGATTTAACCTTGATACCGCCCGCGTAAGTTGTTGGGGTGGGTCTACGCGGCCCGCCTTAACTTAATAATCAGATTTTTATTTATTTTAAATACTATTTAATGTATTTCGGGCTCGGTTTTCACATACGGGGTGTATTTAAAGACATAATGGGACATTTTGAAACATACAGAGGTGTCGGAAATATTATGAGGGGGTCGGTTTTACTGAGGGTTGTTACATTTTCCCCACCTTGTTTTAGAGCTCGTCCTCGAGATCTACTGGAATAAGTGAGGATATTTCCTTTGCATTTCAGATTCAAGTTCCCATGTGTACTCCGGTCCTCTTTTGGAGTCCCACTTTACTTTGTCCAGAACTAATATCTTATGCTTGAGGTTCTTGACTTTCCTGTCTTCAATCTGTAGAGGCCTTTCTACAAACTTGAGTTGTTCATTTACCTCTATATCCGTAAGAGGTACTATCAGTGATTCATCAGCAAAACACTTTTTGAGATTAGATACATGAAATACATCATGTATTCCTGCCATTTCTTCTGGCATTTGTAGCTGATAGGCTACAGGTCATATTCTTCTAATAATCTCAAAAGGTCCAATATACCTGGGACTTAGCTTTCCTTTTTTGATGAATCTTACTACTCCTTTCCAAGGAGAGACCTTTAATAATATTTTATCTCCTACTTGAAATTCCAACGGTTTGCGTCGGTTATCAGCATAACTCTTCTGTTGATCACGTGCTGCTTTTAGTCGTTCCTTGACTTGAATGATCTTGTCGGTTGTTTCTTGCACTATCTCAGGTCCATATAGTTGCTTTTCTCCAATTTCTGCCCAACAGACTGGGGTTCGGCACTTTCGTCCATAAAGTGCTTCGAATGGTGCAACATTGATACTTGTGTGATAACTGTTATTATAAGAAAATTCTATTAAAGGTAAGTGATCGTCCCAATTACCTCCGAAATCAATTACACAGGCTCTAAGCATGTCCTCCATTGTCTGAATTGTCCTCTCGCTTTGTCCGTTCGTTTGAGGGTGATAAGTCGTGCTTAGATTTAACTTGGTTCCCATTGCTTTTTGGAAACTTGACCAAAAATGAGAGGTAAATCGGCTATCTCTATCAGAAACAATTGATAAAGGAATGCCATGTAAAGAAACAATTTCATTTACATACAACTTAGCTAATTGTTCCATACTGAAAGTTTCTTTCATTGGTAGGAAATGAGCTGACTTGGTTAACCTATCTACAATCACCCAGATTGTATCATTTCCTTTCTTAGTTTTGGGTAATTTAGTAACAAAATCCATTGTTATCAATTCCCATTTCCACACTGGCATTTCTAATTGTTGTAGAAATCCTGAGGGTTTCTGGTGTTCAGCTTTGACTTGTGAACAAGTTAAACATTTAGAAACATAGGCTGCTATGTCCTTTTTCATTCCTATCCACCAGAAATTTTTCTTTAAATCCTGGTACATTTTATCATTTCCAGGATGCATCGTATACTTGGACTTATGGGCTTCTAATATACGATGACGTAGGTTTCCTAATTTAGGTATCCACATTCTCTTTTTATGGAATCTCCAAATTCCATCTGTTCCTTGTTCTAATTCTTTTAGCATACCTTTTAATTTTTCAGTATCCTCCTTGATTACTGATTCTTGTGCTTCTCTTATCTGATCATTTAAATCTATTTGTAGATTTAATTTAAGAGATCGTATCCTTTTTGGCTTTTCATGATACTTTCGGCTTAAAGCATCTGCCACTACATTTGCTTTTCCCTCATGATACTGAATATCACAATCATAGTCACTAAGCATCTCCATCCAGCGTCTTTGTCTCATATTCAACTCCTTTTGCTTGAAAATATATCTTAAACTCTTATGATCAGTCAATATAGTAAACTTACTACCATAAAGGTAATGTCTCCAAATCTTAAGAGCAAAAATTATAGCTCCTAATTCTAAATCATGGGTTGAATAATTCTCTTCATGATTCTTAAGTTGTCTAGATGCGTAAGTTATAACCTTTTATCGTTGTATTAACACACATCCATAACCTAATTTGGAAGCGTCACAATAGACTACAAAGTCTTCAGCTCCTTCTGGTAATGCTAGTATGGGTGTATGGGTTAATCTTTGCTTAAGGATTCTAAAGGCTTCTTCTTGTTTTAATCCCCATTCAAACTTAACAGATTTACAGGTTAGCTTAGTTAAAGGAATGGCTATTCTAGAAAAATCTTGAATAAATCTTCTATAATAACCGGCCAATCCTAAGAAACTTCTAACTTCAGTTGGTGACTCAGGGGTTTTCCATTTAGTAATCGCCTCGATTTTTGTTGGATCCACATGAATTCCTTCATGATTGACTAGGTGTCCAATAAATCGTACCTGTTCTAACCAAAATTCGCACTTAGAAAATTTAGCATAAAGCTTTTCCTTTCTTAATAAACTTAAAAGTGCGTGCAAATGCTTTGCATGGTCCTCTTTATTCTTAGAGTAAACGAGAATATCATCTATGAAGACAATTATGAATTTATCCAAATATGGCTTACATATTCGGTTCATCATGTCCATAAATGCGGCTGGGGCATTGGTTAAACCAAATGGCATGACAGTAAATTCATAATGGCCATACCTTGTTCTGAAAGCGGTCTTAGGAAAGTCCTCTTCCTGTACCTTTAATTGATGACATCCTGACCTTAAATCGATTTTAGAGAAAAATCGAGCTCCTTGTAGTTGATCAAATAGATCATCGATTCTCGGTAATGGGTACCGATTCTTAATCGTGACTTTGTTCAATTCACGGTAGTCAATGCACATACGCATTGATCCGTCCTTCTTTTTAACAAATAGTATAGGCGCTCCCCATGGCGACGAACTAGGTTGTATAAATCCTTTTTCTGACAATTCGTCCAATTGTTTCTTTAATTCTTGCATTTCTGCAGGTGCCAAACGGTAAGGTGCTTTGGAAATTGGTGATGTTTCGGGTATTAAATGGATTCTGAATTCAACTTCTCTACCTGGAGGTTGCCCTGGCAATTCTTCTGGAAATACATCTGAAAACTGAGATACTACTGGAATATCTTTTAAATCCTTTCCTTTAGTGTCAGTGATTATGGAAATCAAATACACTATAGAACCTTTTCTTATATAACTTGCAGTTTTCATCACAGAGATGAATTTTGTGGATCTAAATGGTTTATCTCATTTAATTGTGATCGTTTTACCTTTTGGTGAATTTACTTGAATTGACTTTTGATCACATAGAATACTGGCTTTATTGGCTATTAACCAATCCATTCCTAAAAGAATATCGAATCCTGCCAGATTCATGGGATAAAGGTTTGCAATAAATTTATGATTTAAAATTTCTATTCTTGCTCCCTGCAAGATTTCAGAAATCCTAACAGTTTCTCCAGTAGCTGTCTCTACTAAGCATTCTTGTGGTAGTTTAGTTAATGATTGATTTAGAAATTTGCAAAATGATGTATTAATAAAACTTTGGTTTGCACCAGAGTCAAATAATACTTTAGCAAAGACATCATTAACTAAAAACGTACCAGCTATGACATCTGGAATCATCTTGGCTTCATCTGCAGTCAGAACAAATGCTCTAGCATTTTGAGTATTCTTGTTATTTGTAGCTGGTGCTAATTTCGGGCAATTCAGCTTGATATGACCTTGTTCTCCGCAGTTGTAACATATCCTGTTGTTAGCTTTCTTCCGGCAGTTTTCTTCCTTGTGTCCCGATATTTTGCAAAAGTTACAGTATATGGACCATCTTCCTGAATGCTTTCTTTTGCAATTCTTACAGTAAGGTGTAGAGGTAGAACCTATATTTTTCCCACGATTAAAATTTCCAGAACGAAATTCTTGTGTAAGCTTCTGGGTTAGGTTCCTCCTTTGATCCTCTTCTCGGGTACGGACTAATTCATCTGTCAAGGTATTTGCTAGTTCTACAGCTTCTTCTATAGTTTGAGGTCTAGCTTCCTTGACTACGTGTCTTATCTCCCCAATTAATCCCCAGATATAACGAGAGATTAACACTGGTTCTGGTGAAGCAAGAGTTGGCACTATTCTAGCATATTCGAAGAATATTTTAGTGTATCCCTTACTATCCACACCAGTCATCCTAATATTTAAGAATTTGTTTGCTATCTGTTCTTTCTCGTTGGGTGGGCAGAATTTCCTTTCTACCTTGTTTTTAAATTCTTCTCATTCCATATTGTAAGTTCTATCACTTCCTCTTGATTGGAGGATAGTGTTCCACCATTCTAACGCTGAATTCTTAAACAGATTAGAAACAAACAATATCTTATCTTCTTCAGCACACTTGCTTATTCTTAAGACTGCCTCTGTCTTCTCTATCCAGCGTAGGGTTGCCATGGCCCCTTCGTTGCCCGAGAATTCCATTGGTTTACAATACCAGAATTCTTTATAAGAACAACCGTAAGACACAGTTCTTCTCCTTTTGGGAATGGGCATTTAAAGTACAGGTCCATTGTTCACGCTGTTTTCAGGTTCGATGGGACGCTTACTGCTATGCTTACTTTTATTATTCGCTTCTTGAATAGTTTGAATAATAGATGGCATTGCATCTATGATTCCTTGTGCCACTACATGTTGAACAGCAATATTATCCATTTGGTTTCCATTGTTATTGATGCTTGGATTCTCATTAACCACATTAATGTTACTCTGGTTATCATTATTCAGATTTCCTTGATTTCCTTCATTGGCCATCTGAATTTTAAACATTTACCCCATATTAATATCACAAGATAATATTTAATATAGTTAATCACATGATGCGCAATCTAGCCAAAAATGTCGATCATCGCGACTTTTACTCTATTTCCATATACTATTATGTATCCATTACATACTAGTACTGAAATAAAATTACAATACCAACAGAAATAAAATCACACTAATAGTAATACGCATCCGTACACACATATTTTATTTTTTTTATTTTTTATTTTATTATATTATTATTACTATTACCATCTCCTCCATCACATCTATGGATATGGATTTATCCAAAAATCCATATTACACTCATCGTATTTCCATACGAGACGCTCTCCCACATGTCGCATTCTCTCACTGCTTTCTAGAATTTCCTCACCAAAAGTCCTAAGTTCTTGCACGTTTTCTGCACTCATTGGGGGTGCAGGTTCTAGGACTGGGTTCGGAATCTGGGGTGCGGGTTCCTGATATGGTGGTGAAAGTGCCTGAAATCGGTAACGATCTTCTAAGATTTCCCTAATATAGTCATCTTGGTAATAGGGATCTAAAGGGTCCATACCTGGATAGGCTCCTATGTTCTGTATTGTCGTCCCACCATGGGTCGTAATTTGGGTCTAGGGGGTTTGGTGCAGGTACCCTAGGGATTTCCTCTGGGTTAAAGTCATGCATCTCCACTTGGTTTTCAGGATTTTCTATCTCCATGGGTTGGTCTGGGATTAGTGGTTGTGGGGCTACTAGTTGTTCCAGACTTGGGTCAGCAACAGTTGTTGCTAGGATATGAAAATTGGCTAGGCTTCTATTAAGCATATCCTGTGTATAAGCATCTGTCTTTCGCTTAGCGGCTGCTAAAACTCTTTGCTGTTGCAACTTTCGCATTCTTTTCCTACGTGCAAAAGCTTCCTTACTGAACCATCCTCGTTTCTTATGAGGGAATGGCTCTTCTGACTGAGCTTTAAAAGCAAACATTCCTTCTTCCTGATCAGCAGAATACCCAGAAAGGGCAGGCTGGGAAGAGGTACCTTCACTCCTCGGTGAATCAGACAACTGACGACTCATGTCTGAGGGTCCTTGATCACTCATACTGTAAACTAACAAATAGTCAAATAACACATAACATATAAATACATTTATGCACGTATTTCCGTAATTTATTTCCTAACACAAAATTTAGAATTTAAGTGTCAGCAGAACACTTCTTTGGCTTAGACCAGTGGCTAGGCTGTGATACCACCTTCTGTCGCAACCCCCGATCCTTTATCTGTCCCGGGAACGGGCGGACGCGAACTCAGATTTTTGGTGGTATCAGTTTGTTAATTTGGCAGTGGAAATTACATCAGGACCGTAGTTAGGAAATGTTTATCAGAGTAAAACCACCATATTTAATATTAATAATAACATGGGCAAAACCCAATTTTCTTATTACAATACGTTTATAGGGATAAACCCTATTTTATTGAATTTAAAACATCGTCTTTTAGGTAACTTTTATAGCCACATTTTCCCAAGCCTTCAGTGCTCTTCAGCTGACTTTTTACTAATTGGCTGTCACATTGTGTTACCTGAAACGCGTTTTAAAAACATTTGTCAGTGGGAAATACTGGTGAGTGAATCCCAGTTTAATCAAGAAACATTTTATCAATTAAAACAGTATTGAGAGCTATCACATTGTTTATGTCTACATAATTACTCATTCAGTACTGTCAATCCTGACTTGTGGGTCATATTACACATTGGCTAACTCTTTGTCCAATGGTAACGTACTGTCATCCCCGACTTACTACACGCGGTAGTAAATTTTGTATACAAAACCCCAACATACCGGCAGTAATTGAAGAACTACAAAGACTCAATCACCGCTTAATCGCATTGTAAAACATTTAAGGTTTTGTAAAATATTACAAAAAGGTTAACAAAAAGAGGATAAACTCACATTGTTATCTTAGACTTCGCGTAAGGGTTTCTTGGGATTAATCTATAATTTTCACAAATGTACATAGGTTAGTATCATAACCCTTTGAAAATATTAATGATACCCTCCCCGAGACGACATTCCAACAACTATGTCGGGAAGAACCACGACAGTTATTACGGAACCCTAAATCAACCGGGCAGCGTATCTATTACGAAACCGGGGTTATAATACTTACAACGGAGCAGAACCTCGCTAATTAGGGGGATATAATACCCGCGTATTATCTCTACTATCAGAAATTGAGATTGAGAATGAATGGAATGAGCGACGGAAAACGAAAACCCGTTGCTTTCTTATATAGTGCTGATATCTGGTCTTCACGCGGGCCGCGTAAAGGTAAGCTAAGGCTTACGCGGCCCGCGTTAAATCTGGGTCAACGCGTAGCTCGTCTGGATCACCACTAGGCTTGACACGATGATGACACGTGTCATCACCGGGCTGCGCCACATTTTTTATCTCACGTGGCCCGTGTAAGTGTAAGCTAAAGCTTACGCGGCCCGCCTAAACTAAAGAAAATCAACGAAATCAGGATTTAAGCCTGATACCGCCCGCGTAAGTTGTTGGGGTGGGTCTATGCGGGCTGCCTTAACTTAATAATCATATTTTTATTTATTTTAAATACTATTTAATGTATTTCGGGCTTGGCTTTCACATACGGGGTGTATTTAAAGACATAATGGGACATTTTGAAACATACAGAGGTGTCGGAAATATTATGAGGGGGTCGGTTTTACTGAGGGTTGTTACGCTAGTATTCAAAACATTGAAAAACAAATAAATCAACTAGCTCAAAATTTCTCCGAGAGACCTCAAGGCGCGTTACCAAGCAATACCGAAACCAACCCAAAGGCGCAAGTGCATCTCATCACGTTGAGAAACGGTACCATAGGTCCTGAGGAGGCTCCGCTACCTCCAACTGAAAAGAGCCGATCTAGCCAAACCACAACTTCGCCGACGCCCCAACAAGAGACGGCTCCTCCACCAAATCAAGAGCCCACCAAGAATCCTTCGGTACCGTACCCTGGTCGGTTACTTCGCCAAAAGACCGACGAGCAATTCACAAAATTCGTAAATTTATTAAAACAATTGCATGTTAATATTCTATTTGTCGAAGTCCTAACTCAAATGCCTAAATATTCAAAATTTATGAGGGACTTCCTCACACACCAAAGGAAAATTGAATCATTGCAATTAGTTAATTTAAGTGAAGAATGCTCCGCCTTGCTACTCAACAAACTCCCGCAAAAGAAGATCGATCCCGGAAGCTTTACCATCCCTTGTTCAATTTGAGAATCACCCATGCGTAATGCACTAGCCGATCTTGGGGCTATCATCAACCTCATGCCCGCATCAATTTCGACCGACTCAGCCTAGGAAAAACAAGCCCTACAAAAATGAGCATACAACTTGCCGATAGGTCCATTAAATATCCACAAGGTGTCGCCGAAAATCTATTGGTTAAAGTCGGGGAATTTGTCTTCCCGGCCGACTTTGTCATATTAGATATGGAGGAAGATACCGAAGTACCACTCATATTAGGAAGACCATTCCTAGCCACGACTCACGTAATGGTGGACCTAAATGGTGGAACACCAACATTGAGGGTTGGGGACAAGGAGATGACGTTTAGGGTTGGGAAAAGAGTAGAAGATGATGACCCGGTCAATTACATGAAAGTCATAGACTCAAGCTTGGATGATGCTCTCCGACGGTGCAACATGGGATGCAAACCATCCCACTTGGGTAACATATGACTGGCTTTGGGTCTAGCCAAGGACCCTTATAAACGTGGACTACCTCGGAGGCATTCCGCGGAACTATCCGTAGTTTAGTTTAGATTAACCTTTATGTTTTCTAGTTTAGTTTTTAATATTCAGGAATAAAACACACTTGGATGGTGAAGGATACTAAGGGAGACTTTAACCAACGCCCCATGCACAAAAACAGAGCCTCCCGACAATTTTTCTTCATTACAGCAAGTTCAGCACGGGGCCGTGCCCAGCCAACACGCCCCATGCTCAAGGGTCTGCAGAAAAAACGCCCAGTTTAGGTAACTGGACACGGGGCGTGTTCGCAGCCTTCTGTTACATTTTGTTGTCTTCTGTTACTGGCAATCTGAACACGGGGCCGTGCCCGGACACCACAGCCCGTGTCCAGGTGCCCAGTAACAGAAAAATTTTGTTTAACACACCTTTTTACACATTCAAGCAACCTAAAAACTTATTTTTGGGACACATTGAGGACAATGTGTAATTTAAGTGTGGGGGAGATGCTAAAGCCTTGAATTTTGCAAGTCATAATCACAAGCCTTACACAAAACTCTATTGGAACCGCTAAACACCTCAATTTTTTTCAAAAAACTTTTCATTTTTTTTACTTGTCTTGGTTTAAATTGGGAATAACAAGTTCTAAAAAGGTTATATTTTTATAAATTTACAACCGATAGCGTCGTGATAAAAAGAACCAACATAACAAAATTATGAAATGGCATGACAAATCTAGTTGAAATTTGATTATATATATTTGATCACATTAAAAACCCATTCCCACAAAAAGTGAGTTTTGAGCCTTTATTGAGCATACAAATACACATCTTTAAACTAAATGCTCATTTTTCGTTTCTTGTGTGAATAGCCGTTTGGGTTCTTACGACTCTAGAACTTGCCATGACGATACATTCCCGGTCCTTACCAACTTAAACCCGAGTAAGTAAATGACGGAGGCATTAGGACTAACCCTTTTTATTTCAACACCATTATTCCTTTTTTTTACCACCTACCCAAAATCCCCCTAGTTAACCCCTTTGAGCCTAAACCTTTTTCATTTCTATACCCAAAACAAACACCCTTTACTCACCAAAACCCCTTTTCATTTTAAACCCTTTATTTTAGTAAAAAGCTCGGTTTTCTTGTGACATTCCTTATAAAAAAAAAACAAATATGATGAAGTATAGCAATAAACAAACAAGTTCCTCAAAAAGAAAACTTTGTTTGAAAAATACTTCGGTTGAATAAAAAGTCACGAAAACAAAATGTTTTACGAAAACCGACGCTTTTTACGCCTTTTAGCCCTTTTCTACTAACCACTAACCCAAAACCACCTACCTTTAACCCTTCCCCAAAGTCCTCTTGATATTTACAAAGGTTTATAGTTAACAAGGAGGGGAATTGATTGCTTGGCAAGCATATGGTAGAAGTAAGTTCCATGCCGCTCTCGAGTGTTTCACAAAAATACATATTCGGCCGAGTGTTGAGTCATCCCCCGTGAGGTATGTGAACTTGTATATAAATGGAATTTTAAAGAGGCATGTTATGCCCAAATAAGTAATTTCTCTTATGTAATGTTCTAAATAAATCAAAACGAATAAGATTGTAAATAACATAAAAATAAAACCTAATAAAGATCTTGGAATCCCGACACTCAAGACAAGCCCAAAACTTCTCTTCTACCCATTCCATTTGGGAGTGTAAGCCACATTGTAAGGAGTTTTGCTTGAGGACAAGCAAAGATTCAAGTGTGGGGGTATTTGATGTGTGTAAAATGCAACATATAAATTACATCAAATGAGGCATAAAACTAACCATTTTTTAGTACTAATGTTGGAAAAAGTGTGCTTTTGTCTTCCTTTTGTATTTTCAGGGTTAAATTAGCGTAAATGAACAAAAGAAGCAAAAACACAGCTAAATCTAACACAAATACAAGAAAGGGAATAAACGTGGCATGCCCGACCCCTCAACAGCATCTTCCCAAGCAAAAACAGAACAACAGAAGGCTGAACACGCCCCGTGCCCAGCGGACACGGGGGCGTGCTCAAGTGTTTGCAGAAAGGACAAAGTTGTAAAAGCTTCTATTTCCCAATACGGGGGCGTGCCCAGCTCCACACGGCCGTGGTCAACGTTGAGATTCGCAGAATCCAAGCAAATCTTGATAGTACAGATACGCTTCTGCACACGGGGCCGTGCCCAGCGGACATGGGGGCGTGGTCAACTAATACAGACAAACTGCAATTAATGAAGAAAGAGAAGATGGGTGGACACGGGGCCGTGCCCGGGCTTCTGTGCAGGCTATAAATTGAGGTGCTTGGTTCACTTCAAAGGCATCCCTTGACAAACCACCTCTCTCCCACTTCACCCACACTCCACCACCATCACAGCACCCACATCCACCACCATCATCCATCATCCATCATAGAGTGTGTGTAGTAGTCTCGGGATCCAAGATTGATAGTAAGAGTTCTTGACAATCAAAGGCCATGTTTGCCTAAGTCTCTTACATCACTTGGCGAAGACAAGCATTTAGTGTAATACTTTTGTTTTTTAATCTTTTCGCACTTTTTATTTGGTTTTGTATTAATGACTTTAATAACTAGTTTCTTATGTTGAAGGTGAAACTTCCTTATCATTTGTCCGTGGTGTCTTGGCGTTATTTTACTGTCTATATAAAATAAAAGATTTACACCATTCATATCTCCAAGGTCTATATGGAGATATGTTGGCTACCTGGTCGGGGGTTAAGGGAATGGTTTGGTAAGGTTCTTGCCTTGTTCAGTGTATAGATCCTGCACGGACCTGGGTCAAACTTACTAGGACCTCCTTCAATACCCACTGGTATTGGATGGTGGGGGTGCGAACGACTTGATCCCCTCATATGTAAACTACTATTAATACATTAACCCGACTACTTGGGATTGTATCCCTGCTGACTCAAACCACTTAGTCGAGGGTAACGTCACCTTCAACAGAGGGGCCTACCACATTACGCATTAATAACTTAATTAATTATCTTTCAATAATCCAACCCTTTAGGATTGTATCCTTGCTGACTCAAACTACTGGGTTGAGGGTAACGTCACCTTCAAAAGAGGGGTCTACTACTATAACTAAGATAATCTCTTAAAAAGTGCAAAAGTGCGGAAAACATCAAAGGTTACACTAAAGGCGAGTCGGATCCAAGTGATTCCAATGTTTTAAAAACCAGTTTTTAAATCAAACCGGATTAGGCTAAAAAATGGTTCAACCGGTTGAAACAGATTGTACCGAGCGGTTCAACCGGGTTGACTACCTAACTCTATAATTTCATAAATTATAACATTAACTCAAAAGTTAATCCAAAAATGCATGATTACATATTAAAAGATGATTCAAAAGTAAATCCATAATAAAAAATTATCCAAAAGATATAAAAAATCATTCAATTTTCCAACACGCTCTTTTAAATGAAAGTGTACGATATGTTTAAGCCATTTGAGTGTTGAATACATCAAGTTCACGATCGCATAAAAGATTAAATTCACTATTATCGTCATCCTCATCAACTAGAGGATAATTATTTTCGTTTCATACAATATTAAATAACAACTTTTAGTTGCGAATAATCATAATATATAAAAATTACATAAGATAAGTAACATATATAAAAAAATAAGTAACAACCCAAACTAAAATAACCCTGGGCCAGTACCGGTATTACATTTCAAACCGGTATACCGGATTTTACCGTCGGTACAAACCTTATGTTGTTTCACTTATTTATCGGGGTGTTTCGTATCGGATTTACATCTGGAAATGGTAATACCGGAATAACCGGCCGGTATTTACCGATTTTTAAAACATTGAGTGATTCATCTTGTCTATCTGTTTTATTTTTATTTTTTATTTTCATCATTTTTAGCTAGTTTTCATTTTCTTGTTTAAAACCTTTTTCTAAATTTTTGATTTGATTAGACGTTGAGGATAAACCGGTACTAAAAGCTTTTGTGTCCTTGGACGACCTCGGTATCTTACCAACGCTATACTACGCTCACGATGGGTGCACTTGCCCATATGTGTGTTTAGTGTTAGTGAAATATCGTGTTTTATAAATTTAAAACTTGACTAAAGTGTTAAAAAGGGCTAAAAATATACTTAAATATATATCACACCTATCACACATCAGGACGATCATCTGCAATTAATAGAATTTTCTTACAATAACAGTTATCACACAAGTATCAAAGCTGCACCATTTGAAGCACTTTATGGACGAAAGTGCCGAACCCCAGTCTGTTGGGCAGAAATTGGAGAAAAGAAACTATCCGGACCTAAGATAGTACAAGAAACAACCGACAAAATCATTCAAGTCAAGGAAAGACTGAGAGCAGCACGTGACCGACAAAAGAGTTATGCTGATAACAGACGAAAACCGTTGGAATTTCAGGTAGGAGACAAAGTGTTATTGAAAGTTTCATGTTGGAAAGGAGTGGTAAGATTCATCAAAAGGGGAAAGCTAAGCCCCAGATATGTTGGACCTTTTGAAATTATTAGAAAAATAGGACATGTAGCCTATCAGCTAAAACTGCCAGAGGAAATGACAGGAATACATGATGTATTTCATGTATCCAATCTCAAGAAATGCTTAGCTGATGAATCACTAATAGTGCCTCTTAAGGATATAGAGGTAAATGAACAATTAAAATTTTTAGAAAGACCTCTACAGATTGAAGACAGGAAAGTCAAGAATCTAAAACACAAGAGATTAATTCTGGTCAAAGTAAAATGGGATTCTAAAAGAGGACCAGAGTACACTTGGGAGCTTGAATCAGAAATGCACAGGAAATACTTGCACTTATTCCAGTAGATCTCGAGGACGAGCTCTAAAACAAGGTGGGGAGGATATAACAACCCTCCTAAATAATTTTCGACACCCCAATATATTTAAAGTATCCCTATATATCTTAAAATACACCCCATATGAGAAAACCGAACCCAAATACCCTTACATAATTAAAAATTAAATAAAAATCAAGTTTTAAGGTCGCTCACGGGCCGCGAAGGCTTGGCCTTTGACCTACGCGGGGCGCAACAGTTAAGCGATCAGGCTGCACCCGGTACTGCCACGTGCGTGCAATGTGTCGAACTTATAGTGCTGACCAGTCATAGCTAGGCCCTACTCACCCTAGGTCGCGGGCCGCAAGGAACCATAGATCAGCTCCTATAAATTGGGAGCATCGACCTTCAGTTGTCGATGTTCAAAAACAAAAATTCTCTCTCAATTCTATACTGTAGCAACTATAATCGGGTATTATACCCCCCCTAATTAGCGAAGCCCTACCTCGTTGTAAGTATCATAACCCCGGTTACGTATTAGATACGCTACCCGATTGATCCAGGGTTCCGTAACGACTGTCGTGGTTCTGCCCGACGTAGTCGTTGGAATGCCGTCTCGGGGAGGGTATTAATAATGTAAATATTGGGTTATTATACTAACGTGTGTGCATTTGTGTAATTTATAGATAATCACCAGGAAATCCATAAGGAAAACCCTAAGACAACAATGTGAGTAATCTCCTTTTTGTGAACCTTTTTGCAAACTATTTTTACAAAACCTCATATGATTAACATTATATTAAGCAGTGATTGAGTATTTGTATTCTACAATTATCGTCGGTATGTTGGGGTTTTGTATACAAAATTTGTTACTACATTGTGAGTAGTAACATGACCACAAGTCGGGTTGACAGTACCGTGGGTGGTAAGTAAAGTAGATGGAAACAAATGTAATTGCGAGATCGCCCTCAATATTGTACAATGGTTTTACTTATCTTGATTAAACTAGGATTCACTCACCAGTATTTCCCACTGATAAAATGTTTTTAAATGCATTTCAGGTAACAAAATATGAAAGCCAAATAGGAGCCAGCTGGACACCACTGAAGGCTTGGAAAAGTGGCTATAATGTTACCTAAAATAAAGAGATGTTTTATTTAAATAAGGGTAAATTACACTTTTCGTCCTTTATATTTGTAGTGGGTTACAATGGATGACCTTTAACTTCAATAATTACAGTCACAGTCCTTTATTTGGAAACCCATTACATTTTACATCCTTTAACACTAACCAGGTTAAAATTTTTAGTTAAATATTGCATGTGCCTTGCACATGAGGGTACTTCAGTTAAATATAACAGTTGTCAATCTTTCAAGATCAAAAAATATCAAGATCTGGTCATCTTCTTTCTTCTCACTTTTCTTATCCCCTAAAACACTAAACACAATCAACAAACAGTCGCAAACATGGGTTCTCTGAGAAATTAGGGAGTGGCGGGTTCGGTTCTGTGTGTTTGCCAATCAAAGTAGATGTGAAGCCAGACCCTGTCATGACATCATGGCGTTTTGATGATGAAACAGACACGGTGACGGTTACATACGACAGCGGAGAGCAGGAAGTCTACTGGCTAGAGAACATCATGACAAAGCAGCGTCTGGGTTTCATGGAAGAATTGCATAACGCCACTTGTACCAACACAGAAATAGACTCAAAATTGGAGTTAATGCAAGACATGTTCAGGTGGAGGCTTCAGAATCTTCAGGAACAAGAAGCTGATGAAGGTGAAGGTGATGACATAGATGAAGATCCAGATTAAGACTCCGAGGAGGAAGAAGATGACGCAAGTGATGGATACTTTTCGGATAAAGTACCTTCTGACGAAGGCTTTTATTTTTTTTTTCCTCTTTTTTTTCTTCTATGTAATCTTCTGTTTTTTAAAGATAATTAAATGATATATTTCTATCTTTATTAGCAAAACGCCAAAAAAATACTAAAAATAGTTAACCCTTTCAAAATGCCAAAAATAACAAAAAATATTTTTCCTGCTTTATATTTTATTTACTCTGTTATTGTATTTTGTTATCTTGGTCTGCATAACGCCATTTAAAAAAACGCCAAACTTAGAATATGGGACGTCTATAACCTATAAAAATGATAAAAGCTGATCAACACAGTAAATACAAAAACAGTAACTGAAAAGACAGTTACTTTATTACTATCATTTATTACAATAAAAAGTCTCGCCTAAACTACGCGCCAAAAAACTTCTATAAGAGAGGGGTCTATACACAATGAAATTAATCAAACATAGAAAACACAAAACACCATATCCTCTAGAAACCACTCACTTTTAAACGCCACAGATGGTAAAGCTTTCACTGAAATGGATCATTTTTCTGAGGGGGTTAACTCAATAAAATTTTGCTTAATGAGATGGACAAATTTTCAATAAAAATAGACTGATGATAGTGATATACCATCATGTGAGCTTTGTTCTTGATGATTATATGCATGGAATAAAGGGATCAACACAAGTGTAAAATGCTATTTTGGACTCCATTATTACAAATAGCATCAAGCAAGAGTTGATCTTTAATGACATGCCACCAAACAAGAATATCACACCAAAAAACAGGTTGCCACTAAGCAGCTTCTTCTAAAAAAGACGGGGTTTATGAAGGAAAGTTGGCATCTAACTAAAGTGTTCAAAAAAGGTTCAAAACGCCAAAAACAAATTCAAGAAGGAAGAGGCTGATGACATTGAAGATTCGAAAGAAAAATTAGATTATCATTTTTTATTATTTTTGTTTTCATTTTATATTGTTTTGATATCAAGTTATATGTTGTTTTGTTATCTAATTCTCTATAAATAAAATAGATTATTATATAAAACGCCAAAAACTACAAACACCAAAACGCTAGTAGTATGAAAACTGGGAGAATAGCTGCTGGCAAAGCACCTTGTAAACGCCAAAAAATTCACTAAACGCCAAAAAAAAAATTGTGACACAAAAACAATTAATTCAACGCCAAAAAGTTTAATAAATACAATTAACGCCAAAAAAAAACTTAGACGCCAGAAAATGTTATACCGCGTTGGGAAAATAAAAGAAGAATGAAAAGACAGAAAAGCCCCTCCGCCCTTCTCTATGCCGCGGGACACGTGTTGAGCCAGGATGCGTTCTCATCGTTCTCACACTTTTGAGCGTTTTCTCCTGATCTCGTTTCTATATATATATATATATATATATATATATATATATATATATATATATATATATATATATATATATATATATATATATATCTATAATACTATATTAAGAGAATTGGGTTTTCTACACTTTTTGTACTTTTACCTATGTACAAATCTTGTAGCACCATGTACAAGTGAAGCAAACCATTTTAGAGGGGGAAAACTTGGACATTGTCCAAAGTTTTAAGACACTTTGAGGGCAATCTAGACATTTCATCCATGGAATCCATGCCCACTTATGTCTTCCATTAATTGAATTAAATTAAGGAATTAAATAAAAGTTCTTTAATAATTAAAGGAATTAATTGATTAAATTAAAGGTTAGACATATTTTCATGATTTAGTAGTATGTATAAATATAACTAATCTATACTTCTATACTACCTTATTAAGAGAACTAGGATTTTTACCCTTTTGGTAATTTTATATTGTGTACACATTTTGAAGCAACATGTACAAGAGAGCCAAACTATTTTAGAGGGGGTAAACCTTGCGCTTTTCCTAAAAATTTAAGACACTTTAGGGGCCTTTTAGTGATTTCGGCACCTTTGTAACCTATAATTAAGATAAATGTATAAAATTTTTCATCAGTACTACTCATCAATATTTTATGATTATCAGATAAATGTATAAAATTAATAATATTTCAAACATATATTTATATAACAAGTGATCAAAATCAAACTCCTCGTGGAGTTGAAAACTCAAATAAATCAATAAATAAACATATAATTGGAATTAACTCTTTTTGTTGAATGCATTGTAACTTAAATAATCCGTTTCATTTTATCAAGTGTCGTAACCGATCTTGCTTAAATGGCTATCATTGAGAATCAAATAAATTGTTATAACCACTTTGATGAAAGTTTTTTTTTATATATAAAAAAGAAACACACCGTCATGTGAATCAATTCAGTTTGAAATGGTTCTAAAATAATCATCAAACCAAACCTGCAAATGTTGCATCTTCTGGCAAAAGTAACCTCCATGACCGGATAGCATCACCATCTTGTTAACTCAATGACGTCTAATCACGACATCTTCGAATAGGAGCACCGCCGCAATTGTGTGAAGCATTCTGAGCTATCACATTAGATCCAACCACAACCTTCATATTTGCTTGCCAGTTTAACACAACCGCTAGCACTATTGTTCCCATTTTTGGGATTCAACGGCCACCATCTTCCATTCATGTCACACCCCCAAAATACCACCTAGGGAATGTCCCTGTTAGGCGTGTGACGTACCAACAACGAGCCACTAATTACGTTAAACCCATACAAGTTTCAAAATAAAATTCTCAATTATTAATAAAAATACCATCCACAAGTTTAAATGAAAACCAACATGTTCAGCGGAAGCAAATAGTAAACCCAAGTTAAACTGTTTTAAAACCAATGTATAGTATCAATAATTTAAACACATAAATCCCTCCAGTCGACCCATGACCACTCCAGCTACTCCAGACAGCAAGTTCCAATTCCAAGACATCTAACGACCTGCAAGCATGCAGACAAGTGTGTCAGACGACGCTGGTGAGTTCAAAGCTTTGTTAACCAGTTTAGTTACCAATTATGTGTATAAAACAGTTCAACGATTTGACTTGATGTTGTTATTAACTCGATTACCACAGTGGCTACAAGATGTATTTGCCCAACCCCAATGTCTCTATCAAAATGTTGGTCATGCTTTAAGGTAATTAGTTCACGCCCGTCCTCCCCGGTACGGTGTGAGTGTGCCAAACCTAATAGCGCTATCAACTAATAACCTCGTTGCCTCCCCGACAACTATCGGTAGATGTAAGGGGTCTTATATGATAGAAAAAAGTATAATAACGAACATCCCAATAACCTGACATTCCTCCCCGGAACGTTACCCGATATCCCTCCCCGGGATGCATGCTTGGAAAAAGAGCAGTGAACTCACCTTAGTTTTGCTCGGTAAGATTAATTTACTTGTTTACAGTTGGTCAATCAAATCCTATTATGATTACCAGTGATAATCAGTTTTCACATTTACGTAAATCACAATCTTTCGTGCACATTGAACAAGTAGTCACAAGTATAATTCGTACTATCACATAAGTTGTAGCAAATATTCACACCAACGCATATCCATATTGTATATTCATGCCATATACTTGTTCAGTTTAACCTAAACATTTAACTCGTCGTACGCAAGAGAGTGTAACCTAATCAATCAATCATCACATAACAAGTACCCAATTCTTGTACACTTAACTCACCTAATTACCAGCTTGCATACCATGCCCATACTCTCATGATAACTTTAGTCATTCAATACACGTATCAGTTCATAAAAACAGTTTCACAATTTCATTGTTATAATGATATGGCACATCACAAAGTTAATCACATGTTATAGTTACACTACTGTTAGCTATAGTTTTCAACACAAGGCACGACCCATCTAAAATCAGTCCAAATGAATTACACTACCCGGTCCCCCTTTGCGCTATCCATTCTTAATCATGGGCCAGAAATCAATGAATGATTTCTAGGGGGTGCGACCCAATACCCTTACCCCGCTGATTAAGGGATGCGGCCCAACACTACTAACCTATTATAATTATGCAACCCAAATAAGTTTATACGGCCCATTACTCTTGTTCAGTTAATAACCATCCCCATAACTTTATTATTAGCAAAAATTCATAACATGATTAACACAATTAACAAGCACTTTCATAACATCATACAAACCCAAATCACATCCAAATAGCGTATGAGTTGTTATTGCTCTACATAAGTCCTAATTATCATTCCCAAAATTCAGTTTAGCACCCTCTCAATCATCATATAACAGTTTCACTTTGGCATGCATGTATTCGATCAAGTCATGATGTCACTCAATGATTCTTATGATTAATCACATGCGTTGGGTCCCAGCTTCCAAGTCATGAGGTCATCTGATTAATAATCCTGATATGCTATCATGCAACCTAATACATACATGATTCATTCTACCCATATAGTTTATCGTTACAATCAATTCCCTAATTCACGATTTGCGTAACACAATTATCAGCCACAATTATCTATTTCAAGACCATGATCATTAATCATACATAACATCATAAATTTACACATATACAATCTAATCTGTTTCATAAATTAACACATAAATTATCAGCATACGTAATCAATGTCATGAACCCTAAACATTGTCTATCACTCAAGAACACAACATAACCTACCCTAATCATTTACTGTCACACATAAACAATATCACACAAATATGAATTTCGACAATTAGGAATCACTAACCAGAACTTAACTGATCAAAGTGTTATCTCGAACAGGGGGGGTCTGCTACCGCCTTCGTAAGTCAAGAGAGGAGAAGTAGGGTTTGTTTTGGTTTGTGCTTTAAATCTAATCTAATCAAGAACATATCACGTATTCATATAATATGTGAGGGTTTGGGCCGTTAACTCTAGTAGCAGAAGTGGGCTCAAGCCCACTCACTTGGGCTGCTACAACAATTAAGGTTTGGGCTTGTGTAAATCGGTTTGACACTAGTGTGGGCCGAAATATATAAGGAGTAACAAGAGTGTGCGTGCGTGCAGCCCAAAGTATGTGCGGCCCATCTCGACAACTTAATAGTAATAACAGATTCAATTACACACCCAATTGCGTTTACGTTTAACAGGTTTAGCATAACAAAGAACATGAAAGAGGAATGACGAGGAATCAAGATTACAAGACCGACCGTGGAAGTTAGGGTTGTCACATCATCCCCAACTTGAAAGAAATTTCGTCCCGAAATTTGACAAGTAAGCACAAATGTAACACCCCGTGTTTTCACGAGTGAAAGTCAAAGTCAAGGTCAAAGTCAACGACCGATTTCGCGCGACTTGACTCGTAGAAATGTCTTTATTTTAATTATATTATGTGGAGTAAGTATCGTACATTGCTTAAATTGAATCGTTTTTGATCTTATTTCAATCGACCTACGACTGTGAATGATAGGCAGTAACAATGCGATAAAGTCAATCAAGCTATACTAATCGAATCGACGTCGAATCGCAACTCGAAATGTGTATTTTACTTACTGTTTATACGTGTGCGTGTGCCTTACGTGTTACCTGTGCATGTTTATTTATGTTATGTTGTGGTATTCAAGCGAACTCGAAGTCTAACTCGAACGCAACCGAACTCGAACCCGAATCCCGATCGAACCATGCTATATACGAAGTAGTTGGGACTAAAAGTAATTTGATTAGGAAACCCTATCGAACCGCTCGCAAACGAAACCGAAGCGTCATCGCATCCGGACGCACCGTTCAGTCGACATCCGGACGGATGGTCAATCCGCACGGATTGCCAATCCGCACGGATGACCAATCCGGACGGATAACCAATCCGGGTGACCTGCAATCCGCACGGTCCACCCCTTTCCCCTTTTAGCATCCTATAAATACCCGGGTCACTCTCCTAACTTTCCACTTTTGGCAAGTGACGTCCGACCCGCGCGCATTCTTCACCTTTTCTTCGATTTCTCTCAATCCAGGTAAAATCTTGCCCTAAATCTTGTACTTTCTTGATCACTACACAATTCTACACCTTTCTATCTTTCAAATCTTAACTTTTCACCATGAAATCATCGAGATTCGTGGTATTCAGGGGTGACGTCATCATGAAGTTCTCATGAACTTCAAGAATGACTTCATTCCACCAACAATAGCTCGGATCTGAACGATTTCCACAAGTTTTTACAATAACTTCACCTAAATCTAAACTTTTCAAAGGATAAAAGAGTTGAAAGAAATAAACTCAAGTTTTCTCCTTCTTTTTACCCTAAAAAACGGTACGAACCGGATCAGTTCTAGTACTCTACTCGACAATAGTGATGCACTAGTCCTAGATCTGGATTCTACCCACAAGACACCTGATTTCGGGTCTAACCGGAATGACCGTTCTGAGTTGCCGACAGGCCAAGTTAGGGTGGTTCCTAACCGGTTTAGTCAGGCGAGTAAGAATACAATTCCAAGTGGTTGCCACGTAACCAGAACGTCTCGATAAACGACAACAGGAACCAAGAGTAGACGGACGGAACAGCCAGACGAGAGGTTGTCCGCACGAACAAGCTGTCCGCACGGACAAGCTGTCCGCACGGACAGGCTATCCGGACGGGTTGTCACCCGGACGAGCTACCCTTGGGACCCACTTCCCAAATAAGGTTTGAGTATCGACGAATGAGCAATCCGGACGGACGACCTCTGAATGGATTACTCTTCGGATCATGAGATACTAAGGCCTTAAAACAAACTCTAACATGTTCATCCGCACGGACAGGTTGCCCGTACGGACAGACTATCCGGACGGATTGTCACTGTCCGCACGAGTGAGCTATCCGGACGAATTGCCGCTGTCCGCACGGATTACCATCCGGGCGGATTACCTATTTCACCAAGTAACTCACCTGGAAGGCTGTTGTCCGCACGGACTGCCATCCGTACGGATTGTTGTCCGCGCGACCGGCTTGAAGGGTAGAAATACTTAGATGTTTTCTAAATGCTACAACGAAAACTTCAAAGCACAAGCCATCATACACAAACACATCTCACCCTTAGGAAGAAACAATCCACTCGAAAGGATATCCGCACGAATAAGTTGTCCGCACGGACAGGTCATCCGCACGAGTAAGTAATCCGGACGGATTACCACTTGCACGGATAACCCATCCGGACGGATTACCACTCGCACGGATAACCCATCCGGACGGATTACCACTCGCACGGATAACCCATCCGGACAGACTCCCACTCGCACGGATTGCTGATCCGCACGGATAGCTAATCCGCACGACTGGCCATCCTACCCACTCTCACTTGGTATTGTTTTGCGTACCACTTATCGTTACGTTATCGAATCTATTCAGGCTAACCGTACTCGCTGAAAAGCGCTCCCTTCAATCCATTTAATCACTGTGAGTATACTCGAACCCTTTTTGCTTTTAGCACTTTTGGGTGTTACATACGTTACGAATATTCAAACTACAACTATCACACTACTCAAGCTATTTTAACGCTAAACCATTTATGCATGTTATACGTGGCTTATGAATGCTTGTTTGTTATGTTTACACATGGAATGCTGTCTACCTGCCTTAGCAACGATAGTACTATAGTTTGGACTCAGCACCCGTTCACACGGGGGTTGTTAAGGATCTTTTACTTGCATGGATTACAGTGGTAATCATGTATTGCGAACTGCCTCGGGCAGTCAACCCGCAGTCATTGGTATTGATGGATCTATGTCGATAACTAACGTGCTTCATTTCACTATGTGTACGTGCTGGTTATGCGTAAACGAATTCGAACTCTATATGCTATTATCAAACTTGTATGCTCACCTTTACATTATGTATTGACTTTATTTTAACGTATGTGACAGGTGCTTAGGATGCACATGTGGTAGGAATATGAAGCTAGAATAAAGCTTTAGAGCCCAACAAATAGTTGTCTGTAGATAACGAATCAAGGGTCTCTAGAAGCAGATAAACAATTGCTGTCTATGTTTTAAATCTGAGTTGTCGGAACAGAGTATTTGACTTGATGTTTGCCTGTAATAATTACTTGACTATTTGAGATACGGTATGGGACGTATTGTTTAATTAAATAGTATTGATAATTGTTATGGAAACTTCTGGACAATCTGTTTCGCTCAGTGCCACGCCCCGATGATTCCGCCATCGGTTGGGGTGTGACAGATTGGTATCAGAGCCATAACTATATGGAATTAGGCAAGACTTGACCTAGTCCGGGTCAAAGTCTTAGAGACCTAGTCTATAGTTAGGAACCAACAGACCAACTCGTACATGCTTATTCCTCGCTACCTTGCTTATATTACACTATTTCTGCACTCGAGATTTTAACTACGATTCGGCAATAAGGTCGAGAATAGGTGTGAAAACCGCGAACTCTCGACTAAAGTTGCTTAATCAACCTACATTTTAGCTGCAAACGAGGGGAATTATGCCAAATTAGGAGTGAAATCCATATTTTGATGAATAATCTCCTCAATTTTACTAAAACAGGGACAAAGTTGCTAAGATAGGGGTGAAACCCTAACCTTGACAACTTGTTCCGCGTTTTACAAAATTCTCACCAAGGTCACAACAGACGATCTGTAGTCACAATAAGGCTAACGGGAACTATGCCAAACGCCCAAGAATCGAGGCCAAGGCACGATCCTGAAAGTTGAAAGTACATAACAGGTCCCCTGTGAAAAGTTGAATCACCTTGGTTAGTCGAAGTCTAATAGCCGCAGACACTCTCTTCCTCGATTTTATGTGTTTGACTCTGATGATTCGTTGATTTTATGTGATTTACGTGCTTTATGTTTATTTGTTAGCGTTTTGAGGTACTATTGGTTTCAATCTACTGTCTTTGCTTCTGCTAAAACACAAAACCCACCACACAACCGTTAACAAATCGCTGAATTAGGAATGATATACGATAGACAGTAAAGGCATTCAGAAATGTTTTGTATGCTCCCATATACCTCTAGTGACTAGGGCGTATGTGTTTCTTGCTAATGTGGTTACGTGTTTAGGAACGTTGTGACTATGTGCCCAATGTGCTTATGTGATTTTGTGTAATTCTGTGATTTTGTGACTATATGCGTTTACATGGTGCGTGTTACTGAGCTTTAGTAGTAATAGACGTGTGAGGTGAGATTCGAATACATGTGTTGAGTTCCGTGGCGATGTCTATTGCAGACAATGTCGTCTGGATCTCGTCATCCACTCTCTCGTCAAGAAAAGAGGGACATACGCCTTGCTTCCATCATCGCGAAGAGTGTAGCAAAAGTCGTGAGTGATGCCTACGAGAACGCCAGCAAATCATCCGAGGAATCGAGGACTGAAGGTCCTAAAGCTGTCACGAGACCTTTCAGTTTCAAACAATTTAAGTCGTGTGGGCCGAAAGAATTCACAGGCGAAGGAGGTCCTACTGCACTATTCCACTGGTTTGACTCTATCGAGGTTACTCTGCGACAAAGTGGTTGCCCTGATGACCTTCGAACTCTGAACGCTACCGGCGTCTTCCAGTCCCGTGCTCTAGACTGGTGGACGGCCGAGAGGAACAAGCGAGGGAATGATGCAGCCTATGGTCTGTCGTGGGATGAACTCAAGGAAGTCATGCTAGAGGAATTTTGCCCTTCTCACGAACGTCAAAAGCTTGAAGATGAATTTTGGCACATACATCAGAAGGATGGAGATAATGCTGGTCTTACTGCTCGCTTCAAACAGCTCAGCATTATCTGTCCTGACCAAGTCAAGACCCCAGAAATCGCCATCAAGAAGTACATCCGAGCTTTGCCCGATTGCGTTGCTGATTTCGTGCAAGCGGCTAAGACTACCACGATCGAGGAAACCTATCCGTTGGCCGCTGAGATCAATGACAAAAGGGTTAAAGCTGGTGTCTGGGATAAGACTTCTAAGCATCTGCATCAAGCTACTACTACTGCACCAACTGCTGAACCTATCTCATCAAGCAACAAGAGGAAGAACAAGAGAAAGAACAGCTCCACCAACAAGAACTGTGCGATCACTGCTACACCAGTTCAAGCCATACCTGCCCAACAACGTCAAGCAGCGGCGCCTGTGGCCAATGCACCGCCTGCCAAGCGTGCATACACTGGGCCACATCCGCTCTGCCCTAATTGCACCTATCATCACCCGACCGCTATCCAATGCCGATTCTGTGCTCACTGCAACGTGTACGGCCATTTCACTGCAAACTGCCGTATTCGTCAAGCTCCTGCCAATCAAGCTCTACTCACTGCCCCACCAGCTCAACAAGCTCCTCTGGCACCCGCAGTCAAAGCCAGAGCCTGCTTCTCATGTGGCGACCCGAATCATTTCGCCAACGTGTGCCCGAACAGGGTAGTGAAACAAGAACCCCAACAGCAGCAGCCACAACAGCAACAGCAACAGCAACAACAACAACAGGCCGCACGCGCCAGAACTTTCAATCTCAACGTGCGTCAAGCCCAGGCCGACAACAACGTGGTCAATGGTACGTTCCTTGTGAATGGTATTTATGCTTCATGTTTGTTTGATACTGGCGCCGATAATTGCTTTGTGTCGCTCGAATTTGAGAAACTCCTTAGTCGTAAACGTTCCCAACTCTCCTCTGCATTTGATGTCGAAGTCGCTACCGGAAGAACTGTCGCTGTCAATTCTGTTATCCGTGATTGTACTCTCGAGCTCAACAATCACATCTTCCCAATTGATCTCATTCCGATGCAACTCGGAAGCTTTGACGTCATAGTAGGCATGGACTTTCTTCGAGAAAACCATGCCGAAGTCGTGTGCTTCGATAAGATGATTCGTTTTTCGCTCGCAAACGGTGATTCATTGCGCGTTTATGGTGATACTACTTCGAATGGTCTCAAACTTATGTCATGCCTCCAAGCTAGCAAGTATCTCCGCAAGGAATATAGGGCTTTCTTGGCTAACATTGTGGCAGCAGAGAAGGAAAAGAAAGAGAAGAAGGAAGTGAAAGACGTACCTGTGGTTCGAGAATTTCCTAATGTTTTTCCAGAAGATCTTCCCGGACTACCTCCAAGACGTGATATCGACTTTCGTATTGACCTCATTCCAGGAGCTAATCCTATTGCCAAAGCTCCTTATCGACTCGTGCCGTCCGAAATGCGCGAACTCGCAACCCAACTCCAGGAATTACTTGAAAAAGGCTTCATTCGCCCGAGCACCTCTCCCTGGGGCGCGCCGGTCCTCTTCGTCAAAAAGAAGGATGGGTCGTTCCGGATGTGCATCGACTACCGGGAATTGAATAAGTTGACTATCAAGAACCGCTATCCTCTGCCCCGAATCGACGATTTGTTTGATCAGCTACAAGGCGCTACGTGTTTTTCGAAGATCGATCTACGTTCCGGATATCATCAGCTGCGTATACAAGAGGAGGATATACCCAAAACTGCGTTTCGTACTCGATATGGCCATTACGAATTCGTTGTCATGCCTTTTGGCCTAACCAACGCACCAGCGGTTTTCATGGATCTGATGAATCGCGTGTGTAAACCATATCTCGACCGTTTCGTCATCGTGTTCATCGACGATGTCTTGATCTATTCCAAATCGAAATCCGAACACGCGCAACATCTACGTTTGGTTCTCGAGTTACTCCAGGGGAACCAACTCTACGCCAAATTCTCCAAGTGCGAATTTTGGCTGGGGGAGGTTCAGTTTCTGGGTCACATTGTAAATAGTCAGGGTATTCATGTCGATCCTGCGAAGATTGAAGCTGTTAAGAGCTGGGTTACGCCTAAGAACCCGTCTGAAGTCCGCTCCTTTCTCGGGCTAGCGGGCTATTATCGACAATTTATCGAAGGATTCTCGAAGATTGCTGTACCACTTACCTCTCTCACGCATAAGGACCAGCCTTTTGTCTGGGGAACCAAACAAGAGTCTGCCTTTCGAACCCTTAAACACATGCTTTGCAATGCTCCTGTTCTCACACTACCCGACGGAAACAATGATTTCATTGTCCACTGTGATGCTTCCAACCTTGGTCTCGGTTGTGTCCTCATGCAGCGGGACAAGGTCATAGCTTACGCATCTCGTCAGCTCAAGATCCACGAGAAGAACTATACAACCCATGACCTCGAGCTAGGCGCAGTTGTTTTTGCATTAAAGATTTGGCGACACTACCTGTACGGTACTAAGTGTACAATCTTCACCGATCATAGGAGCCTACAACATATCTTTAATCAGAAGGAACTTAATATGCATCAACGCCGATGGGTCGAACTTCTCAACGATTACGACTGTGAGATTCGTTATCACCCAGGCAAGGCAAATGTTGTTGCCGACGCACTCAGCAGACGGAGTTACTTGCTTAGCACTCGTAATGTTCAAGCCCAACACAACCTTGACGCTCTCATCCGCGACGCGCAACATGCATGTTTCAACGAACGTACTTTGAAGAAAGAAAGAATCTACCACGATGGAGCCCAGCTTGTGAGCAAATAAAATGGGATATTCCACTTCTTAGACCGAATTTGGATTCCCAAACGAACCAATTTGCGACAGATTATCATGGATGAAGCCCACAAATCCCGATACTATATCCATCCCGGTGCTGACAAAATGTACCAGGATCTTCGCTATAGGTACTGGTGGCCGGGTATGAAGTGAGATATCGCTCTCTACGTCGGAAAATGCCTAACCTGTGCTAGAATCAAGGCTGAACATCAAAGACCCTCTGGCTTGCTCGAACAACCACCAATTCCTATGTGGAAGTGGGAGAGTATAGCTATGGATTTTGTAACCAAGCTCCCAACCACGTCATCGGGTCACGACAGCATTTGGGTTGTTATTGACCGTTTGACTAAATCAGCTCACTTTCTGCCAATACGAGAAGACTACAAGGTGGAACGATTAGCCCGAATCTACACCGACGAGATCATTTGTAGACATGGGACGCCTCGTGACATCATCTCTGATCGTGATGTTCGGTTTACTTCACGATTGTGGGAAACGTTTCAAATGGCACTCGGTACAACGCTCAATCTAAGTACCGCTTTCCACCCACAAACCGACGGTCAGACTGAAAGAACGATTCGTACCCTTGAAGACATGCTCCGTTCGTGTGTGTTAGATTTCGGTGGTAATTGGGATAAACACCTACCATTGGTCGAATTCTCGTATAACAACAACTATCAGGCTAGCATTCAGATGGCACCTTTCGAGGCCTTGTACGGAAGAAGATGTCGATCGCCTATTGTGTGGCACGAGATCGGTCACTCACAACTAACCGGTCCGGGGCTACTGCAAGAAACGACGGACAAAATTTTCCAGATTCGAGATAATCTAGCGAAAGCTCGAGATCAACAGAAAGTTTACGCCGATAAAAAGCGCAAGCCCCGTGAATTTGGCGTTGGTGACCACGTACTCCTAAAGGTATCACCTTGGAAGGGTGTGATCCGATTCGGCAAGAAAGGGAAATTCGCGCCTCGATATGTTGGATCTTTTAAGATTCTGGAAAGGATCGGAAAAGTCGCCTACAGACTCGAATTACCGGAGGAACTTAGTAACGTCCACCCGACTTTCCACGTGTCAAACCTCCGAAAGTGCATCGCCGACCATGATTTACATGTCTCTCTAGACGATCTACAAGTGAACGAAACATTACACTTCGTGGAAAAGCCTGTCGAAATCATGGATCGCCAAACCAAGCAACTCAGGCGCTCAAACATTCCTATCGTGAAAGTCCGATGGGAAGGCAAACGAGGCGCGGAGTTCACTTGGGAACTCGAAAGCGACATGAAGGCAAAGTATCCGCAGTTGTTTAAAGAGTGAAACTAGAGAGAGAAAGTCTAGATAAAGAAAGTAACAGGGTGACTCTAGTGTTTCGACCATAGAAACCTGTTCAAATCGACAAAAAAAATCAAAAAATCAGTTAGAAACGTGAATATATGAAAAAGTGAAGAAATATTTTGACAAATCTGTGTGAATTTGGCTCTTAATCTGATCAATTCCTGTACGAATCTGTACGTTTGGTCCTCGCAATCGAGAACCTGCTCAGATACCACTTGTAGGACCGGTTTCGACTCCGTTACGATTGTGTTTAGTCACACGCGTTCACGGATTCCGCACGGATTTGCTAACAATTATCCGTGCGAGGAAGCGAGTCAACAAAGGTCAACACGGATTGTCATCCGCACGGATTGCCATCCGTACGGTGAACAACAGCAGCAACTTTCAACATTTTAACAAAATCAGATTTCTCACAAACGGCTATGAATTAGGATATGAAAATTTGTAGGCTTATAGATCAGTAAATTTCGCATAACATATCCAAATATTAGCCGATTTTAACCATAAAAAGTCAATTAATTTGACGATTTTCAGTGGTCCGAAAGAAAAATGCTCACACGTAATCCACGGCTTCGTTACGGCTTTCAGCTTAATTTCGGGACGAAATTCCCTAAACAAGGGGAGGCTGTAACACCCCGTGTTTTCACGAGTGAAAGTCAAAGTCAAGGTCAAAGTCAACGACCGATTTCGCGCGACTTGACTCGTAGAAATGTCTTTATTTTAATTATATTATGTGGAGTAAGTATCGTACATTGCTTAAATTGAATCGTTTTTGATCTTATTTCAATCGACCTACGACTGTGAATGATAGGCAGTAACAATGCGATAAAGTCAATCAAGCTATACTAATCGAATCGACGTCGAATCGCAACTCGAACTGTGTATTTTAATTACTGTTTATACGTGTGCGTGTGCCTTACGTGTTACCTGTGCATGTTTATTTATGTTATGTTGTGGTATTCAAGCGAACTCGAAGTCTAACTCGAACGCAACCGAACTCGAACCCTAATCCCGATCGAACCATGCTATATACGAAGTAGTTGGGACTAAAAGTAATTTGATTAGGAAACCCTATCGAACCGCTCGCAAACGAAACCGAAGCGTCATCGCATCCGGACGCACCGTTCAGTCGACATCCGGACGGATGGTCAATCCGCACGGATTGCCAATCCGCACGGATTGCCAATCCGCACGGATGCCCAATCCGGACGGATAACCAATCCGGGTGACCTGCAATCCGCACGGTCCACCCCTTTCCCCTTTTAGCATCCTATAAATACCCGGGTCACTCTCCTAACTTTCCACTTTTGGCAAGTGACGTCCGACCCGCGCGCATTCTTCACCTTTTCTCCGATTTCTCTCAATCCAGGTAAGATCTCGCCCTAAATCTTGTACTTTCTTGATCACTACACAATTCTACACCTTTCTATCTTTCAAATCTTAACTTTTCACCGTGAAATCATCGAGATTCGTGGTATTCAGGGGTGACGTCATCATGAAGTTCTCATGAACTTCAAGAATGACTTCATTCCACCAACAATAGCTCGGATCTGAACGATTTCCACAAGTTTTTACAATAACTTCACCTAAATCTAAACTTTTCAAAGGATAAAAGAGTTGAAAGAAATAAACTCAAGTTTTCTCCTTCTTTTTACCCTCAAAAACGGTACGAACCGGATCAGTTCTAGTACTCTACTCGACAATAGTGATGCACTAGTCCTAGATATGGATTCTACCCACAAGACACCTGATTTCGGGTCCAACCGGAATGACCGTTCCGAGTTGCCGACATGCCAAGTTAGGGTGGTTCCTAACCGGTTTAGTCAGGCGAGTAAGAATACAATTCCAAGTGGTTGCCACGTAACCAGAACGTCTCGATAAACGACAACAGGAACCAAGAGTAGACGGACGGAACAGCCAGACGAGAGGCTGTCCGCACGAACAAGCTGTCCGCACGGACAGGCTATCCGGACGGGTTGTCACCCGGAAGAGCTACCCTTGGGACCCACTTCCCAAATAAGGTTTGAGTATCGACGAATGAGCAATCCGGACGGACGACCTCTGAATGGATTACTCTTCGGATCATGAGATACTAAGGCCTTAAAACAAACTCCAACTTGTTCATCCGCACGGACAGGTTGCCCGTACAGACAGACTATCCGGACGGATTGTCACTGTCCGCACGAGTGAGCTATCCGGACGGATTGCCGCTGTCCGCACGGATTACCATCCGGGCGGATTACCTATTTCACCAAGTAACTCACCTGGAAGGCTGTTGTCCGCACGGACTGCCATCCGTACGAATTGTTGTCCGCGCGACCGGCTTGAAGGGTAGAAATACTTAGATGTTTTCTAAATGCTACAACGAAAACTTCAAAGCACAAGCCATCATACACAAACACATCTCACCCTTAGGAAGAAACAATCCACTCGAAAGGATATCCACACGAATAAGTTGTCCGCACGGACAGGTCATCCGCACGAGTAAGTAATCCGGACGGATTACCACTCGCACGGATAACCCATCCGGACGGATTACCACTCGCACGGATAACCCATCCGGACAGACTCCCACTCGCACGGATTGCTGATCCGCACGGATAGCTAATCCGCACGACTGGCCATCCTACCCACTCTCACTTGGTATTGTTTTGCGTACCACTTATCGTTACGTTATCGAATCTATTCAGGCTAACCGTACTCGCTGAAAAGCGCTCCCTTCAATCCATTTAATCACTGTGAGTATACTCGAACCCTTTTTGCTTTTAGCACTTTTGGGTGTTACATACGTTACGAATATTCAAACTACAACTATCACACTACTCAAGCTATTTTAACGCTAAACCATTTATGCATGTTATACGTGGCTTATGAATGCTTGTTTCTTATGTTTACACATGGAATGCTGTCTACCTGCCTTAGCAACGATAGTACTATAGTTTGGACTCAGCACCCGTTCACACGGGGGTTGTTAAGGATCTTTTACTTGCATGGATTACAGTGGTAATCATGTATTGCGAACTGCCTCGGGCAGTCAACCCGCAGTCATTGGTATCGATGGATCTATGTCGATAACTAACGTGCTTCATTTCACTATGTGTACGTGCTGGTTATGCGTAAACGAATTCGAACTCTATATGCTATTATCAAACTTGTATGCTCACCTTTACATTATGTATTGACTTTATTTTAACGTATGTGATAGGTGCTTAGGATGCACATGTGGTAGGAATATGAAGCTAGAATAAAGCTTTAGAGCCCAACAAATAGTTGTCTGTAGATAACGAATCAAGGGTCTCTAGAAGCAGATAAACAATTGCTGTCTATGTTTTAAATCTGAGTTGTCGGAACAGAGTATTTGACTTGATGTTTGCCTGTAATAATTACTTGACTATTTGAGATACGGTATGGGACGTATTGTTTAATTAAATAGTATTGATAATTGTTATGGAAACTTCTGGACAATCTGTTTCGCTCAGTGCCACGCCCCGATGATTCTGCCATCGGTTGGGGTGTGACAACAAATTTGACAAGTAAGCACAAAGGAGTGAAGTAATAAATCAAGATTGCTTCTGATTTTCTTCAAGTGCCACATCATACCCAACTTGAAGAGGAATTTCATCCCGAAATTCACCAGCAGTACCCGAATCAGATTGGTCATTAGGAAAAAAGTTGAGGATACTTAAGCTTTATCTGATTCTCGCGTTCCCACGTAAACTCCGGTCCACGTCTTGAGTTCCAACGAACTCGCACAATCGTGATACGACTATGTTAATGAACCTTGACTTCCTAGTCCATGTGTTCGATAAATTCCTCCAGTAAAGGTATCGCACGTGTTTCATCAGACAACCACTGCCTTAGATCCGAAACATAAATGACATCGCGTACGTTACCCGATTCATCGGGTAACTCAAGTTTGTAGGCTACGCTACCGATTCTTCCCAGACTGTTGAATGGTCCATCGTGACGTCAGCTAAGCTCGCCATGCTTCCCAAGCATTCCACACCCTCCCAGGGTGAGACTTTCAACACGATACGATCGCCTACAACGATCTTCCAACGTTTCCCAAGTTTATGAGCTTTCCTGACGGTCACGCATTGTCGCCAATCGACTCCTGATCCAAACAAACTTCCCAAGAGTTTCGAGTACCAGTCCTGGACCAGTAATTAAGTTGTCAACCATCTCAGTCTAACAAGAAGGTTGGCATTATTGTCTATGTAATGCCTCAACAGAGCTGTCTGGTTACCAAGATGATAACTGCCACAGTAGTACTCAACCATAGGTAAGAGTCCTTCCAATTTGCACCAAAGCCAGTCACACACATGCTCGCAGCATGCCTTCGAGTGCCAAGAGAGTTCGTTTCCTCTGATCGTTTGCCCAATGGCGATAGGCAATGCTCTGGTCCTAACGTGAGCCAAGGGTGTTATGTATTGCCTGACATAAATCATGCATAGATCAAATCCAGAGGTAACAGGAGTTGGCATCTCGAACCTAAAAGCCGCCTCTCTCAGAGGAACATTCACAACTGTGAAGACTCGTCAGTTTTCTTGATTGCAAGAAAGTGTGCTGGTAACGTGAGTCCATCAACGATCATCCATGTGATAATGTTTCCGTTTCGAGTTGTAAGTAGACCAGTGATAAAATCCATGGCAGTCTGTTCCCATCTCCATATATGCGTTTCTGGTTGCTAATATCCCACCTTGACTTTCCCACAAGTCAAACATCGTTCTCATGCGTTGCTATGTGGGCCTTCAGGCCCGGTCATCCGTACATGGTCTTCAGGTTTTAATTCATCATATCAAAACACAAATGAATAGGATATCGAAACCCGTGTGCTTTGCCTGCACCAGTTCCCTAAGGTTGCTGTATAGTGAGGTCCATATTCGTTCCATGAAGTAGTAAATATCGTCCGACCTGCCAAAGGTTGCTTCCCCATGCCCCCGCATGGGTCAATCTTGTGAACTCTCTTCCTTCAGTTCTTCAGTTTGAACAAGGTGAATCTGATCAGGTATGTTAGAGTGGATAGCGAGCGGCAAAGCTCGTGCACGTCCAGGTTTCACGGTCGTATTCATTCAAACGTTCCATCCAGCGATGCCATTAACTGATTTAACTCTCTCATAGCCAGGGTACACAGGAGGCCCTTGTGATCGGTCTAAGTAGTGCATTCGGTACCGTCCAAGTAATGCCTCCCACTTAAATCCAATGACCACGGTTTCCACCTTAGATTGTATGTCGTGCAGTCCCTCTTCGTAACACCATTACGTAAGTCATCACTCTCTCGTGTTGCATCGGTGTGTAACTGGGACTCTGATTCGAAGCATCATGGCATACCGCTAGACCACCCGTACCCTTAGGTAAAGACGATGCTCAATGCATTGCAGAGTTGGGGTTTGAAAGCTGAAATGACGTTCTCCCGCCTGTCTCCCACGAGTACACAGCACCCTGCTGTGCTAAAGAGGTTAAAGCTGCGAAATCCTCGAAAATCCTGTTATGAATCTACGTTAGTATCTAGCTAAACCAAGAAATTACTGTATCCCCGATAGACTATTTGGTGCCGATCATTATCTAATGAAATGGATCTATTGCGAGATCTGCATGTATCCCCACTTTGTTGACTATGTGACCAAGAAGGCGTACCTCCCAAATCCTGAAGTCACACTTAGGTAGACTTCGCGTGAAGTTGCTCCTCCCCTAGGAGCTCTAGGACAAAATACAGGTGCCGTTCATGGTGTTCCTTTCCCCTGGTAGTGTTTTAAAAACGTCGCCAAATAACACGGTCGATTCACGTGATCCATAAAGCTGCTCGTGTGTTGATTAACTCATTGGTCATGGTGCACAAAGTCATATGGCCATACTGCGTTTGATATGCCGCTTTAAGAACACTCTCCCCTTAGACTTCCATCTGATAATAGTCCGTTCGTAAATCAATCCTCGAATGAAAGCTTGTCGCTCGCAACTAGTCGACAGGTTGTCACTACATGGTCGAGGCAAACGGTTCTCGACTGTCACCTTATTAAGTTCTTGATAACCAGTACACGTACGGTAAGGCTTGTCTTCATGGGTGTAACTGGGGCTCCCCAAAGCGAAAAGCTAGGCCTGCCAAAACTCCTATTCAACAGTTTCTGTAATTGATTAGACGGCTCTTGCAACCCTCCTGGTGCAAGACGGTAAGAGTACGAATATTCGGAGCTGCACCCAGCGTGAGATCAAACTGAGTTTCTGCCTAACAGTTGTGGAAGTAATCCTGGAAGTTCTTCAAGTAGCTCATCAGAAGAAATTATAAACAACTGGTGGATCCTCGATCCTCTCTTCCTTAGTCTTATCATCAGTAACCGTTGTTAACAATGGCGAGGTAATCCCTCCGTAGACGCTTCTGGGCTTTCGTTGCAGAATTAATGCTAACCTTAACACAACTCTGATATTCCGGAACAATGACGATTCTCCACTAGGGAGGGGGTACGCAAAGTTTTCTTCTCACAGGGTATATCTGCGCGATGTATGGATAACCAATCCATACCGACTACTGCATCAAACTATCAAGGGTAGTAGAAGGAAGGTCGACGTCGAACACCTGTCCCACAAGGTCGAGTTTGCATCCCAACAATCATATGAGGTTTCAGCTGACTTGCCATCAGCCGAATCCACAACAGGTTTGGTTTTAAGAAGCATCAGGGTTAAGCAGAACAGTGACAAAGTGATTAGTTACCAAGAACGTGTAGGCCACCATGTTGTTATAATCCTGGCGTCACCCACGCCCATCCTAAATGCCCTTCCACGAGTACCACATCCAGTGTTGTTGCTACTGCTACTAGAACTCCCAAAACTGTCATGGTTCCCTGGGTTGTTGGCGTCTTGCCTTAACATCGGCCATTCCTTGTTGAAGTCTCCATCATTTCCATACCGAAAGTCATGATTTGCGAGTACCTTGATGTCATCGTGACTGTTGCTTCTAATGCCGATGAAACGGAGTTCTGCGGCCTTTCACCGACAGGGTCGTGTCCACCTTTTCACATTTCGTGCCACGTCCTAAGGCGCTACTCATTGTGCTGGCAGTTACACATTCTACGCCATGGCCGACTGTCATCGTTTATGTCCCGATTAATTTGTGAGAGTTGACTCTCATAAGTCGTTGTCTAGGGTTTAAGGATTAAGTTGAAGTCAATTTGCTGGTGTTCGCTGCCGGTAATCAGGGTCCTTCTAGTACTGAGGTTGGTAAGGCACTACGCTCATCCTCTTGTCCATCGTTCTTGCATGTTGACTGAGTACTACACGACATGTTTCCAGAGTGTTGCAGAAGTGATCGCACTTCGGGGTCTAAGACGTTAGTACAGTGAGTTCCAGCAAACAAGGAGGAGTGTGAGAGGTATAAACCAATCATTGATGTTGCAACATCCAACTCAGGGGCGTTCGTACAAGCACCTAACATTCTACACAGTCCGCTAGGCGTTCAGATGAGTGTTCAGGTGATACTTGATAACATCGAGATTCGTAAGGATTCATAAAGGAGTGAAAAGATCACGTTCGGGTAGGAGACAATCACTGCTATGACTCCTATAGATTGTTGTGTTTCACATTGATCAATTAACGGGACAGAACCCCTTTTTCACTTGTTAAGCCTCACTGGGATTGACATGCACCCCACATTATTATTATGTGTGAACCCACAATAATACTGCGATTTGCATGCTCATCTCAGTTCCTCTTGTCACACCCCGACTTTCCACGTGTCACCGGTGGGCCCGGTGGGCCCGGTGGGGAGTATCGTGACGTAGTTGATATCATCATAGTCAAACAACACAATATTTAAATGCACAGCGGAAGCAAAAGATATAATATATTACAATCCGAATATAAAGTAATATCCAGTATTACAACGGAAAGTAAAGGATCCACAGGCGGATCTTAAAACATATCATTTGTTCAACAGACTTTAGACGCCTAGAACTTGCAAGATTCCTTATTAGCGCCCTGAGCTGCTTCCAGCCTATTACGTACTTGTACCTGTCACTTAGACTGTTGAAAATACGTCAGTTTTCACTGGTAAATACACTCAACTGACTCATTTGAAAAGAGTTTAAGAAAATTGGTTTAGATGCACAAGGCACGAAATAATTTGACACAATGATTAAAATGCACAGAGGCAATATTAATCTTTTATACTTGGTTAAAATGCACAGAGGCAAAATTAACCTTTTGTAACTTGTATACTTGGGACAAACTATATTTCATGTTATCAGTTTTACATAACTTGCTCTACATACGGGGCCCGGATCTATGCCGGTTCATGATTAACAGACACACCACTATTCCCTTATTGGGAATCCCTTATTGGGTATTATTTATTAATAATCATATAGCATCTGTCAGGTGTATGCCTACACCCCGTGCTTAGGTCGTGGCCATTGCATTTAATGAGTCAAGGATATCCAGGACACGGTCGCATTAACCCCCAATGTTTCAGTCAAGCAATACGAATTAAAATAGGTTATTTGGATTTCCCGACTTATTGGTCTTTGAATCCCATACCTGACCATGCGGTATTTATATTACCGTATCCCAAGCCCGTAATAGGGAAAATAAGTTAAGAGTATTTACCTGAGCTAGGTCCTGTCTTAAATAGTAGAAATTAATAACTCAGCCGTATTCACTTAAGTAAGCGTAGGTACAATTTACCGGAAATCTCTAGTCTGGAATGATGGTATAAATAACCAATTAGAATGCTAACGGGTCTTTAATTAAGCCTAAGCTTAGACCGGTTAGTCTTAAGGAAATATACGGTTCGTACGCACGATTAAGCGAAGACCGGAATAGAATGTGATTTAAACCCGACATGTTCAGAGACTTGTCTTATATGGGTATTTCATACACATTCTGGATTTTGAGATAAAACCAATAGGGTTTGACCCATTTCGGCTAATTTATGTAAACTTGTTACATAAACCGAACCGTACGCGTAATAAGCGTGACGGGTATTCATGATAGCCATATACAGGTTTCCTAAGTTAATTATGCCTCAAATATGTTGTGACATCACTAAGATGTCTTTCATTATGCCCGAAACGTATTTAAACACAAACTAGGCCCCGTAGGGGTAGTTTGGTCATTTACAAGGTTATGAAAGAGTTTAAGTATTTACCTGAGTTACAGGTCTGATATAATCAGCAAAAATACTTATTTTGATAAGTTATAACAGTAGGATAAAGTATATATGTGAAATTTATCAATTATAACCAAACTATGCACCGTAGGTGTCACACCCGCTCGTAGCGGAAACGCAAGGTGTGATCGGTATGATTTTCATTGCATAAATATCGATGTACATGAACAAACTATATGGATAAAACATACCCCATTGCCAATACATAAGTGTTTCCAAAAGATTACAACATAAGTTTAGTGTGTCGGTTACAAACCATTAACGTAAAAGTAAAGTGTTATTGTTTCATACATTAACATTATAATAAACTACTGAGGTTTAAACCGTCATATTTCCGCAAAGAGGCGGAATATAATAGTTAAACCCTCCAAAAGATGGCATGGAGTTCCGGTACTTGTTATCTTGACTGGGAAATCCGACATGGTCCTTTAATTCCCTGAAATACATGTTAAGTTTGGAAAACATCAACAAAAGTTGGTGAATTCATGCAATTTAGTTGTAAAAGATGTATTTAAAATGTAAGTTGTAGTATGTAAAGCGTCAATGAAATCGTTGATCATTAATGTTTTGCAAGGACATTAATATGTGTGACGAAAAAGGAAGCAATCCAACCCTAGACGATTTTTATGTCGATTCCTATCGACTGGGACACAAAAGCACTCTTCCGTATGGGTCCACGACCAAGAGTGGGGCTCGCCAAAACCCATTAGATCTAACCACTTGTACCTAGGTCCAAACTGGATTAATGGTGCTTAGATGTATAACCCTAATTCGCACATGATCTAAGGTGTTTCATTCCCTAACTTTAACATACGTTGAACATGTATTTTCCCCGATAGTTGTAAAGTTGTAAAACATTTAAATGAATGGGGGACATGAACTCACAGTATCGCGTCCTGTGAATAGATGTAAATAAGATCTCACGTGCGGTCGTCCTGAATAGCGTTGCGACCTACAAATGTTCTTATATTTGTTAGACACTTCGGTCTTTGTAAATAACTTGAGTACAAGTCTTGTGTCTTAATTATATGTAAGACTTGTATGTCTATACTGTTCGTTGAACGGTGTATTTAGATGAATAATTTGTTAAACTGTTATATATATATATATATATTTCACCAAATATATATATATATATATATATGTCATATTGTATCTTGTGAGTTGTATCATCGGGTCTTGTCTTCTTGATTTCGTGTCGTTGTGTAAGTAAATTGTATAATGGTAATTTTTACCAATTATATGTCATTGGGCTTAGCCCAAGAATTCAAGTTATTGGGCCCAAAATAGTGTTGGGCCTCAATAGTGTTGGGCCTCAATAGTGTTGGGCCTAAATAGTGTTGGGCCTCAATAGTGTTGGGCCTAAATAGTGTAGGGCCTAAATAGTGTTGGGCTTAAATAGTGTTGGGCCTTGGCCCATATGTTTGGTATTGGGCTTAGCCCATGTGTTTTTGATATTGGGCTTAGCCCATGTATTTATGTTAAGTCCATTATGAAAAGTAAGCCCATTTGTATGAAAATAGTCCACTAAGTAAAGTAAGCCCATTTGTTATAAATATAGCCCACTAAGTAAAGTAAGCCGTTCATTTTTATAAAAACCTTTTTATAAAAATTTACTAAGTATACTTTTTAGTTAATAAAAACATACTAGTTTTTATAAGTTCATAAACATCCGAACTTTGTTATCGATAGTATATTTATATTTTCGTGTCGAAAGATCGTCTAAACGTCGTAGTAACTCCTCGGATTGGCGATTCGTTTATGGATTCGTCCGTCGTCCGTTTTGACCATAAATGGTGTCCGCTTATTCGGATCGTCCGTAACTCGTTTTAAGGCGTAATTATGCGAAGTCTTGTAAGACTTTTGTTATAAAGTATCTTGAGTTTAATTGTGACAATTTGATTCAAGTTCCTACTTTTATATATATAACTAATACATCAAGTAATACATAACACAAAAATTGTCAAAATAACCAAATATATATTTTCTAAAAAAAATATATATTTATCTAGTCTAAATTTAACCAAAAATGTTGTTACTTTATAAAATAAAGTTTTTATGAAAAATGGTCATATAACCTTTGTATTTTAAACTTTACCATGTTTCATAAACATATCAATTTTCTTTTCCAAATCATCATCAATTTACTCAACATCTTAACTAAAACACATTAGACTTTTTATAACATAAAATTTATCAAGATGATTTCCAAATCATGTAGGGTTTTAAACATGATTATAACATATGCTAACTAGTTCAAAAACCAAGTTTAATTCTAGTTTTAACAACTTTTATAAAAATCTCTAGTTGTATGTTACTTTTTATAATCTTGTGGAAGTATTGTTTTTAAATAAAAACCTTAAATACTTTCACAAGATCAATAGTTATGATCATCCATTTAAACCTTTATGTTAAAAACCCTTTAACATAAACATGTATAATTGTTAGATCATATTTTAAAACATCTTCTAACAATTTATTTGTATCATAATCATCATAACAAGATTAAATATGCATATAACAAGTCTTAGATCACAATATAAACAAACATAAATATATCATGATTTTTATCTTTGCTTCTTTGTATTTTTCATGTTTATTATGTATGATTACTTGGTTATTATTAGTAATAATAACAATCATAAACATAATATAAGTATGAGAAAAAATAGATCTTGAAGCTTACTTCTAGCACTAGGCTAGGGATGATCTTGGAGGATTATTAAGAACTAAGAAGATGATGATCTTGATGATTTAAGGCTCTTGAATGGATGAATAACTTTCCTTTAACTTGCAAATGCTTTAGATCACCTTAAGTTCCAAAGAAATCCATCTTGATCATGAAGGAGGTAATAAAAATAAATGGGTTTTTGAAGATGTTCTTGGTAATATGGATGAAGATGATGAGAGAGTTCTTGGTGTGTAATGAAAGATGAAAGAGGTAAAGTGTAGTAACTTAGTGATTAAGTGTTGTAATTAATCATCATTCTCATCCACTAGTAAATAACAAATATCTAGATATTATTACTAAGTAAATAAGGGGATGTGGGCCCTTTATTCACGGTTCATATATGGGGGGGGGGGTCTTGAATTGTTAAAATGTGTTAGTAATTTTAATGCTTCAAAAATGTAATAAAAATGGTTAAATGTTTAGGTGTAAATGTTTGCATGGTTTCATGATGATTAATGACATAAAATGATCATAACTAGGCTTTAATTGGTCAAAAATAATATTCACTAGTTTGTTAAATATGTCAAATTTTAGTTCGGATAGTTGTTTAGTGCTCGTTCCGCAAGAATATAGTTGAAAAGTTAACCTATACAAGTTATAGAGAAATATTTGGTTATGTATAAATATGGTATTCCCAATGTATTTTTATATGAAATTGGTGCTTAAACAACAATTTTTGCATCTTGAAATAAAAATACAATTGCTGAATTTTGCGGAAAATTAATGAAATGGTCGTTTTTAGCACTTTTCGGACAGTTTTTAGTGCTACCGGGCATTGGTAAAATATTAACCAAACCCTTGTATTCCCATATAGGGTTTAATATATAATTGATGTTGGACTCTCGTCCGAGTCCTAAAGATGTCATTTAGATGTTTTCTGTGGATCCGGAGTTTTCGTCAGCACTCTAGTTCACTAGGCACTATTCTAGTTGTTTTGCTGGATTGTTTGCACTATTTCAAATGTACCCAATAAAAGTGAATCATGTGTAATAATAAATGAATATTCCATGAGTTTTCTAAGATGTATATAATGTAATCATGCAGTCCGAATATTCAAAACACATACTTGTATAATGTAAATCATCGTTTTAAATGTAAATAACTTACCCGAAAGTGGCAGTTGTCACAGTAGGGGCATTTTGGTAATTTCACATAAGCCGTAAAGCTCAAAACTGAAGTCTGAGTTAAACAACTTTTGCTTACTGTTAAAATATTATAATTTGCCTAAAATATCAGTAGGTATCAACCCTTGTATGTTTAAAATAGTTTTAAATACATACTATGCGTTAAAAACGCTTAATAAGGCGATTAAGAGCCGTTTCCGGGTTCTACCGATAAAGCTGATATTTTTATTATTCCAAAAGGCTTAAAATAATTTATTTATCATTTAAGATCAGTAGCAAAAGGTTTGGAGTCGTTTAGATATGTAAAACTTATTTTATAGCCCGTAAGGGCAAAACCTACAATTACCGAATTAAGCCTACGACTCTAAGTTATGCTCAGCCTAAAATTAATTAAAAATCTTCAAAAATCCCAAAATAATGTATTACATCAGTGGGTAAAGATTTTGATATCAAAAAAGTAGGTGTAATTAGGTTATACGCTGTCTTAATCTACACCTCAAACCGATGTCAAATTTTGTATGCAAGTTTAAATATCAGTAATTAAAGTTTCTACTCTTTTACATTTCCAAAAATCACGTTTTAAGGTAATAAGGGCATAATGGTCAACCTATGAGCAATTAACGGAATCATGCATATTAATCGGTTAACTAATGAACCGTGGTGTATAATCACAGAGGGTTATACTAGCATGTAACCTGGTCCAAATGAAGCTCTTAGGTATTTCTAAATCATACCATAACGGGTCAGAACTGAAGTCAAAGCAAAAGTCAAAGCTTTGCGACTTTCGGTTCCGAACCGGGTCTATACATTAAATTGTCGGGTTGAACATGTTTAGACATGTTCTTACACTAATTATCAAGTTATATAAATGATCAAATAGGTTGTACGTGTTCTACATTGCTAATCATGCATAAATTAGACTTTAAACATTCTGTTGACTTTTTGAGTACAAGTTTGACCCAACATTAGACCTAGTTAGAGTGGGAATCAGGGGGGACCCTTTTGAGGGTTTATTACCCACATAATTACCAACTTATAACTACTTTCACCTCGACTAATCACTGAGCTAACAATGACTAATCGTTAAGTCAACCGTTAATTACGACGGTTTGACTTTTAAGCTAAAACTAAGCTAAAAATTAATTAAGAAAGGTCAAGCAAACTTACAAGAGTCTACTGGTCGACTATGGTGGCTTGGAAGGTGCTCTTGTGCTCCAAAATGATCAGATTTCAAGAATGAATGGTGTGAAGAATGTTTGCAACTTATGGTCCTTTATATAGTGGTTTAATCACCATAAGAAGTTGACACACAAGTCTACCACTCACCACAACTGATCAACACATGTTCCTAGTGCTTAGGGGGTGCCTAGGGGTCAAGCATGAAGAGGCAAGTTCGATTAAAGGAGGTTACAAGGGCTGTGGCAGACATGAGATCAAAGAAAATCAATTTCTGTCCAGACATGGCAGTCGCGTAGCGCGACTGCATGTGTTGTTAGTGCTCGCACTACGCGAGCCCTTAGTGTCATCCAACAAAACTTTTAAAAATTGCAGTTTTGGTCCTTGGCTCTTCAAACTTTGATTAGACCTTATTTTCTTGCATTTTGAGCCCTCAAAATTGACGTATAAGGGCGTCAAGACATATACCCACTTTGTTAAGTCCCCGGTTAACTTTATTGTTACCCGAAAAGGCCTAACTTTCAACGTTGACGCTTTAACCCCTCGCACACGAATTTGATCATAACTTTCTCATACGTTGACGAAACTTTATGAAATTTTTATCGTGCATTCTAGTGAGCATAATTAATCGTTACAAAGCTTCGGGTTTGTCAAAAGGTCATTCAGAGGTATAATTTAAACATGTTGACACATTTAACCCCTGTAGTTTGTAATCTCTCACTTTTAGCTTCGTATGATCCATGATTTATTCGTTTGAAGGTATGAGCATCATGTAGGGTTAATATAAAATATATTTATTCACTGTTGACATTTAGAACTCGTATTTTCACATACTTTCCATGATTGTCAACTTAAATCCTTTTATAACATTCTTTCACACGTTCAAACATATGACACGTGTCTACACATTATAGGACGTGAATTTTCGAGGTGTTACACCTCTTAACTCATGTCAAATGGTTCCAAAAATCACGTTTTAAGGTAATAAGGGCATAATGGTCAACCTATGAGCAATTAACGGAATCATGCGTATTAATCGGTTAACTAATGAACCGTGGTGTATAATCACAGAGGGTTATACTAGCATGTAACCTGGTCCAAATGAAGCTCTTAGGTATTTCTAAATCATACCATAACGGGTCAGAACTGAAGTCAAAGCAAAAGTCAAAGCTTTGCGACTTTCGGTTCCGAACCGGGTCGATACATTAAATTGTCGGGTTGAACATGTTTAGACATGTTCTTACACTAATTATCAAGTTATATAAATGATCAAATAGGTTGTACGTGTTCTACATTGCTAATCATGCATAAATTAGACTTTAAACATTCTGTTGACTTTTTGAGTACAAGTTTGACCCGACATTAGACCTAGTTAGAGTGGGAATCAGGGGGGACCCTTTTGAGGGTTTATTACCCACATAATTACCAACTTATAACTACTTTCACCTCGACTAATCACTGAGCTAACAATGACTAATCGTTAAGTCAACCGTTAATTACGACAGTTTGACTTTTAAGCTAAAACTTAATTAAGAAAGGTCAAGCAAACTTACAAGAGTCTACTGGTCGACTATGGTGGCTTGGAAGGTGCTCTTGTGCTCCAAAATGACCAGATTTCAAGAATGAATGGTGTGAAGAATGTTTGCAACTTATGGTCCTTTATATAGTGGTTTAATCACCATAAGAAGTTGACACACAAGTCTACCACTCACCACAACTGATCAACACATGTTCCTAGTGCTTAGGGGGTGCCTAGGGGTCAAGCATGAAGAGGCAAGTTCGATTAAAGGAGGTTACAAGGGCTGTGGCAGACATGAGATCAAAGAAAATCAATTTCTGTCCAGACATGGCAGTCGCGTAGCGTGACTGCATGTGTTGTTAGTGCTCGTGCTACGCGAGCCCTTAGTGTCATCCAACAAAACTTTTAAAAATTGCAGTTTTGGTCCTTGGCTCTTCAAACTTTGATTAGACCTTATTTTCTTGCATTTTGAGCCCTCAAAATTGACGTATAAGGGCTTCAAGACATATACCCACTTTGTTAAGTCCCCGGTTAACTTTATTGTTACCCGAAAAGGCCTAACTTTCAACGTTGACGCTTTAACCCCTCGCACACGAATTTGATCATAACTTTCTCATACGTTGACGAAACTTTATGAAATTTTTATCGTGCATTCTAGTGAGCATAATTAATCGTTACAAAGCTTCGGGTTTGTCAAAAGGTCATTCAGAGGTATAATTTAAACATGTTGACACATTTAACCCCTGTAGTTTGTAATCTCTCACTTTTAGCTTCGTATGATCCATGATTTATTCGTTTGAAGGTATGAGCATCATGTAGGGTTAATATAAAATATATTTATTCACTGTTGACATTTAGAACTCGTATTTTCACATACTTTCCATGATTGTCAACTTAAATCCTTTTATAATATTCTTTCACACGTTCAAACATATGACACGTGTTTACACATTATAGGACGTGAATTTTCGAGGTGTTACATCCTCACCCCCTTAAAATAAATCTCGACCTCGAGATTTGCTTAAAATAAAGGAAGTATTTTCTGCCTTATATTGGGCTTAATCTTCCCCAATAACTTTGAGCCTCTAAGGCACTCCAATTGACCTTAATACTAGGTACATGTATCTTTTTGGAGCTTCTAATCCTGTCGATCCTTAATCGACACGGGTTGCTCACCATATCTTAAATCTGCATATCATTATGTGATAGTGCTTTTCGACTTATTGGCGACACACATCATTCAGTCACTAGTGTGTAATGTATTGCGAGCTCCGCCAACTCCTTAAATAGGTTTTAGCTTATAAGCTACTTGATCTTGATACATTCGATTTCCTTCGAATGATTCTATACATTCAGAGCTTAACTAGCCTGATATTTTAACAATTTGGTACTATCAGATATAAAGCTTTTACAACAACTGTAGCCCTAAGCGGGATGTTTGTCCTAACATCCTCTTGCCTCTCTGGAGGTAAACATGGTAGTTCTTATAAAGAAGATAATTATGACACACAGAGATGTCAAAGATTTCCGTAATCTCAGGCTTTGGCTCATCTATCGATGTCGGTGTCAGATAATTGACACATTCTCTTTACAATTGCAAAGATGTCCTAAGTAGAGATACTTATAAGGACATTTTTATATTGAATATCTTCTTTGAATACTACTAGTCGACTTTAGTACAATATGACCATTGGGATATCTCAGGGGTTCCATGCATTAAACCTCCATACTGATCAGGCATGGAAGCAATCTATGGGACACACTAGGATACGCAAATCCTCATATGGTACTCTTATCAAACATAGTTTGGCATTCGCCGGTGATATAAAATAATGAGAAAATAATAAATAAAGTAATATATCTTGTCGTACTCTTTTTGGGGAAGAGTACTCCAGATTCTTATGAAAGGATTATCTCCGAGGATGGGAGAGAGGGTCATTAAAGATTCCGTTGGTAAATTATACCTCATTTTTAATATCGGAAGTTCTTATGAATGTAATCAAAAGCTTGCTAAGCTTATGGTTTACTAAAGGTTTATTATCCCTTGCATTAACGTAAAATATTAAGCAGATACAATCGATGCTAAAAGGTAAAGACGTACCTAATGCTCATTATTGAAATGCACTGTCTCTGGCATTCAACCGTTAGTTTAGGCATTTCCTTTCTTATCCTTCCCAGAAATAGCTGCTCCTTCCTTGGCAGCCTCAGGGCAATTAGTACTGATGTGGCCCTTTTCACCACAGCTGAAGCAGTTTGCATTCTTTATGTCCCTACATTCGTGGGACTGGTGACCAGTTCTTTTGCAGATGCCACATTGCTTTATCTTTTGGTTTGATCGACACTGTCCCCAGTGCCTTCTGTTGCAAGTTTTGCATGTAGGCTTCTTGTTGGAATCCTATTGGTTATTGTTGAGCTCGGATTTGCTCTTCTTAGGATACTGGGAGTTATCCTCCTCCCTTTTACGCTTCCCATCTTCAGAGGCTTTGGCAGCCTTGTTTCTGACCACATCGAGTGTGAGAGATAGCAACAGATCTGCCGCCGACCTGAATGTAGTAGGTCTCGATGCTTTCACACTGGCCTTTATTTCTGGGGCTAAACCCCCAATAAAGCGAGCTATTCGCTTTGGTTCCGGTGTGATCAAATAAGGAACCAATCGAGACTTGGTATTGAAACTTGTAAGGTATGCTTGGCAATCTAAGTTCTCCATGACTAATGACAAGAATTCAGTCTCGATCTTCTCAACTTCATGTTGAGGACAGTAATTTTCTCTGATAAGAGCAACGAACTGATCCCAGGTCATGTTGTACAAAGGGATCTTCCCGGTGGCCTGAATCAATGATCTCCACCAAGCTAAGGCCTCACCCTTAAATGATTGCGACACAAACTTGACCACATCCCTCTCAGCGCATCCGCTGATATCCACAACTGTATCCATCTCATCCAACCACGTCATACAATCTACAGCTCCTTCTTCCCCAGTGAAATCCTGGGGTTTACATGAAACAAAGTACTTGTAGGAGCAACCCTTATCACGGGGTCCTTGATTCAGTATGATCGGTTGAGACGGATCACTGTGATGATTAGAAGAGTGACGATCGTCACCATCTTTCTTGGGATTTTCCTTTTTGGGAGGTGGCTTGCTGTGAGCCTCAGAGTGTGTTTTAGGCTTTGAGTGCAGCGTAGATAGGGTCCTGCTTCGAGTCCCACTATATTCTTCGTATTGCCGTTCTAAGGCCTTTGTAACTGCGTCGTCTACCAACGCCGTCAATTCAGCACCCGTTAAATGAATTCGGGCGTTATCTATATTCTCCACTGGATGGCTATTAATCTTGTCCGAATTAGCCATTTTAATTGAACTATTACATAAAACAAGGACAATAGTTTATTTGGGAGTTTATTATGGAATT